>JAQPPZ010002447.1:7252500-7852500 GCA_028583015.1 Wollemia nobilis | reverse complement strand
ACAGTCGACAAACATCTACAAGATCCTGGAACCAAATTGTGCTAACAACACTCTTGTGGATGCACTTCAACTTCCTACTAGTGGTATATGGACTTCAATGGCCACAAATTGAAATACACAGATCAAAATATCTATGTCACATGCTCTGGTTTATACCTCTGATGATTCAAAGATTACACTACTTTTTATTTACAACGTAGATCTATACCTCCCGCACTGCAATGTTACAGAAAACGTTCAGATACAAAAAATCTTGTCTGCTCGGATTGACTTAGGTGAAGCACAATCTGGTCTTCTCCTGTATGAATTTCATCCAATGAATCCTCTGCAAGTTCACCCAAGCTACCAACGATCTCCAGAATCATATTGGAAATCAAACATTAGTCAAATTTTTCATGTCCCAAGTGATCTTGTGTCTATTGTTGAACCTACGCATCTCTGTGAATGCTCACTAAATAGTTTGTAAATGGGAGTACTACGATCCGTCTCCCTTGTGGTGATGCTGCTCACCAGACGTGTGGTCCTCTCTGAGCAGTGGCAACCCTCCTACGTCTTCTATAAACACCGTATGACAAACAATTTTTCTATGATTGTCTGTAATTCACACTGAATGGTGATAGTGTCACTATGCTCTGATCTTTGTGAAGAAATGATGCTAAAAATCAATGGCCGTTGAGAGTTTTAGAATAGGTGGCTACACTATTCGCAGGCTTCTTGTCTGTAAATCCAATAACAACTCTTGTTTGCAAGCTCTTTTTCTCTGCATGACTCCAACGTCTCCCAGATCATCAATCGATGCGCAACCCAAATAAAAAATAATCAATCTCAAATAGCCTCAAATCATCATAGCTACATCTATGACTCACTCCCAAATGCACTGGGTATCATCACTGTAAAAAATGAACTGCAACATTTTTGGTTTGGTGCAACTATTCTGTAGGCATGACTTAGATCTATGGCTATCATTCTCTTAGGTCGCAAGAGTTCATTTGAGCCTCACCTACAACCTCCACCATTTTGAAATCACAGAGAATGCAAATCTCACCACTGCATGGTTAGATAGGGATCCCGTTCTATAAGGATAACAAGGCACAAAATAATGATGAGCACCGATGTCCTACATGACAACATCTGGCTATAGCTTTCTAGGATGACATTGAATTAAGATAACGGATACCAATTCTTGGTTGGCATTTTATGTGCAATCGCAGGAATCAACAGGGCTTTTAGTCAGACATGGGACGTGAGGATGAAAAGAAGGCAATTTAAAAGATAAATCGTGCTATTAATTAAACGTCTGCCTTAGGGTATACTATGCCACCCGAACATCCCATTGTCCTTCCCATGAAAGCAATCTCATCCGTCAATTGTAAAATTTTATCCAATACCCGTCTGCTTTGGTTGTCCGCCAATCACAGTCCAGTTGCCTCCAGCTAGGTCCTTGTTTCACAAGCAACAATAGTCTGTGTCAAATTCACTTGATCTGTCATCAACTTAAGTTCAACATGCTAGGTCCCCATTTAGTCACCAAAAAATGTGCCCGCCAGTAGGGGTCTAGTCACTAGTCACTACGCCGATCCACTCCACTACCTAGAGTCTGATAAAGATCGGATCTCAGGTCTTGTCAGCATTCTAGGGTTAGCTCCACTAAAAAACTTCCCTCTCGGCTCTCGGGCTATGAATGAGCCTAGAGCATTAGATTCTATAATACCATATTAGAAAGCATAGGGTAATACTCCAATTGTATTAACAATGAAATTATAAATACGATATCATACGCTTGGAATAGCTCTAACCAACGAGCTAATTATGCTAACCATTAGAATAATAATAATTCTAACTTAATATAGTCTAACCATAATATATTGTTAGCGAAACTAACCTAGGATAGAAAACAATTACCAAATGAGGAAATATATACAGTTACTAACATAGTAACTCTAACATAAAGAGAAAATCTCACAAAACATTTAGGGCATTCTAAGAATAAAATAATTTAGTGTTGAGAAACACCTCCACGAGTGTTATTTTTGGCCACTTTTGTCAGAATTTAAGATTCTAGCTATATGGTGTGCAACTCGAGGAGCTCATATTTTCATTTTTAGGCATGGAAATTGAAAAATTGTGAGCTTTCTATCATCTTTCTGTGTAATTTTAGCAAATTTTATGAGACAAACTATAAAAAAATTGAGTTGTTTCACTGCAAAGACTTGAGATTTTTAACATGGTTTCTTTGGTTAATTAATTTTTTTCATGTTATTCAAATATTTTGATGATATTTTAATGATAATTTACAATGTAAGAAGGTTTTAGGGCTCTAATAGAGGCCAAAAAAAAAGAAAAAAAAAAGAAGACACGATGATGTCAAATATGATGTGACAACCAACATTCAAGTGGGAGGATTTCTACTCTGATTTCATGGAAAAAATTCATAATAGTCGTCATGATATGACTAGGAGTAATAATGATGATTTTAATGAAGGCATACGAAGAGCCTTGATCTAAAATTTCCATTGATGTATTCTAGGTTGCAACTCTCTCTTTAAAAAATCCCAAAGTACATTGCATTGATTATAACTGAGCATAGTCCATTATTGTTTTATCACCTTTTTGTTTGATATTTTATTTTAAATAATGTAAATATTTAGTAAATGGAAGCATGGAGGTCCCATAATGAATGAGGAACAAATCAAGCTTTCATATCAACTAGTTGGTCTTGCTTAAGTTTTATTCTTTAGTCAATAAACATGCATATTTTTCTTCTCTCGTGAAAGCATTAGAGTCCAATGCTTCTATTGTGGGGAGGAATGATAAGGAATATAACATTTAATTATAGGCTAACTTTATGTCTCTTTGTAAACACACCTAACAGACCATTCAATATGTCCTTATCTTGCAATCTAACATGGCCATTCTCTTGTAAAGGCATCTAATTTCATGTAGCTTTTGTGAGGGCTTTTGATAGGACCATTGAATGCATTCTTATTTTTAATGGGGCTAGAAATAACTAGAAATACCTTTGATTATTAATGAATAAATAGATAATTTTCTAGTTGTCCTAATTAGTATCCATAGAGCTTGCTTGTGATATTTGCCCACGTGCATCCTAGCCCCCCTAATAGGCACACATAGGATGCACCATACATCCTATAAAGTCATGGGAATTTCTCTAGTTGGTAGCTAGAAGCTATTTGTCTTAAAATACCAATGCTCTACCAATGTAGTTGTTGGATACTTTGAGTCCTTAAAGTTAAAGTTGTCATTGATGTCAAGAAATGAAGTCATCATTAAATATCAAGGAATTTGTCAAGAAACAAGTTATCAAAGTTGTCATTGATATTATGGAAGAAGCTTCTAATAAAGTCAAGATCAAAAGGAACAATGCAAAATTTAAAGGCAAAGGGCTCCATAATATTTTTTAAATATTATGTGGAAGCTTAATTTAAAAGATTTTTCTTTAAAACCATTGATGGCAAAAATAAAAGGTTTAGTGGAAAAAATTAAAAGGTTTTTCTTTAAAACCAATGATGGAAAAAATAAAAGGTTTTTCTTTAAAGCCATAGGGTTTAAAGAATTAATTTATAAAATTTAAATTTAAAAGAATTTAAATATTTTATAAATTAATAAGTTTCAAAGGAAAATCGAGCACCGACGTTGAAAATAAATTGAGCACCGACATCATGCATGGAGGAAGATATTTAGTATAAAATCTAATGCCTTGGAGGTATTTCAATTTATCTTTTTGCTCGATGATAAAAATGTGCAATTATGTTTGAGTCTATAAGGAAGAAAGAGCAATGAAAAATCTTGTTTATGCACCAACGAATGTAGCTAAGGTGTGGTGAGAGATAGTAATCGTAGCCAAGGAGTGGTGCAAGGTAGCGAACATAGCCAAGGTGTGGCTAGAGACAACAAGCATAGCCAAGTAGTGGTGCAAGGCAGTAAACGTAGCCAAGGTGTGGCTCAAGGCAGTAAACACAGCCAAGGTGTGGCTTGAGGCAGCGAACGTAGCAAGGCATGGCCTGAAGTAGGCGAAGGCGTAAGATGTGGAGGATCCAAGGAAGAACGTAGCTCCACGATGGTGATAGCCAAGAGGGCTTGGAAGAAGAAGCGCTTCAGGATTTAATAAAACTGGTAACATTTTTGTGATCTTTAATTTTAATTTAGGCTAAGGTCAAATAAAGGAGAAATAAGGTTGTAATTAATTTGATGAATGCCTAAATTAAAAGGGAGTAGTTATTATAAAGTATTGAGGTGAAAATATTTACTTGTGGGTAAAATAATTTTACCTTAGAAAAAGGAAAGATAAATTGCATTATCTTATTAAAAGAATTATCTTTAATGCAATAATAATTTTAGGGAGTTATAAGTAGAAATAGCTTTGGGTTTTGAAAAACAAAGTAGTAAAGTGACTTATGATTGAGAGGTGAGTATTCCAAATAGTTTGGTGTTGGATATTATTTTGATATTGGAGCAATAAGGTATGCTCATGAATTAATATATGAATTGTATTGTCATCTAATCCTCTTGAGATTGGCAAAGGAATATTGTGTTATTGTGGTAGATTATTGAAGGCCATATTTATCAAGAAAAGGGTATGGCCATATTTTTCAAAGTTTAAGTTGATTGGTTATTTTTTAGAAAATAAGTTTGGAGTGAAAAGGACTTGATTAGGGTTTCATTTTAAGTGTGTTTGAGTGATTGCTACAAGGTTTTATGGAATAAATAAGTGTGGTTAAAACCTTGTTTTATAATCATTGTTGTTGAAGCCATTGGTTGTGTGAAGAACTTAAACTAGGGTTTGAGTATCATTGCTATGTGAAGATTATTTTATGAGCATTATTGTTGAAGTGAGTTTTTGAGCAAAGAAATTGAAATAGGGTTTGAAATAACATGAGTATGATTGCTTTATGAAGATTTTTTTATGATCATTGTTGTTAAAGTGAGTTGTTCAGAAAAGAACTTGAACTAGGGTTTGAAAGAACATGAGTATCATTGTTATGTGAGGATTGTTGTTGAGCATTGTTGGAAATATTTTGAGTTGATGTTTACATACTTGGACTAGGGTTTGTGAGCAAGGGTTGTTTCTTTGAGTTATTGGTTGAGTAGATTTGGTTGAGCCTAGTCAAGTGGGTGTTTGAAGTGATTATTCAAGTTCCATAAAACAAACTATTCCATATTCTAATTTTAGTTGAGAAAGTTATTAGGCATTGAGTATAGAACATATTGGGTCTCTAACAATTCTCTTTATGTTTCTATGATATTGGACAAGTTCTAGTGTGGACTTGTTGAAAATATTTGAGGTAAGTCTTTGAGAGGACTTGTGGATAGATTTGAGTAAGCTTTTGTGAAAGCTTACAATACAAATTAAGAGCATATTTGGATAGGTTATTGAGAGGAATTATTGAGCAGGTTGGACAAGTATTGAGTGGACTTGTTGAGCAGATTGAGCAAGTTTTGAGTCGACTTGTTGAGCAGATTTGAGCAAGTTTTGAGTCGACTTGTTGAGCATATTGGAGTAAGTTCTGAGTGTACTAGTTGAGCAGATTGAGCAAGTTCTGAGTGGACTTGTTGAGCATATTTGAGCAAGTTCTGAGTGGACTTGTTGAGTAGATTTGAGAAATTTCTGAGTGGACTTGTTGAGCAGATTGAGCAAGTTCTGAGTGGACTTGTGGAGCAGGGTTTGGTGTAGATTTGAGGACATGTTTGTTCCAGAATAAATATATATTGAGAATATTTGTGCTATATCGAAGGAATATATTTAGTGCAGATTTGAGATAGAGCTTTGGAGGTGACAAAACATAGAGGATAGTGGTCTCCAGTGGATAGAGATCCATCAGCTAGGGTAGTGAGGATAGGTCTTTTGAGTGGGAAAAAGAGTCTTCAGTGGAGAGAGATCCACAAGACAGTGTAGTGGAGGTAGTAGTCTTCTAAAGGATCACCATCCAAAGCAAAGGAGAAGGATTTCTCCTATGGATAGAGATCCATGAACTTGATTTAGGGTATCAACATCTCCATAAACATTGTAACAGGGAAAGGATTTCCAAGAGATTGAGAAAATTTTAGTGAAAGATTTTTTTCGTGGAGTATCCCACATTGGGTGAACCACGTAAATTGTGGTGTTTATATTGTGTATGGTTTTTTATGCATTACTTTGATTACCGATGTTTATATTGATCTATACAATGCATAATATTGATTGGGAAAGAAAAATAAAAATTAATCTTATACTGTTCACCCCCCCTCTCAGTATAAGATTATGTTCTTCAATTGGTATCAGAGCGGGTTCCTTCATAAGAGTTTAATATCTTGAAGGAAAATCTAACAAGAACACAATGGATCCTAAGTAGGTGTCCTCAAATAATTTAGCACCCGTATTTGATGGAAGTGACTATATGTATTGGAGTATGATGATGAAGATCTATCTAATGGAACTTGGCAATGAAGTTTGGGAAGTAGTGGAATTTTGATATGATCCCTTAGTCAATACTCCTACAGATAAGGAAGGTAAGCTTCTACAACACTATAATTCAAAAGTAATAAATGCACTTGTGAGAGGTTAGCGTAGAACATGATCTATGAAGGTTATGCATTATAAAACTGCAAAATAAATGTGGGATAAATTGCAAGGTATATATGAAGGAGATAAAAGTGTCAGAAAGCAAAGATATGAAATCTCAAAGGAAAATTTGAAACCTTAAAAAATAATGATGAGAAAAATATTAGTGCTTATATAATTCAAATTGATGATGTTGTTAATGATATGCAAGGACTTGGAATGAAGATTGATGAATTAGATGTTTGTGATAAAGTCTTAAGAACTCTTCCAAAAAAATTCAATGAATAGGTTTCTGCTATAGAAGTGTCAATGGATGGTGATTATTTGATAAGAGATAAGTTGCTTGGTATGCTTATAGATTTTGAGATAATAACAAAAGATCCTATTCCCCAGAAGGAAGCAACCTTCAAAGAAATCAAGAAAACAAAGGGTAAGAAGTCAAAATCATGCAGTGAGTCATACAGTTATGAAGAAGCTAATTATGGTAGAAGAGATAAATATTACAAAATATCTAGAGATCTAAGATCTGTTCAGTGTTTCAATTGTGGAAAGTTTGGACATTTTGTAATAGATTTTCAAGAACCAAATAACAACAATGGTGAATAAAAATAGGATCACAGGAACAAGGAATCAGAAAGATATAGGCACCAGAAGAAAAGCAAGGATGGACAAAGCAGACAAGGAAAGAAGTTCTTTCAAAGACAAAATATGAGTTACTATGCAGATAAGGCAAGTAAGTACGCAAGTGATAGTGATGTTAGTTTTTCAGATAATGATAGATATGAAGTCCTATTTATGATTGAAGAAAAAGAGCAAGTTAAGAAAATGACTCTAAATTCTCAAGTGTTTTAGATGTGGTAACTTTGGACATCTTGAATATGATTGTACAAAGTATGGTTATAGTTTCATTGATGATGAGTATGAGGATGCATTTGAAATACCAGATGAAAATCTTCTAATGGCTTTAGAAGAAGAAGTGATCCTATAGAAGACAAGCCAAAATAAAATAAAGATGTGGAAAAAGGTAAACAAATAGAGGAATATTCAGAAGAGAATGGTTATGATCTCAATGGAGAACTTATTTATGCCCTTGACATAGTAAAGAAGGTAATAAAAGCAACACTTTAAACTTGAAATTTAGTTTCAAGAATGTGATGAAGAGAGAAGATTTCTCTTAGAGGATTTAGAAAAATCAAAGTCTAAGACAAAGAGGTTCAAAGATAAGTTAGAAGCAAAGATCTTGGAATGTGAGAAGTTAGCACAATAAGTGGCACTACTAAAAGAATATTTAGAGGAATCCAAGATCATGATTAAAGGGTTTAAAAAAAACTCAAAGAACTTGGATAATTTCCTCAAGACACAAAAGACTACATCAAGCAAGACATATCTTGAATTTGAACAGAATCAAAAGAAATAGGAAGGAGAGTCAACTTCAAGTTTTGGAGAAGATGAAACTTTGGATGGAGATACTTCAGAAAAAGACTGTGTAAAAGAAAGTGAGACATCTAAGGATGAGTTGGAAAATAGAGAGTTCAACAAAAATAGGAAAAATGCACAAAGAAGATACATATGGAACATCAATTAGAATAGGTCTAGGAGACCAATAAGGTCAAGACAAGGAAAATTCAATGGAATATGCTTTTCATGTCATAGGTTTGGGCATATGGCTTCACAATGCAGAACACATGAAAGACAGGAATATGGTAACAGACAGTTCTTCCATGGATATTGCTACTCGTGTAATCATTTTGGTTATAAGGTAATGAATTATAGGGTTCATGACAAAAGAAGGTATGGCTTCACTAGAATAAATCCTATGATTTTTGCACCTCCAAGAAATAATAACATTAAGTGTTACAAGTGCAACAATGATGGTCACACAACAAAGTGGTGTAGAACAAATATTTTAGAAACAGGTGTGAACAAGAACAAGAATAGGAACATGAATATGAATAGGAACAGGAATATGAATATGAACAAAAACAAGAACAGGAATGTGAATATGAACAGGAATAGGAACATGAACATGGATATGAATAGAAATAGGAACAGGAATGTAGACATGGATAGGAACATTGACACTAAAAAGAATATTTAGAGGAATCAGAAGAATCAAATAAGAAGTAAAGAGGATAAAGGTAAAGAACAATGCCTTATGGGAGTAGAAATACTCCCACCCCAGAATTAACCACCTCAAGAGGAGGTGGGGGAGGGGCTAAGCTAAGAGGCTAATTATTAGCCCCAAGCCTTTAAAGGTGACCCTTTTCCATTGGTGTCAAAGGGAGAGATATTTGAGTAAGGGGAGAGTCTTGGTAATTGAAAATATCATTGAGCTAGGGGGAGCAATGTCCCAGGGGGAGTAGCATAGAAGAAGAAGTCAAGTTTTTGATAATTTTTTTTGGGTTGCCATCAATGACAAAGGGGGAGATTTTTGGACATTTTGAGTCCTTAAAGTTAAAGTTGTCATTGATGTCAATAAATGAAGTCATCATTAAATATCAAAGAATTTGTCAATAAACAAGTTATCAAACTTGTCATTGATATTATGGAAGAAGCTTCTAATAAATTCAAGATCAAAAGGAACAATGCAAAAGTTAAAGGCAAAGGGCTCCATAATATTTTTTAAATAATATGTGGAAGATTAAGTTAAAAGGTTTTTCTTTAAAACCAATGATGGCAAAAATAAAAGGTTTTGTGGCAAAAATTAAAAGGTTTTTTCTTTAAAACCAATGATGGAAAAAATAAAAGGTTTTTCTTTAAAGCCATAGGGTTTAAAAAATTAATTTATAAAATTTAAATTTAAAAGAATTTAAATATTTTATAAATTAATAAGTTTCAAAGGAAAATTGAGCACCGACGTTGAGAATAAATTGAGCATCGATGCCATGCATGGAGGAAGAGATTTAGTATAAAGCTAATGCCTTGGAGGCATTTCAATTTATCCTTTTTCTTGATGATAAAAACGTGCAATTCTGTTTTAGTCTGTAAGGAAGAAAGAGCAGCGAAAAATCTTGTTTATGCACCAGCGAACATAGCCAAGGTGTGGTGAGAGATAGTAATCGTAGCCAAGGAGTGGCGCAAGGTAGCGAATGTAGCCAAGGTGTGGCAAGAGACAAAAAATGTAGCCAAGGAGTGGTGCAAGGCAGTGAACGTATCCATAGTGTGTCTAGAGATAGTAGACATAGCCAAAGAGTGGCACAAGGCAGGGAGTGTAGCCAAGGTGTGTCTCAAGGCAGTAAATATAGCCAATGTGTGGCTTGAGGTAGAAAACGTAGCAAGGCATGGCTTGAAGTAGGCAAAGGCGTAAGGTGTGGAGGCTCCAAGGGAGAACACAACTCCACGGTGGTGACAACCAAGAGGAAGGTGCTTGGAAGAAGAAGCACTTTAGGCATTAATAAAACTAGTAACATTTTTGTGATCTTTAATTTTAATTTAGGCTAAGGTTGAATAAAGGAGAAATAAGGTTGTAATTAATTTGATGAATGCCTAAATTAAAAGGGGGTAGTTATTATAAAGTATTGAGGTGAAAAGATTTACTTGTGGGTAAAATACTTTTACCTTAGAAAAGGGAAAGATAAATTAATGCAATAATAAGTTTAGGGAGTTATAAGTAGAAATAGCTTTGGGTTTTGAAAAACAAAGTAGTAAAGTGACTTATGCTTGAGAGGTGAATATTCAAAATAGTTTGGTGTTGGATATTATTTTGAGATTGGAGCAATAAGGTATACTCATGAATTAATATATGAATTGTGTTGCCATCTAATCCTCTTGAGATTGGCAAAGGAATATTGTGTTATTGTGGCAGATTATTGAAGGTCATATTTATCAAGAAAAAGGTATGGGCATATTTTTCAAAGTTTAAGTTGATTGGTTGTTTTCTAGAAAATAAGTTTGGAGTGAAAAGGACTTGATTAGGGTTTCATTTTAAGTGTGTTTGAGTGATTGCTACAAGGTTTTCTGGAATAAAGAAGTGTTGTTAAAACCTTGTTTTATAAGCATTGTTGTTGAAGCCATTAGTTGTGTGAAGAACTTAAACTAGGGTTTGAGTATCATTGCTATGTGAAGATTATTTTATGAGCATTATTGTTGAAGTGAGTTGTTGAGCAAAGAACTTGAACTAGGGTTTGAAAGAACATGAGTATAATTCTTATATGAAGATTGTTTTATGAGCATTTTTAAAGTGAGTTGTTGAGCAAAGAACTTGAACTAGGGTTTGAAAGAACATGAGTATCATTGTTATGTGAGGATTGTTGTTGAGCATTGTTGGAAATATTTTGAGTTGATATTTACATGCTTGGACTAGGGTTTGTGAGAAAGGGTTGTTTCTTTGAGTGATTGGTTGAGTAGAGTTGGTTGAGCCTAGTCAAGCGAGTGTGTGAAGTGATTGTTCAAGTTCCATAAAAGAAAATTTTCTATATTATGATTTGAGTTGAGAATGTGATTGGGCATTGATTATAAAACATATTGGGTCTAACAATTCTCTTTATGTTTCTATGAGATTGGAAAAGTTCTAGTGTGGAATTGTTGAAAATATTTGAGGCATCTTTGAGAGGACTTGTGGACAGATTCGAGTAAGATTTTGTGAAAGATTACAATACAAATTGAGAGCATATTTGGATAATTTCTTGAGAGGAATTATTGAGCAAGTTGGACAAGTTCTAAGTGGACTTGTTGAGCAGATTGAGCAAGTTCTGAGTGGACTTGTTGAGCATATTTGAACAAGTTCTGAGTGGACTTGTTGAGCATATTTGAGAAAGTTTTGAGTGGACTTGTTGAGCAGATCGAGCAAGTTCTAAGTGGACTTGTTGAGAATATTTGAGCAAGTTCTGAGTGGACTTGTTGAGCATATTTGAGCAAGTTATGAGTAGACTTGTTGAGCATATTTGAGCAATTTATGAGTGGACTTGTTGAGTAGATTGAGCAAGTTCTGAGTGGACTTGTGGAGAAGATTTTGGTGCAGATTTGAGGACAAGTTTATGCCAGACCAGAGATAGAGATTGAGCAGATTTATGCTATACTGAAGGATTGTGTTTAGTGCATATTTGAGACAAAGCTTTGGAGGTGACATATTAGAGAGGACAGTGGTCTCCAGTGGATAGAGATCCATCAGCCAGGGCAGCGAGGATAGATCTTCTAAGTGGGGATAAGAGTCTTCAGTGGAGAGAGATCCACAAGCCACTACAGTGGAGGCTATCTTCTAGAGGATCACTAGCTAGAGCAGAGGATAAGGAGTTCTCCTATGGATATATATCCATGAACTTGATTTAGGGGATCAACATCTGCTTTGGATAGAGGTCCATAAACATTGTAATAGGGAAATAATTCCTAAGAGATTGATTGAGAAAAGTTTAGTGAAATATTTTCTCCATGGAGTAGCCCACATTGGGTGAACCACATAAATTGTGGTGTCCCTATTGTGTATGGTGTTTTGTGCATTGCTTTGATTACTTTTGTTGATATTGATATATACATTGCATAATATTGATTGGGAAAGAAAGGTAAAAAATTATCTTCTATTGTTCACCCCCCTCTCAATATAAGCTTGTGTCCTTTAGTAGTTAGTAAGGCCCTTTTAAACTCGAACTTAGGAATTAGGGCCATATGATATAGTCCTATTGCATCAAGAAAAACATTCTTTAAACCCAATAAAATTTTGGATTTTGTCCAAAGCATGGGGTCATTGCTCTTGACAATCCAATGTCCCTTTCTAGACCTGCATCTATAGTCAAGTAAATTGTCAATATATACTTAACAACTAAACCCAAAAACAAGGATTAGCATGCATAGTCCTAGCCTAGTATACCTAGGAATAGAAGCACCATTAGGGTATAGAAGCATCATTGATAGAAGTGCTACTAGGATATAGAAGTGTTGTTAGCACAAAAGTGCTACTAAGCAACAAAAGTATCATACATTGGTGCTCATACTACACAAATGCACTAAGATTATGTAGAAGTTCTACTCACTCCATGTAGCACATTTTTTAAGGAAATATTTTTAAATTTGAAGAGGGTTTGAGGGTATCGCTTATGCTTCCACTACCCATCCCAACATTATCGCTTGTACGATGTCAACTTGAAGTGTTGGTTACCCCTGGTGAGCCATTGAACTATAGTTGTGTAAATAAGTGGTCAAAGCTCCAAATATCTTCTATCTTGGTAAGAATGAATTCATTTTTATCTCCATAATTTTTATCTCCTTGAGCCTCTTGGCCCATTTTCCATTATTTTTCTTTGTCTCTCATCATCGTTCTAATGTGGATTATATCCAAGTTGAGTTTCCTTTGAAACCCAAGGGGGCACACCAAGGCATGACCACATTTAATGTTGTCTCAAAATATAAATATTAACATCACTTTTAAGCAACCAATCTTTATAGCACTCACCATACATCATTGACCTTAAGAAAAATAAATTCTTTTTATATCGAAAGTGGGGAATTTAAGTTAGTTTTTTATGCATTTATTATGCAATAAATACATTAAAAAGGGGTAAATGTAGACACTCAATTTTATATATAGGACTAATCTTCAATTTTGTGCATGTAAATAAGTGGTCAGAGCTCCAAATATCTTCTATGTCTCAGTAAAAATGAATTCATTTTTACCCCCATAATTTTTATCCCTTTGGACCTCTTGGGCCATTTGCCATTATTTGTCCTTGTCTCTCATCATTTTCTAATGTGGATTATATCCAAATTGAGTTTCCTTTGAAACTCAAGGGGGCACACCAAGGCATGATTTCATTTAATATTGTCTTAAAATAAAAATATTAACATCACTTTTAAGAAGCCAATATTTATAGCACTCACCTTGCATTATTGACCTTAAGCAAAATGAATTTTTTCTATATCAAAAGTAGGGCATTCAAGTTAGTTATTTATGCATTCATTATGCAATAAATGCATTAAAATGGGGTAAATATAGATATTCAATTTTTTACATAGGACTAATCTTTAATTTTGTCCTTTCCCTCATCAATTAGCCTTTCAATTAGCCAAATAATTCAACTATCCTTATGCCTAAATTTGAAGTATTTATTGCTGCAAAATAAGAAGTGCTAATCCATGAGCAGAAGTGTTTCTAGTGCTTTTGCCACCTTGGCTATGCTTTTGCAACCTTTGACTGGTTGACCTTTTTTTCTCAATTTTACCTCTAATAGTCATTAGGCACTAGCACTACCAAAATTACATCATACCATACTTCATTCTTGTAGGTATTCCCAATTGAAAACTTAACCAGACACCTCTTATCTATAGTTACCTTGTATCCTTTTTTGAACCACGATATACAGTAAGGATGTGGATTCTTCTCACACTTCAAGTTAATTTTATCAACCATTTCATTTGAAATCATATTTTCACAACTACCATTATAAATAATCATCTTATATACCTTTATTTCAAATGTGCACCTAGTTCAAAAGATATTCGTGCACAACCAGGAATCACCACCATAATTATCTAGTGATTTCTCCTTCCTTGGGATGATCATTGTCCTTATAATCATGATACTTTCCTCCATGTTTGTAGGAACTTCCATCTCAATTTACTCTTTTACCTCAACCAAATTGACTCTAGCTTGTTATCCTTGTCTTCTTTCTTAAGCGAGATAATGCAGACATTTGAAATATCTATGCCCTTCCTCACTGCATCTATAATAGGTATATCACCTTTGTGGTCCATCCCAAATTTTTCTTCCATCATAGACTCTTTCTCTTTGAAATCCTCCACCTTTCTACTGGTTATCGTGATCTTGTCCAGACTCTTCTTGTTTTCTTGTATTAGAAGATTCTCCATTTGAGAAATTAAATCCACTATGCCCCCTGACTAGAGGTGATGATGGCCCTTTCTTCAATTCTCTTCTAAAATTACTCCTCTTATGTTTCTCTTTTGCCTTTAATGTGAATTGATATGCATCCTCTACACTATGGATCTAAAGCATACTCAACTCATCTTGTATGGCATAACTTAATCCATTCACATATCTTACAACCTTATATTCCTTGAACTCTTCAAGCTCCACTCAAACTGATAACTTGTAAAATTCATTGGTGTAGTCCTCGATGCTTTGATCCTTTTATCTAAGGTTTTGGAATTTACAAAATAATGTTTGGACGTAATATTTATCCATAAATTTTTTCTTAATTTTTTTTCCATTTTATGTCAGACCTTAATATTTTTCTTTCCTTTTCTTTACCTCTTCTTCTATAGGTGATCCCACCAAATCAATGCATACCCTTTCAAATTTGTGCATGCAAGCTTTACTTTCCTTTCCTTTGAAATGTCTCTCCACTCAAAGAACTTCTCCATGTTATTCAACCAATCTATCAACTCTTTTGGTTTCAACCCTCTTGCATACTCGAGAACATCAACCTTGATCCCATCTCTATTTCCTTCCAATGCCCTAATCAAACTATCTTTGAAATGATGCTCCTCTAGCTTCCCCTCCAGTTCTTCCTCTACATGAACCTCTGATTTATTGTCTTCTCCCATAGTCTCATTATCAGAATCTAGATCTACAAAATTCATTGGATGTCTTTCCCTCATATTGGTCATCATTCTATTCAAATGAGCAACTTGTGCTTGTAGCTCTTGCATAAGCCTATTAAACTGGGCATAACCTCCTCTTCCTCTCTTCATGCTAATCTATTTTATGTTATTCCAAACATAAAAATAAGAATAGCAAAATAAATGTAATCGACAAGATTATCTTCTCTTCCCTAGTAATATCCAACTTGCTTTGATACAAAATGATGTAAAAATCCAGCTGTAAGAGGTCAAAACAAATGCCTCTCAATACATAAAAACTATGATAAATAGAAAAATAAACTCATAAAACCTCTATTCTCATAAAAACTACAATACATGGAAATAAACCGATAAATACTTTATTTTCTCATCCATGGATTCACCCCCATAATGCAATACAAGGATAATATATATAGATATCCCAAGAAAACCCCTAAAATGAAGCCCTAGAGATAGGAACAAAATATTATTTTCGACAAATTATTTTTTGTCAAAAATTGCCATTTTTAGTAATTACTATTTTTGAAAATTATTTTTCATCCAAATTGTCATTTTTAGTAATTACTATTTTTCGCAAATTATTTTTCATCAAAATTTATCATTTTTAGTAATTACTATTTTCGAAAAATTGTCTTCTCATAAAAAATTATCATTTTTAGTAATTTGCAAAAAAACTTGGATTGACATGAAAATTAACACACAACTTTATAACACCTATATTAGGCATCCTAGAAAATCTCAACACCTAATCATGCATAAAAAATTATTTAAAAACTTCTAAAAAACACCCTCTAAAAGATAGGCTCCCGCATCATTCATCATTGCATATTTTTCCTCCAAGAGGTCTTGAATGTCTATAAATTCATCCCTTGGGATGAGAATTGAAGAAATTTTTTGGTGATAGTGTAACTTTATCAAAATTACATTTGAAGGAATAATTTTGTAATGGCTAAACTCTACAAATTTGCTCTAGAGTTGTAAGCATCTTAGTATTCCCTTCTCAAGGTTATGCACAAATTTTGGTTGAACTTTGGCTCTCAATTTTATTTGTAGAAATCAAGCCTCCATATCTCATAAGCATTCAATCTAGCACCTGTGTTTTCAAGCTAGCAATCAAGCATTATAGCATCATATTCAAGCATTTGGTCGGTCTCCAACAAGCAAGAAGCAACCTAATGTATATGGTTATATCTTATCTCCTCTTTTTGCTTATGTGGCTCCTTTATCTTGTGGCTTTTAATCTTAACTAGCTCTTTATGTTATCATTAACTTACTAGTTTCTAATATTGATTATCTTGGCTAACTTTGATCTTATTTATTTTTAGCTAATCAATACTTTTGTTAAACTAGTCCTTGTACATTTGCACATCACTCACATGCTAGCATAGTCTCTTATTTTGAAATATTCAATATTGTTTTAAGTAGTCAAATATGTATCATTTCTATCACATAATAGTGTCTTTATCCTCCTAGGATAGTACCCTTAATATTTAGTCACTCATATCTTAGATTATCTTGTATTTTATCTATCTACCTATCATGTTTACATAGTCAATAGTTTTGCATGATTGTAGGTTGATAGTTCTTATATTATTAATTTTACACAAAGTATAAGTGTAGGCATTAGAAGTGCTACTAGTGCTCCTACTAGGCGATGCTTCGGCTATTATAAAATGTATTCCTATAGTTTATCATTTCATATCATATTTTTCATTTTTATCTTGCCAAAATAGGGATTGATCATACAAAGGAATCTCACTATCTTCCCTTAGATCAAACAAACCCCTTGTATTGATCCATGTTTATTTTTATTTGTTTTACAAGTATCAACAAAAGCATTGTCAATTGAAGAAAGCATAGTTGATGCTTCTATAGGAGGGAAACACTTCTAACTTTGTGGTAGAACCAGGTTCTTATGTTCCTTGATTTCATTATTTTTAGCCTTACGACTTAACTTTTGTTTGTTATCTGTGTGAGTTAGGTCTTTGTTTATGTTTTGTTATTAATATAATAAAGGAAAATTAAGGAACCATAGTTTAGTCATAATCACATAGAGGATAACATATCTTTTTTCTTAGGTATCAAATCAAAATTGCACATAGATTGCATTCTAGACTAAATTGTATGTTGTATTCCTCCTTCTGCCCTTGCTCAAAAGAGAAAATTGTTTGTCTTTATTATATCATCAAAACCAAGGAATCATTCTAATCTTAGGTCTCTATGTGTTTACATTTATTGTTTATGCATTTAGACCAGGTTAAGGTTATGTAGAAAAGATCTTAGGAGGAAAGTTAGTTTCCTTTTGAAACATAAGTGTTTGAAAAATAACCCATCATACACACTCTTAGTCTCTCATAATATTCTGTAATCTTTGAGGTGAGAAGCCCCTTTCAAGGGAGAAGCACGTCGGATCCCCTTAGTCAGCCCTTTGTGTTCTTTTCCCCTTCTCACAATTATGAAAATAAATGTTGAATACCCATGTTTTTAAATAGTTGAACTCATGTCATTTAATGTTAAGGTTTATCTACTAGATTGAAACATGAGTTTATGATGTTAAACTTTTTATTTTCCATTAATGGGTTCAATGAAAATATTGTTCATTAGAGAAAATAGAAAAACTAATTTAATTTAAGAATTAATGGAAAGTATGAGAGAAAAAAGTATGAACCCATTTGTTTTATTCTATGTTAAAAATCTCATGAAAAAAGATATTTAATCGTATACATTTTTTTAAAATGCATTAAAAGTGTAACACAGAAAAAAATTACATTGATTTGAAAAATAGACTACAATCGTATATGAACAATGTAATCGAAGTCATGAAACATAAAACTATTAAAAAAATAACAAAAACATTATTAAAAAATTATTTAAATAAAAAAATCATAAATAATTATTAAAAAAATTAAAATATAAAATATATCTTTATAATTAAAATTACTATTTTAATTTTAAAAAAATATAAAAACTTAAAAAAAAAAAATTTAAAATTTTATATATATTACCATTCTTCTTATAATAATAATAATAATCCTTCTCATTATCATTAACAAACTTTTTGAAAGTTTTTAAATTCCTATGTCACTATCCCATACTTATGGCTATAAGCAAATCCTCACGAAACACTGCATCTTTTTGTATTGATTTATGACAACAGATAACTGATAACTGCACATACATAACTTTAAATAATTTTAGAGATATAATATAACCATGTGATGTGGCAAAGAAAGGTGTCTAAATAAATAATTAGAACTTCGGTCCTCATATTTTTTTAATGAATTTTAAATTATTAACATGTAAATAAAAATTTTAAATTGTTAAGATAATATGGCTATTTGCCAGCAGCCGTTGTCCTTCACGCAACTTTTCACGCATATAGAGAAATAGTTCCTTCCACAGTAAAAAGCAAGATTATATTAATATTATGTTATTAACGGTATATTATTAACAATATTAAAAAAAATAAAGTGAATAAGAAATAAAGTATTCAAAATTAAATATATATAAAAACAAAAGTTAATAGTAACAAAACGATCATAGTTGTATCTTATTGCAAAATATTATACTTGTATTTTATTGTAATACATTAGAGCCTATTATATGGTAAAGTTTTGGGTATGTCTTTCATTATATTTTTTAATGTCTTTAAGGAAAAAATAGAAGTAATTAAATCTTAACTTGTTCATCACTGTTTATTGTTTTTTTTAGTTTCCTATTGAATCTTCTAAAGATCCTTTATCATGCAAGAAAGTTCATAGAATCTGTTGGTAACATCTTCTAATATGTTGGAAGCTTCATGAATATGGAAATGAATGTGTCCCACATGTAACAGAAGATCAAAGGTCAAGTTTACTAAAACTATGTCCCATGAAGGAGCAGAGCTGATAAACACCTTTATGCATCTTAACTTCTAAATATGTTTGAGAAGAATGAGTCCCCAAACATCGAGTGTTTGGGGCAATGATTTTGCTAGGAAAAACCAAGCAAAAAAAGCTTCCAAGATCTAATGTAGAAAACATCTCATAAGAGTTTTTGAAATGTTACAAAATTTGCAGGGAAATATCTAAAATAGGAGTCAAACTTTCAGAAGTTGGAAAATTTTGATACAAAACACATTATTGAAGAAGCTGAATTTTGGATTCAACAAAAACTTTTCAAATTTGAGCAGCAAAAAACTGCCATTGAACATTGGTCAAATTGACTTGCCACTTGATTAGACATTGAATTTAAAAGCTAGTATTGAACATTTGGTAAAATTGACTTATCACTTGACATTGAACTTAGAGTCCAATGATAAAATACAAAAAAAAAAATTATATATCCAACCAAAAAATCAATTTAGAAAAAAATAACTTATTGTATATCCAACTAAAACACAAAAGAGTTCTGTTATTGTAATATTCAACTAAAACACAAAAGAGTTTCTGCCATATCCTTTGCTTGTATTTCATCATAGAAACTCAATAAATTTTATAAGTGAAAATAATAGATTGTACTTAAAAGGTTCAGTAGCTTTACCAAGGAGAAGTAGGGTTATAATGACAGCCATAAAATTAGAATAATTATTGGTTAATAAAAAATAAAGGAATGCTACTCATTCCTTACGTCACCAATATATATAAAAGATTTATGCCATCAACAAATGTCACGTCAGAAGCAGGCGTTGGAGAAACCAACGCATAATAAAAATATAAAATTATAACGGCGTTGTTTACCTGGCCGGCCTGAGGCAGGCGTCGCCTTACGCCTTACATAAGAGCATAGTTTATTCCGTGGAAAACTTCGAGGGGAATCTGAACGAAATTTGATGCCCTGTCTTCCTGGTTTTACCTCAAGTTGAGTTATGGCGTTCGAAGTAGCCACAATTATCTTTCTCGTTCTGGGAGCCCTCTCACTAATTGCATGCCTTGTCAGAAATAGAAATAATAATCAGCGTAAGCCCCCTCACCCTTCCCCATGGCCGATCATCGGCCATCTTCATTTGCTGAACAAGCCTCTGCCCCTTCACCGAACTCTCTTCTCGCTCTCACAACGTTATGGGCCCATCATCTATCTCCAACTTGGCTGCCGCCCCCTTTTGGTTATCTCTTCCTCACATCTTGCAAAGGAATGTTTTACAACAAATGACAGGATCTTCGCTTCGCGCCCGCGCGTTTCTGCGGGAAAGTATATGGGCTATGACAACAAAATACTCGGCTGGGCTTCTTATGGACCCTACTGGCGAGACATGAGGAAACTTTGCACTCTCCAGCTATTCTCTGCGCACAGACTCGAAGTACTAAAACATGTCCGTCTAGAAGAAGTTTCGGCTTTCATTCATTCTTTGTTTCAGAGTTGCCAGCCACAGTCCCGCACCGTCAACATGAAATCGAGGCTCGCTGAATTGACATTTAATATAATTGTCCGCATGGTTGCCGGGAAACGATGCTTGGAGGCCTCTTACTCGGAGAACTCCAAAGAAGCTCAGCAATTGAAAGAGATGATACACCAGACTTTACTTCTTGCGGGAACGTCTAACCTCGGAGATTATCTACCTTTTCTCAAGTGGCTTGATCTGCAAGGTCTCAAAGAGGCCATGATAAATCTGCAGAAGAAAAGAGATGCTTTTATGCAGACTTTGGTCAACGATCACCATAACAAGCGGAGGATGCACGCTCAACATCCAGAAGACTTTATTGATGTCCTCCTCTCCGCAACAGACAGCCATGGAATTCCGCCTGACGATAAGGATACTGTGGTGAAGGCCACCGCCCTTGTAAGCTTTCGCATTTCTCCATCTATTTCTCCTATTCTTTCCGCTCCCCTATTTGGTACTTGAAAAGTTTTTAGACTCTTTCTCGTGTGTTACTTCTTTCTGCAGTCAATGATAACAGCAGGTACAGACACATCTGCCGTCACTATCGAGTGGGCACTGGCGGCTTTATTGCGGAACCCGCACATTTTGGGGAAAGCACAGCAAGAGCTGGACTCTCATATCGGGCGGGATCGAGTAGTAGAGGAATCAGATCTGCACAAATTGAGATATTTACAGGCGATTGTAAAAGAAACTCTTCGGCTATACCCGGCGGGACCTCTTCTAGTTCCGCATGAATCCACAGAGGGATGCACCGTTGGAGGGTTTCATGTCCCCGCAGGAACTCGACTGATAGTGAATGCGTGGGCGATTCACAGGGATCCCGCCCTCTGGGAGCGGCCCACGGAATTCGATCCCGAACGGTTTTTGAAGGGCGAGAAAGAGATTGACGTGAAGGGTAACGACTTCGAACTGATTCCGTTTGGTTCTGGCAGAAGAATGTGCCCCGGCATGTCTCTTGCGTTGCGTGTGGTTTCGTACACGTTGGCGCGACTGTTACAGAGCTTCGATTGGAGCGTTCCAGCTGGCACCGAGATCGACATGAGTGAGGGGCTCGGACTGACGATGCCCAAGGCTGCTCCGTTGGAGGCCCTCATCCAACCTCGCCTCCCCATCCGTCTCTATTCTCTATAGGCAGTATCCGTTACCCATCATTTTATAAAGACCTTGTTGTTCGTCTCTTTTTACTATAATAACTAATAATATTTTTATAAATTTGTGAGAATTTTAAATTATATAATTAATTCGCTTATTTTGCAAACTTTAAAATAGAATACTTTTTGGGGGATGAGGAAAAAAAGTAGGGAAGCACAACCAAAACATAAAATAATTTTAATTAATAATAAATTACTAAATGTTTTAATTAACTTTATTTTTATTAATTTAACAAAAAAAATTATTTTTTAACACGATTTTTATTAACTATTAAAAAAATGCAACTAAATTTTATATAATTTTATATTTGAATTGATTCATTTAAGTTTATAAATATTTCCTAGACCATAATATGGTTGGATGATCCTATTTTTTTTAGGTGAATTTCTATATATTGTTGGATTTCTAGTTTATTTTGTTGTTAACAAAAAAAACTATTAAGGAATTTTTATTATAAAAGAACAAATAAAATATTTTTAATTTCATTTACAATAACTCAATAGATCTATGAGATGCAAAAGAGGAGAAAATAAATTAAACAAATAGTTTTTCCTTTTTTTCTAGTGCTCTTTATTTCAAAACTACCACTACATTAATTCACAAGGATCTTGTATATGTTTATATTGTGAGATTTAGGGTTTGTCTGTGCCATCTTATTGTTCTCTTGTCCTCCCGCCATCCTTGTTGGATTTTGTATAGCTGTTTTTCTCCTAGTTTCCTGCGTTTAAGTTCCACTAACACCGCTTTGCGCAGTGTTTACCTGCCTTTTTATGGCCGTCGTTCTTCAACCAACTTCAGTTTATGTTGGAGTTGTTGGAGTACCTAATGGCACTCGAGAAATGTCCTCGCAAGTTTGTTTCGAAATTATTCTACGAGGTAAGGACTCTATCCCTGAGATTCTTCTTCTGGTTGAAGATTTTCAAAATGCATGTACCTGGTATGAGCAAACTCATTTAGTTGGCTACTTTCTTGGTCGTATTCCAAATGATACCCTGGTTCGAAATTGGGTCCAGCATGTCTGGCACCCTCATGGTATTATTGTTGAAAATACCTAGAATTTGACAAAAGGCTTTTTATTATTCTGTTTTCCTGATCCCACTCTTGCTAAAAAGGCTTTGAACAAAGATCCTTGGATTGTTCGCAGTTCTCTGCTTATTTTGCAACCCTATCATCGTTATTTTACGGTAATCGATGAAGCTTATCTGGAAGTTCCAGTGTGGGTGGATTTTTCGAGTTTGCCTCTTCCCTTATGGCCTTTCTTACAATATTTAGCTGCTCCTTTAGGAACTTTTATGTGTTTTGAACTTGAGCAGTTTTTTAGTCCTCATCCCACTCGTCGTGTGTGTGTCAAAGTTGACATGAAAAAGGACATGCATGAGTTTATTGATATCAAGTGTGGGGACAATACCCTCTAACTTCAATTTACCTAACACTTGTTATCGCTGTCAATCTGCGACTCATAAGATTAAAGATTGCCCTCTTATGGCTGGCAAATTCAATTTGCATGAGACTCCTCCCGCTTCTTCACCTGCTCCACCACCTTCTACGCCTGGAAGACAAGATGACTGGGTGGTGGTGAATAATAGAAAAACCTGTCCTCCTAAACCCCCAATTGCTAGTTCTAAGGTCGTCCCTCCTGAAACTTCAGTTCCCACATATTCATAATCTATCCCTACCATGCACGACCAACAAATTTTCCCTCCACATCTCCTTCCTTCCCCTTCTACTACAACTTATTTTGCCATTGTTGTCACTCAAGCTCCTCCCACTCATATTCCTCATTCCTCTTCCCTTACTATAGATTTTGTCATTGCTACAGTTTCCAAAGTTCGTCGCTCCCACAACCCTATGCGGTGGGATGGATTTTTGTTTGAAAAATGATATTAGTTGGATGCAACAAGTCGTCCGCCTTCAGAAATTCAATTGCACAGTGGTCGGTTTTCTAACTCGTATGACTCTTTGGGTCACCTTGGTGATAGAGAGATTGTTGAGGTTGACATGCACCTCAATCGCTCTCAATGATCTTTTACTCCTAGAATATTCGTGGGTTAACGGACCCAGTAAAAAAATATGTGGTCCATGATTAACTCTCTCATTCTGCTTCTATGTTTGGTCCTCTTGATTTTGTCTGTTTGCAAGAGGTCAAGATTTTTGACTTTCTTCTTCAATGTACTTGTAATTTTTTATGGTCGTGTGGTGGGTTTCATGTTACTAATCATCCTTCTGGGAAAGGTGGTGTTGTTACTTTTATTGCTTCTAAATGGTGGAATCATGTTTTCTTGGGGCTTTGCCCCCTCCCATCAAGTTGTTTGGTCTCTGCTGGAAATTCATGGCAAACCCTTTGGAATTGTTAATATCTATGCTTCCAATGATGCTTCTGAATGTAGTGCTCTCTGGTGTTGGCTTGTTTTTTCTTTACCGCCTGCTCTTTGGGTTTTATGTGGCAATTTTAATATGATTGAGAAACCCTATGATAAGATTGGTCAGATTCTAATACGTTGGCCTATAGGTGAATGTGAAGCGTGGTTCTTTATGAAAAATAAGCTTGGCATTTTTGACCCTAAATCTTGTTTTTCCCTTGCTGCTTTTTCTGAATCTGCCTAGTATACATGGTCTAATTTCCAAGCAGGCTTTGTGAGAATATTGAAGAGGTTAGATAGAGCCATGCTTACTGAGAATGACATTTTTTTTCCAACGGTTGACCTCTTCTTCTCTCTATGTGCACACTCTTGCTGATACAACCTTATCTGATCATGCTCCTATTGTTTTTAACATCAGCCCTGTTATTCAGTAGCCTCGATAGTTTCATAATCAATTTTATTTCAATGTTTCTTTCCTACAACACTCTTATATGAAAGCTCATATTGTTCACTACTGGAATCTTATTCCTCGACCTTCTGGTCACCTTGGTTGGATCTCCTGGTGGAATCATGCCATCTCCCGTACTACTTCCCTATTACGCTCTCTTGGTGGTGAGGTTGCTAAACGATGACAAATTGCCATTACTGCTCTTAAGCAAGAGTTACACAAAGCCTCTACTCATCTTGAAGCTTGTCCTTTTAGCTCTTTTTTACAATCCCAAGTCGCTTCCCTTCGTCATGAAATCAAAAAACTGATTTTTATGAGGCAAAAGGAGCTCAATTGAGAGCTAGATTGCATTGGCTGAAAATTGGGGACAAGGTCTCTAAAGAATTTTTTAAGCGCCTCTGGAAACCTTCTCCATATATTCAGATTTTTGCTCTTTAGGTTGATGGTCAGCGACTCACTTCTCTCCTTGCTATATGTGCAGCCTTTGTCAGTCACTATTAGCAAGTCTTTGCTTCCCAACCTTTCTCAACAGCTCACCAACAAGATTTAGCTGAATGTAAGGTTGTCATTCCTATTTAGGTCTCTCCTTCCCAACGGATTGTTTGTGAAACTCCTTTGTCTCTTGATGATTTGAAGCAGGCTTTATCTGCCATGGCAAATGAGAAAGCTCCTAGTTTAGATGGATTTCCCTATGAGTTTTATAAAGAATTTTAGGATTTTTTGGGTCCCGATCTTCTTAAGGTTTATCAAGAAGATCTGCATACTGGTTCTTTAGGTCCTCTCTTAAATCGAGATAATATCAAGCCAATTACTAAAGATAATGATCCTAAAATTATCACTAATTGGAGTCCTATTACTTTGTTGAATGTCAGTTATAAAATCATTGCTAAGGCCATTGCTCTTAAGCTTTGCCCCCTTCTTCCTTTTATTGTCCGACTTGAACAGACAGGGTTTGTGCAAGGCAGATATATCTTAGACAATGTGATTACAGTTTGGGAAGAAATGGATTGGGCTCACTCTTCACAACAACATATGTTATTTCTTAAAATTTATTTTGAGAAGGCTTATGATAAAGTTGAGTGGTATTTTATTGTTTCTATGCTCCAATCCTTAGGTTTTGGTCCAACCTTTTTTCAGTCTATGAATATGCTCTTTCAATATGTTTCTATTGTTACTACCCTGAACAGTTGTCAATTTGTAGCCTTTGGACTGTTCAGATCTGTTAGACAGGGTTGTCCCCTTGCTCCTTCCCTTTTTATTTTAGCAACTAAGGCTTTTGGGTATTTACTGACTTACAAAGTGGCTCATGACTCTATTCGTGGTCTTGCTTTACGCGCTTCCTCTTCTCAATTGGTTCATGGCCATTTTGATGATGACTCTTTTTTAATAATTTCTTGAAGATGAGGACTCTTTTTCTACTGCTCTTCATTGCCTTGACACATTTTGTCTAGCTTTTGGGTCTAGTATTCAATGGAAAAAAAAAACTTCTTGCTTTAGGCAATCTGGGAATCCTATGCCTCCTTGGCTTTCTCACTATCCGTGGTGTTGGATTCAACCTAGTGAAATGTTCAAGTTTTTAGGTATTTCTTATTCATTTCATAGCACCCCTGCTCAGTTATGGCAGTACGTCATTCAAAATGTGGAGAAGAAATTGACCTTTTGGATCACTAAAAAGCTTTCTCTGATAGGGAAATTTCAGGTCTGCTCTAATATTCTTGCTACCACTCATGTGTATTATTCTTCTTGTTGGCTTCCTTCGAAGGCTTGCTATTTGCAATTGGAAAGATTATTGAGGGATTTTTTATGGTCAACTACTTCTCACACAAAGGGGTTTCATCGAGTTTCTTGGGATTTTTGTTGTCTTCTCAAACTCTTTGGTGGACTGGGTCTTTTGGATTGTCACCAACATGAAATTGCATTGTGTGAAATGGGTTGTGCGAGCTCTTGATGGCAATGAATCCTAGAAAATTCTTCTTCGACATTTCATTTTGACGGGTCTCCCCTTGGGGAAGAGGGTATGGCAAGGATTGAATTTTTCTACTCTTCTCACCGCCCCTGTTCCTATTAAAATCATAGGTTCCTTTGTTGTCAAAAGTATCTGGAAGGCCTAGGAGTCTCTCAAACCATGGCTTATTTGGAAAGGCGATGGGAAAAATAATGGTGCTTCTATTTCTTATATCAGTGTTTGGTGGTCTCCGGTTATCTAAATTCAGTCTTTACTCCTATCCTAGGTTCAATGGATTCATGCTCAACGATTTTGCAAGAAAGAAATTAACTCTATCTTTGATTTTTTTCATTCTCCGCTAGAGACTAGATTCCTTGGAATGCTTTTAAATGTTTTTATTAGCTTAAGTAGGATGATAAAAGTATTCATGAGGCTATGGTTTTGCCCAAAATTTTTAAACACTTTCAGAAGGCTTGGTGGGTTGATTGGTGCTGGCCTAAGCATAAATCCCTGTCATAGTATAAAGCCCATCTGGGCTATTCTTGGTTGTCTACCCATATTCCTATGGCTACTATTTTAAATGCTTATTGGGATATTATTTCTCCTCCTATTTGGTGAGCACAGTTCAAAATGGTTTAGGCCAATTATATTGAACATAAACAATATTTTTTTACCTAGATTTTAATGATGCAAGGCCTCCCTCTAGGGCACAGAATTATCTATCTTGGCATTGATCACCTTACCTATTATTTTTATGGTGCATTGGAGGATTGTCTACATGTATTCTGGTCTTGCCCCAAGGCTCATTCTGCTTGGACCTGGATTGAGTCTTTTTTTTTACCCTTCATTTCCTCTCCTTTTTCCTGGCAACAAATCCTTCTTGGAGATTCATCGATAAGCAGTTGTTACTGCTGCCCACCCTCCACCCTCAACTTTCACATTAGCATTCTTTATCATATTTGGAAGTCCAGAAACAATATTGCTTTTTCTCATGATACTAGTTCATGGAATTTTTTCCTGGCTAATCAATATGTAGTGTTTTATGATTCTTGACTACAGATTTCTATGCAGGTGGAGAAGGTTAATGTGGAGATTCAACATCTTCATCGTCTTATTGACTACTAGGTTAATGCACCTTGCACTATTAGTCACATTCTTGTATATTCCTCCTCTCATGTTCGGTATTGCTCTCGCTCTCACTCTCACCACACTATTTCCTATCACAATTTTGGGTCCCCTTATCGATGAGAGTGACTTTGCAATCATGGAGTGTCTGAGGCAAATTATTCCAGATGGCTTGGTGGATGGGATGTTCATCCTCCTACTCCTCCCCCTCCCCCTGTGACCGGTTGGGAACATGAAATTCTTGCTATACCCACTCCCCCTTCTGGTTCCATTTGGGGAGATCCTATTCACAATGCTCATGTCACAGGTTGGTCGACCCCTGTGGCTATTGCTTGCACTACTGGATCAGGATGGGATATTGGGCCTCCTCCTATTGGTACTGATGAGTAGACCAATGTTGTTGGATGGCATCTTTCTCTGCACTTTCCAATGCCAAAGGACTTTGCATGGATATAATTGATGCATATATGCCTCCACTTCTTGTTCTTTTTGCCTGCATCTTTGTGGTTATCCTTTGTTTCCACCTAGTTCTGATGTTTTATTAGTCACGGGCTTGTTGTATTTTGTTTTTTTGCTGCCTTGGTTTTCTGATATCTCCTAACCCTGGTGGTTAGTTTGAAACCATATTGGGGTGTGATCTTCTCCACCCATTTTTTGATGTAAAAAGGCCTAATTATTATTTAAAAGAATTCTTCTGCTCTTTTTCATTCAAAAAAAAAACTACAACACATCCACTCATTCTTGTAGATGGCCAACTTAATAACTTATAAGACTTTTCAAATCATTATTTTTTAGATGATATGATTTAATAATCACAATGATGAATTACTATAAAAACCACATTTTTGAATCTAATTAATAAATTCATGAGTACTAGCAAGCTCAGATAAAGTTAGAGAAAATAATCACTAACAAGCATATGTAGCATATAATATTTTTTGCAAAAGGACTAAATCTTAGAAAATTGTAGAGGAAGTATCACTTACACCAACTATGTCCACAAGGTAAACAAAAATGCATAAACATTTCTCTCAATGTCATGCATACATATAGATATGATCGAAAAAAATTGTTAGTCTCACTAATTGTTACTATGGGAAAAGAGTAAAGCAATAACCTAAAAATCATGAAAAAAGGATCCTTTTATTATGTCACAACAATTATTTATAATTCTTATAATGTTTAAATCACAAAATCAAAAGTAGAAAAATTAGTTTTTAATAAAAGTTTTAATACTAGTAATATTTCCTAGGATTTTGACAAAATCACCCAAGAATTGACAAATTGATGTGACATTTAGTTTCTTAGCTACAAAAAAATCACTTGAATCAAAAGGAAATAAACATGGGTTTTAATTTTCAGGAGACTGTATGCCATGTGGGATAAGGTCTTTTGATATGAATGCAATGCCATGACTAGATTATATTTTAATTTCCATGAGATCGTAGGCCATATGGGATAATGCATTTTTATATGGGTGCACCATCACCACCAAATTAGATTTTCATCAAAGCACACTAGATCATGGTTTAAAACAATATCCCTATAGGTTTCAAATAGTGGACCTCTTATTTGGAGTTCCAAAGTCTTCACAATTAGGCCCACTCAAGCGGATATTTAATCAAGATCTCTTTTTGGATGTATCTTTAGCTACATATTTTATTTATAAAAATATATTAGAATTCACATCTATTTCTAGAAACAAAAAAAAGTTATCCATCCACTCAAATCCTATATAGAAAGCATAAAAAGATACATAAAGAGAAAGATGTAATAAGAAACCATAAGGAACATAAATAATCATTACATTATTTCTGGTTAAGGATCACAACACTTTGATACAATGGATGGAGTGGTGGGCGTATTTATACCAATACCAAATCCTCAATTATATAAATGATTTTAACATAAGCCAATAACAAATGGTATGTAAGGTTAATTACAAGTTATAATATGGATCTAACCACAATTAGGTTAGTCATGACCCATAGGCTTACATGATAAAATGTTACAATAAAATAAATACAATTGTACAATGATTGTTCTTATGTGTATATA
Source organism: Wollemia nobilis (assembly GCA_028583015.1). NCBI lineage: Eukaryota > Viridiplantae > Streptophyta > Pinopsida > Araucariales > Araucariaceae > Wollemia > Wollemia nobilis. Next base: position 7,822,965 of record JAQPPZ010002447.1, on the reverse strand, counting down.
AGATTACATCATATAATGTTGGCCTTGGTCATAAGGTAGATTACACTTTAAACATCCCCTCATAATTTGCACTTACAAGTGAAGGAGAGAATACATTAGTGACAATAATATGATCCCCTCATTAGGGTTATGCATAAGGAGTTGGACTCAAAATGTACTTGTAAAATAATGGCGAATCCTAATTGAAATCAAGGTGAATCAAGGAAAATCCTAAGCAAATCAAATCAATCATCTTCACACCAAAATTTGAGGCATTTGAAGCCCTAAAAAGTAAAGTCATCTTTGGGGCACATTTTGACCTATTAAATCATCTAACTTCATAAAAATACCACCATTAGATTAGGCTTGAAAAGATCTTTTAAATGAGTACAAATATACCTATGTTTGGATATATATTGTGGTGAATTGATCCTAAGAAAAAATTGGTCTCAAAAATTTTAGGCGAATGGGCCGACATCGAGGGTCCTCATATTCGACAATTTCCAATTTTGGAAATCCTAATATTCGCCCATTTTGCAATATTCGCCACTGTGCATAACCCTTCCCCCAATAATGGATGTTCTAGTGGGTCTCAATAGTTGAAGAATAGCCTTCTGAATCCCTCTCATCATTGAGAATATGTTAATACATCTTTAGAAACTCAATTTCAATCCTTTGCAATTTCAGCAATCAATTCTTGGTTGGATGTCCTTCCTTCCTATAATAACCACAAATGGTCTTTGAAATTTTTAGACTTAGCCTAGCCCTTGGGCCTCTAGATATTAGTTTAATTATGTTTTAATTACTTTGCACGAGCTTGTACTTGTGAAATACCACCACAATTTCTCATTGCTACATGAAAATGAAGTAGGAGAGAAAATCTCTAATCAAGAGTAAGAGTTTTTAGTGTTTCCAAGAACATAAGAATCACATGAACCATGAGGATCAACATCTAGAAAAAGGAATATATATTGGAAGGGAAAATTTTTGTATATTCTAAATCATCTTTCTTTTTGCCTCTACAATGTAGTATCTGCTCTCAATGCCTTGAATCTCGTAATATTATCCTCAACATTATAAAACTCAACCAATTTGAGAGAAAAATCTCTATTTCCAAGTGACTTTAATTCTATTTAATTTTCTAAATAAATCATGTAATTTTGACCATACCTTGATAGGTTTATTCTATTATTTGACATGGAAAAACATTTATGTTCACTCAACAAGGAAAATAGACAAAGAGATTCTACTTGCTTATGTTGGTGAGTTTCTTCATCAATAGTTGTTGTTTTCTCCTCTTGAAAGATGCACCACAAGTTTTTAATACATAATAGGTGGGTCATTTGAGTTGACCATATGCTATATTCATATCCATTAAGGCAAGTAACATAGGCTTGAGGATGCATATTATATAACTCAACCCCTAACATTGCATTAGGTCTCTTGAACATATACCAATGATGCATAGAGATTGAAAAATCATGCAATTTGAAAAGAAGGATCTCAAAACAATTTTGTATGCAAACATTATGACCTTTAGAATTTTTCCCCTAGTGGACCTCAAAAATAAAAAATTAAATCCCTAAGCCTTAGAGAATTAGAAGCCAATAACTCGTTACCATTTGGCATTTTGTGATTCACTAGCATCTTGCACCAATATTTTTCAACCTTAGTTCTTCAAGACTCTTGTAATTGTAACGCTTTCCTCAGCTGGATTGGTTGCCAAGTATATATTGTATAAAATAGTTTATTATGTGGCACACAAGGTTAATACATCATCTATGGTATCATCCAAGAAGTCATCCTTTTCCTTTGCAACTTCCAAAATGGGGATTTATACCTAGGTTAGTCAAAATATTAGTTTTTCATGCTAACCAAGCCATCAATCCTTTATTTGGGGTATGAAAAAAAAATTTCCCATAATAGAAATATTTCATACTATTTTTATAAAAATAACAATAAAAAATTTTCACTATCAGGATTCAAACATGTGACATCACATTCCTAGTACACTTCAACTATCTAGTAAAGCAATGTGAGTGTTTGGTCACTAGGCATCGACACCTCCTTGAAGAATTCCATCCATCCTGGCAAAAGTGGTTGGTATTTTCAAAATTGCATGGGCATGAGTTTCAAACCCTACACCTCCCTTTGATCATGCACCAAACAATTGTGCCTTTACCAACTTGCCATGCTTGCTTCATGGTCAAAACACAACCAATCTTCTAACATAGTCTATTCTTTATTCTAAGAAGGAAAAGATACACCCCCATTCAAACCTATAAACTCCACCTTCCTATATATTTAAATTCACCATGTTGGTTAGGATGAGCCTACTATGAATGGGATAGGGTATGCTCAATTTCATTTTCCTTCCCTTAGAATATCATGAAAATGACAAAAGCATAATGCATGTAAAATTCACTTTTTGAATTCAAAAAATAGTACCAATACCTCATTTTCCAGCACATAATTAATAAAAAATAATATATTGGTGTACACCTAAATCCAAACTATTGAAGTTTCTAAAAGGATAAAGAGAGTGGTGAAGAGACAGATCCTTTCGAAAAAGAAATTACAAATGAGAAAATATGGAAGAAAAGAACTTCTTTACTTCTTATGTCGAATTTGCTTATAAAGTTTCAAAGAAAAGTTTATCTTAAAACTTAGAAGAAGGATTAGAGGATCCAAGTGAATATTTTGTGTGACCAAACCACTCCATACTCACTCTTATACCCTCTTGAATTTCACACCTATTTCAAAAAATGAATAGATATAATACATACACTCAAATCTTATACAAAAAACATAAAAATTATGGAAGAGAGAAAAATATAGTGGGAACTAGTAGGCACCATATGTAGTAACTATATTATCTATGGATAAGGATCACAACCCTCTAGTACAATGGATTTAGTGACAAGGGTATTTATACCAATACCAAATCCTTAATTACATAAATGTGTTTAACCTAATTTAGCATAACAAGATGGCTTTAAGTTTAATTACAAGTTATAAGGTTAGTTTATCCATAACAAAGTTAATTGTGACCCATAGGGATTACTTAATAAAATATTATAGTAAATTAAACACAATTGTATAGTGATTTACCTTAGGAACATATAAGGTTACATTGTTGGATGCCCACCTTGGCCATAAGGAAGATTACATTTTCAACAAAATATAGTTTTATTTATATTTTACTGAATAATATGAGCTATTGTATCCAATATTAGATGTTTTTTTATCAAATTTGATGTCTAAAATGTCATATGATTACTTTTTCTTTGTATTTTATTGATCCGCTTTTTGAAATTCACATTCCATGAATTGGGAGATAAAATCCTATCTATTTTTGCATTGATTAATTAATTTAACATCATGTTGATGTCATAATCTAATGGACCATTCATCCAAATAGTTCTATGGGTTTATTTCCTTCCAAAACATATTTTTTATGTTTGATTATCAACACATATAACAATGACATCATAACTTCAATGAATTGAACGATCAATAAAGGAAATGACTTTGATGGATTGACACCTCAATAGATCAAAAACTATAAATTGGTTCATCCATTAAAAGGAATTTGATAAAATTTGGTGAATTTACATAAATTAATTATGTGGTCAAATTTATCTAAATGATTTCTTTAGAAAACAGAAAAAAAAATTATACCATTTACTACATTAGGAAAAATCTAACTAGAGCAAAAAAGAATTACACTACAACCAAAAATGAATTTTTGGCAGTAGTTTATGCCATTAACAAATTTTACCATTATATTATAGGGTATCATGTATATGTATATTGACCATGATGTGATTAGATAGTTAATGAACAAGCCTATGGTAAATGGACGAGTCGTCTAATGGTTGTTATAACTACAAGAATTTGATATTATTATTATGGAAAAACCTAGTAAAGCCAAGGTAGTTTCCTAGTTTTTATCTAGGTCAAATAATATAGGTGTAGAGGAACCAATAGATAATGCTTTCCTATGTGAACACTTGTTTGCAATATCAATGAATTCTACCTTGTTTGCAAACATTACAAATTATTTGGAAATAGGGAAGGTTCCTCCTCACCCTACCCCTAAAGAAAAGTGTTACTTGATTAAACAAAGCTCATAATTTAAGTGAATAAGGGCTTGTTGTTCAAACATGGAACTAACTACATCTTACGTAGGTGTGTTTAAGAGGATGAGGTATATGACATACTTTGGGCATGTCATGATGAATCTACTAATGAACGTTATTCAATCAAGTATACTGGTCAAATGATCTTGGGTGCTAGATACTACTGGGCCTTTGGTCCATCGAGATGTGAAAAAGTATATACATTATTACAATCAATGCCTATGCATGCAAAATCCCACTACATCTAATGAAATGACTCTCCAACCTTAGGTTGTCTTGGAAACATTTGAGAAATGGGGGTTGTATTTTGTTGGTCCCATTGATCCCTTGCCCCAAGAGAAAGAACATTTTTTGGTATATATTGAAGGATGGAAATTTGCATCACATAAATGAAAAAAATGCTTAAAATAATAAATAAATAAATATATGTATTTCCAAAGTTATAGAGGGTCCTCTCAAGAGGATTTTACAAATGATACAATGATTACAAAAAGGGTACAATTTCCCTTTTCTCTACAAAGAATATCTCTTAGTGCAAATATTGATATTTTTGTGCTAGTACATTGTTTGGGGAGTGGGTTTTCCTATGACCACTATGTAGGATTAAACCTAGAGCCTTTCACTATTCTTGAATCATGTCACCTACACACAAAGGTAAATAGCAGTGAATCAATAGTATATGTAGGTTCCACCGAAGTTGGACCCGTATCAAATCTAGAAATGTGAAACAATGCAAAAAATAGTTAAGTGCATGAAATATGAAGGATATAATGCTAAAATGCACATGTAGATAAAGATATAACTAAAATGTGAATGAAACTTGTCACTTGGACAATATATTGTGACCATATTAGGTCGCTATGGTCGATGTTGTAGTTCTATGCCTTGTCATGTTTAGGTCTAGGTCAGATTCAAAGCAATACAAAGGGTTTTTGGTGATCGATTATGCATTGAAGGGAGACAACACATGCATCAAAGATCAATGGTACAATGAGGAGAGTTTATGCAAGGGAAAGAACAATTTTTATTTTCAATTCTTTGTGGTAATCTGGTAGCATTTAATTCACCAAAAGAGGATTTTGTGGATTCTAAGTAGCACTCCATGGTGAGTAAATTCAAAATTGGGGGATATTTGTTGCAAAGGGGAGGATGCCAATTTATAGGCCTTTGGACAAGAGTAAGGTGAGAAAAAAAGGGGAAATTAGGGGTAGCCTAATTTGCTTCCACTGTGTGACTATAGGTGGTAAGTTAATTGTTTCCTACAAGTTGATTGACACCAATGTGAATTTAGGTGCGACATTTTTGCCTACACGCGACCACTGATAAGTAGTTTACCTACATTTTATTTTTTTATTTTTTATTTTTCATGACCATCTCAGGTTGACATGGTGGGGAACACAAGACCATCTTGAGTCGAGACAGTTATGTCTTATATGGAGAAATTTACCTATTGTTGGTGAAATCCATGGATTTAGTCCAGAGGCTGCTCAAAGTGGATTGTGTGGGTTGCAAAGGAAGCTCTTTGGGAGTCTCCTCAAGATAACACATTTTAGGTGTCTATATATATATATTACATGAACATATCTCGATTGGTCATCCAGCTTGGGATTTCATCATGAATATTTCCAAACCATATGGACTATTGGATTGAAAATCAATGGCTCATAGGCCTTAAAACTCTCAATGTGGTTGACTTGGGGTGTAATATGGGCATAGGCCATTGATGGAATATCTAACAGTCAACATGGATTTTGAGCTTTTCCATATTATTCTTGAATTCCTTTCCTTAAAATTGAAGGTAGGAATCATATTTTGTATTCCTACTGTACTTCTAATATAGCCTTAGAGTAGATTAGGGGCTATGAGAAAAAAATTCCTATAGCTTTGGTGGTTCCCAGGGCCTTTCAACCTACTAAAAAGAGAGTGAATCCAAGTTGGTTGCCTTGTTCTTGGGCATAGAGTCAAAATTGGAAGCTAGAAAGAGAAAGGAAAATGAAAAAATTAGGAAGTGAAAGAGTTATAATGCTATTTTTCCTTGATATGCCTTTTGGGGACCCATTCCATTAATGGTGTTTCTTTGTTTTAGGACCTCGATTAAGGTAGAGGATCATCGAGGCAACATTTCTAGGAGCATTATGACTTTGGATATATTTTTAAGTCCTAAATTCCATCCAAATATTCAGCCATGGTTGCTCTCCTAATTTGGTGTATGCCACCCTACTCCTTGCCTAATTTTGGATGCTCTAATTTTACATATATATGAGGACCATCGAATTTTCATTTAATGAGTCTACTAGAGTCTAGTATTGGCCATTTTGCTATCCTTCACTTTTTATGCCATAATTATTTTATAATGAATCTATGTTTGGATCAGCAATCTCAAATGAGCTTCTCTAAATTTCTACCTCAGTACTTCATCCCCTTCCCTCCAAGGTCATTGGGTTTTCTTTTGCTGGCATATTATTGGTGTCATTTATAAAATGGGCTAGGATTACAATTGTAACTCAATTACCTAAAGTGGTTGGCTTTGTTTTTGAACCCACACCTTGATAAAATAATGTATCTATATTTTTTGAGAAAATAGAAACCCTACAACTAGTGGAGCCCTCTTAGCTATCACCAAAATGGTTATGGGGTCTCCACTTAGGGTGGGGTTAGGCTTAGCTATCATTGGAATTTACAAGTAATTTTATCATGGGGTCTCACCGAGCTAACCATGACTTGATCTGCAAATTCATGGGCATCTGACCTACTCTAAATTTTTTGCATACCTGGGTTCGACAGAACTAGGAGCCACAAGGTGAGTACTCTTTATGGCCAATAAGCAATGGGTATTTCATCATTAGTTTCTCTTCTTTAGCAGATAGAAACATAGCATTTGAATCAGAAAAGAGAAACCACGGACCAACAGGGTTATTTGTTCAACCCTAGAGAGTGGGCTTCGATCCTCGCATTGAACCCATGGCTGTCCCGGTCTGGATCCGACTGTACGCTCTCCCGATGGAGTTTTGGGGGGAGCAGGTTTTAGAAATAATAGGTAATTCCCTGGGCAGATATATAGGAGTCTCTAAAGATACCATAGAGGGAAATACAACTGTTTTTGCCAGAATCTATGTAGAAATGGACATTAGCCAGCCTTTATCAGCTGAGGTGGAACTTGAGTTGGCAGGAGTACCCTGGATCCAACAGTTAGACTATGAGGCCCTACCTTTCAGGTGCAGAGTGTGCCATAAGCATGGCCATTTGGCAAGGTTCTGTCCTAACACCTTGAGCACAAAAGCGGAGGCTCCGACTGGAATGCCAAGCCGCCCTAGAGAGGGGAAGCCCACCCCTATCAATGAACCTTCCAATACTTCTCCAGGTCCTGATGTTCAGAAGGATGGCTTTGAATAGCCGAAACGAAGGAGAAACAAAAAGAAAAATGGCAAGGAGCAGATGCAACTCAAGCCAAACAATCGGTATGAAATTTTTAAGTCATTAGTGGATCTGGAAGACCAAGTCATGGAGGGAGTGGATGGGAATGGTGAGATTAATAACACTCACTCTCAATATTCTCCCTCATCCACTCCTGTAGTCGAACAGGTGATTGTACCCTTTGAGAGTCTGCAGTCAGAGAACCCAGGGGCTTTGGTTATACACTCCCCAGCACAGTCGGCTATTAAAGATGTCACCATGGGAAATGCAGATAAAAACAGAGAAAGGCCAGCTTTAGGGATCACTCAGGTGGAGAAGAGATCTAAAAATAGTAACTCTCAAGGAGCGAGAAGAAAATCCAATAAGGAATTACTCACAGCACAAGGAGATAAGCTGATCAATGGAGGATCGGTGAGGTCAATTGATTCTTACTGCTCCCAAGGTTTTCAATGATTATACAATCTTGGAATGTTAGGGGTTTAAACAGTAGAACCCATCAATCTGCTGTTCAAAGACTCTTAGGGAAGTATAAAATAGATTTTTTGCTTATCCAGGAGACAAAAATGTCGCTAGATCTTATGAGTAAAACTGTTAATAGGATTTGGAGGGGCGCTGGTTATATGGATGTGGCTGCCCAAGGTGCCTCAGGGGGGATTGTCACTTTTTGGAACCCCCTAGAATGGAATGCTTTACAACATATAGCCTTGAGGGGTGTTCTCACATCTCACTTCAGGAATATTGTCACAGCTGAGCATGTTTTAATTACAAATTTTTATGGGGCTCAAAGCCTTAATGGCCAGAGGCTCCAATGGAAAGCTGTTCACAACATGAGGTCCTCAAGACAAGTTTTTGACTGGATCATTGCTGGAGACTTTAATGCCAAATTATCTGCTCGGGATCAGGAAGGTGGAACCCCTGTTTTGGACCCGGGGGACAGGCTTCTGATTGCCCAGGTCCAGGCTTTTCACTTAGTGGATATCCAAGGCCTTGGAACTTTTTTCACTTGGACTAATAAGAGGAGGGAGCCTCACTGTAGGAAGGTAAAGATGGATCACTTTCTGGTCTCAAAGGAGGCATTTTTTAAGTGGAATATTAAATTCTAGATTTTGGACGGCCCTGTTTCTGATCATTCTCCCATCCTGCTGGAGGGTGGGATTCAGACAGGACAGTACCACAAACCGTTTATATTTGAGAATTTTTTGCTACAAAAGGAGGACCTTCATGAGAAAATTTTGCAATGGTGGGAATAAGGTCGTCCACATTTTGGGACAGCAATGTTTAAATTCCACAAACAACTTCATTTTGTCAAAAGTAAATTGAATCAGTGGAGGCTCGCTAATAAGTCGGACTTCCAGCTGCAAAGAGCCCCCTTGATGGCCCACTGGGAGGAGGTGCAGAAACAATTCAGGGAAGGAATAAGGGAAGGAATAATTACTGAACAGCTTAAAACTGAAGATGATGCCTTGTGCAAAGCTGTTGAGGACATTGATAACCAAGAGGAAATTTACTGGAAACAGCGGGCTAGAAACTCTTGGTTATTAGAAGGAGATAGAAATACAAAATTTTTCCATCGATCAGCCTGTGCTAGAAGATAGATGAATAACATGGAAGTTCTACAATATGAGAATGGACACTCCTATGATACTCTTCTTGGTATGCACTCCCACTCAGTGGATTATTTCTCCAAGCTTTTTGCAGAAAATAGGGAGCAAGATGTGGGGGCTCAAAATGAAGTTCTTGATGTTATTCCCCCTATTATCACTCAAGAATAAAATCAGGCTCTCCTTAGACCCATTGATAGAGATGAATTGAAGAGTGTGGTCTTTGGAATGAGCACAGGCAAATCTCCCGGTCCAGACGGTTTTCCTATTGAGTTTTTCTAGGCCTTTTGGGATACCTTGGAGGAAGATGTTTTGGCTGTTATAGAGGAGTCCAGAACCAATAAGAGAATGCTTAAGGCACTAAATCATACCTTCATCACTTTAATTCCAAAGGGGGAGGAAGGGGTTCATATCTCTGACTTCAAACCTATTGCCTTATGTAATGTGATTTATAAAATTATCACAAAGATAATAGCTGAACGTCTTAAACCTCTCCTTCATAACATCATCTCCTCAGAACAAGGGGGATTTGTGGAGGGTAGACAGATCTTGGATGGAGTGGTTCTTGCCCAGGAGGCTATTCATTCAATGCAAATCTCTGGTAACAAAGGAATGTTCATCAAACTGGATATGTCCAAGGCTTATGATAGAGTGGAGTGGGGCTTCCTGTCAAGGATGTTGGCTGCCTTTGGTTTTTCCTAGGACTGGATAGACTGGGTTATGAGCTGTGTTTCCATGCCTTCTTATTCTATTCTAATTAAGGGGCTTCCATCGCCTCCTTTTGGAGCCTCTCGTGGTCTCCGACAAGGGGACCCTTGCTCTCCCTATCTATTCCTTATCTTAGCTGAAGGATTAGGTAGACTCTTCTTGAGAAGAAGACATCAAGGCCTGATAACTGGTATTAAGGTTGGTGAAGAAATTCTGACTCATTTACAATTTGTGGATGATACTGGCCTGGTTGGAGTGGCCAGTCTCAAGGAAGCCAGGGGAATCAGAGAATCTCTTAATTTTTACCTTCGGGCCTCCAATCAAGTTATCAATGACAGAAAATCCAAAGTGGTCTTTTTCAACCTTGACCATAGGCTACAGGACAAAATTATAGAGATTTTGGGCTTCACTAGAACTTCTCTTCCTATAGTCTACCGAGGGGTTCTTTTGCACTTCAAGAAATTGAAAAATGACATTTGGAAAGATCTTTTGGATGGCTTAAAAGACAGAATGAACCACTAGTATCATAAATGGTTAAGCTATGGTGGTCGATTAACCTTCTTACAGTCAGTTATTCAAGCCATGCCGATTTATAAATTCTCTATCCTGGCTGCCCCACCTTCTATTTGGAAAGAGCTAGACAAATTGGCCAGAATATTCTTATGGGAAGGAGCAAAAGGTGAGAGGAAATGGGCCTTGGTTGGTTGGGATAAAGTTACTCAGCCCAAAGAAAAAGGAGGGCTGGGGTTGAGAAGCTCTAAACTCAACAACAAAGCCTTAGCAGGTAAATTGTATTGGAGATGGATCTCCCAGCCATCATCATTATTCAGTAGAATCTTAACCAGCAAATATTTGGGCCAAGTTCACCCCTTTGAAGTAAGCCGCTTCCCTTTGGATGGTAATGGATCCCTAGTTTGGCAAGCTCTCAAGTTGGGTTCTCAAGTTATTAAAGACCAATTGTTCTGGAAAGTGGGAAGAGGGGAGAAGGCACGTTTCTGGACTGACTCATGGGACCAGTATCCACCCATCATTGCTAAATATCCTGAATTGCTTCCAATTAAAATTGCCATAGAATCTCAGGGCTGGGTCACTATTGAGAATTATTTCAACACTAGCCAATTGGGTGAGTATAAATTCAAGAAGTTTAAGCGGTTGGAGGAGTGGCCAGTCACAATCCCTCCGGAGCTAGCAACCATTTTGACCAACATCTTGACAGCTAGGTTTCTCACGGGCAGAGATGAAGAGGATGAGTTAGCTTGGGGCCATGGGAACCTTGGGGTTTATACAGTGAAGGCCAGATATTATCAGATCCTCCCAGAGCCTCCCCCACATTTATTTTTGGTTCAAAATTGGAAGAAGATTTGGCATTCCAAGTGCTGGCCGAAAGTGAACTTCTTTGCCTGGCAGTTTATGCACAATGGCATTCTCACCTTTGACAACCTCAGAAACAGAGGAATCATTGGTCCTTCTCAGTGTATTTTATGTCATAAGAATGAGGAGACTGCTGATCATTTGATGTTTGAGTGCTCTTTCACAGGTCAGATTTGGAATCGGTGGTTCTCTCATTTTAAACTCCAGAGTAATGGTGCTCTGACTCGGAACAATATCTGGCAAAGATGGAAGAAAGGTAGATTTAAATCTAAAGCCCTCCGACTGGGGTGGGATCTTGGTCTTTCCTTCATCTGGTGGCAAGTGTGGCTGGAAATAAACGCTCGAATCTTTAGAGAGACTTTCTCCTCGCTAGATGGAATTTGGCAGGTTATCTGGAGCAAAGTCACAGAGACGGTTGCCATATATGCTGAAGAGGAAATTTTAGCTGAGCTGGGTCCACAAGAAGAGAGAGTTGTTGCTCAAGCTAGAAATAACATAGCCAGTTGGAAACCCCCCCTAGTAGGCTGGGTTAAAATTAACACAGACGGAGCTGCAAAGGGCAATCCGAGCAATGCTGGAGTTGGTGTTGTGTGCCATGATCATGCTGGAACTGTGCTTTACTGGGAACTACAGGGTCTGGGAAGAGCCACCAATAATGAAGCCGAAGCCTATGCTATCAAAATTGCTTCCATCTGGGCCGTCAATCAGGGATACAGAAAGATAATCCTTGAGACAGATTCTCAAATTCTAGTTGGCACTCTTGATTGTTTGAGGAACTTTGCTTTGAAAGCTTGGAAGATACAGATTTTAGTCTCTCAAATCAAGGACCTTTGGAAGGAATTATAAGATGTGATCCCTATCCATGTGAGTCATGACTTAAATTCGATGGCCGATTTCCTTGCAAATATGGGTGCGAAAAAGGAGGTAGGAGTACAGCTGCATAGTGACATGCTTGTGGAAGATGCTGAGATTCGACAGGGACTTGCAAAATTCTTGAACCAATGAGAAATTTTTGTGCTAAGGGTGATTTTTGCCGCGTTTTCGTGACTTGATGTGCTGTCGCGGCCCTTGGCAGGAAACTATCGTGATATCGTGACAGGTTTCGTCACCACGGCCTTTGGAAGGTTCTCATCGTGATTTTGCGACGCTTTGAGCGCAGGGGCAACAAGGAGGAAAACTATCGCGATATCGCGACAATTTTTGTGTTTCGGAGACAAGGGGAAAAACCGTCGTGATATCACGACATTTTTGATGACTGGGAGCCAGACAGAAGAACTGTCACGATTTTGTGACATTTTTGGTGAACTGCTGACTTCTGGAAAAGACATCGCAATTTCGTGACCATTTTGGAGCTTGTGCCTCATGAGGATAATTCGTCGCGATTTCACGACACTTGGGAGGATTGGTTGAAGAATGGCAATCTTGTTGCGATTTCACGACACTTCTGGCGTAAAGATGGTAAAAGGAAAATGTGTCACGATATCGTGACATTTTTGAGGGATGACTACTTTGTGGAGAATCTGTCGTGATATCGCGACATTGTTGGTGGTTAGGGGTTGCTGGCTTTGGCTGTCGCGATATCACGACCCTTTTGGCCAACTGATGACTTTTGGAAAAGATGTTGCGATTTCACGACCATTTTGGAGCTTGTGTCTCGTGAGGATAATTCATCGCGATTTCGTGACACTTGGGAGGATTGGTTGAAGAATGGCAATCTTGTCGCGATTTCGTGACACTTCTGGAGTAAAGGTGGCAAAAGGAATATGCGTTGCGATATCGTGACATTTTTGAGGGATGACTGCTTTGTGGAGAATCTATCGTGATATCGCGACATTGTTGGTGGTTAGGGGTTGCTGGCTTTGGCTGTCGTGATTTCGCGACCCTTTTGGCCAACTGATGACTTCTGGAAAAGACGTCGTGATTTTGTGACCATTTTGGAGCTTGTGCCTCATGAGGATAATTTGTCACGATTTTGCGACACTTGGGAGGATTGGTTGAAGAATGGCAATCTTGTCACGATTTCGTGACACTTCTGGCGTAAAGGTGGCAAAAGGAAAATGCATCGCGATATCGTGACATTTTTGAGGGATGACTGCTTTGTGGAGAATCCGTCGTGCTATTGTGACATTGTTGGTGGTCAGGGGTTGCTGGCTCTGGCTGTCGCGATTTCGTGACCGATTGCTCAGATGTGGCTTCGGCTAGCTTGACTGTCGCGATATCGTGACATGTTGTGATTTCGTGACATGTCATGATTTCGCGCCTGGTTTTCTTCTTGTGCTTTGAGTTGGGAAGTGTTGCCCTCTTGCCCTTTGTTTTGGCTTCTTGCTTCCTGGTTCTTGGTTGGGATGTTTTTGCTCCCTCTTGTATATGCTCTTTGTTTTAATACAAGTTTTTCAAAATTTTCAAAAAAAAAAAAGAAGTCCCCCAAGGCATGTCTCCTAATGTTATTGTCAATACAATAGGTTTCACTAGAATCAACAATGCTATCTTTGCTTTTCATGAGATACATACACATTTTGGAACCATATGAGGAGATTCACCTCTTTATATAATATCCCCAAAATGAGATAAACATATTAAGATAGTTTTGGTTGACAATGGATTAGCTCTCAATGTTTGCAAATTTTAATTCCTATAAATTTTTTACTTAGGTATAAAAGACTTACAAAAATATGACCTTGTCATTAGATAATTGGATAATGAAGAATGAGAAGTCACATGTACCATAATATTACCTTTAAAAGTAATACCATGTGTCTTCAATACCCTTTTTTATGTTATATCATGTTATGTAACATATAACATGTTACTTGGTAGACCTTGGATATATGCCATGAAGGTAATACCTTATACCTTACATAAATATTTAAAATATGAATATCAAGGGAGGATTGTCCATGTTCTTAGGAATATAGATCCTTTCATCTATTTCCAATTATTAGAAATTCAACATAATTAATTCAACCTTTGCCCCATAAATCAACATTAGCATCAATTTCATCTCAACCAAAAAAATGTAAGAAAATAATATTTGAGGAACTTGTCATCAATTTGGGAGAAGATCCAAAATATTCAACATAATAAGTTAATTTAATCCATACAAAACTGAATCCGTTTGTAGAATTAGTTAGTTTGTTCCTTTCTCCTCACGCTATAAGACCCAATAGAAAAGGTTTAAAAGTTCAAATAGGAACTTGTTCCTTTATCTATGGAGGAACCACTTTCAATGAAAATCTCAATGTGGAAATTTCACACCTAATGAATGAATGTATGCATCATGTTACATGTCACCTAAATTATTAATCTCTAAAAAAATTCTATTTAATGAACTATCAAAGAAAAGTCTTAGGTAAAATTGAACAAGGTATTAAATAACCTTTAGAATCCAAGCCTTGGTTAGGATGTTGTGGTATAGGATATATCCCCAACAAAATTTAGCCACTATATTTACTAGAGGAAGATTATTAAGATCATTACACCAAATATTTACATGTATCATAATGGGATGATGAATATTATAAGGAACTATGGTTGCTTCTCAATATAAAACCTCATAAAACCTTACATTTTTCTAGTATAAACATGATAACAATTATTCATCCCAAACATATATCAAATAAAGAAGAAAAGGATATTAAATATTCTTGTGATCAAGATCATATTGAAGAATCCCTCAATCGGATATTCAACCTAGATTCTACACAATTATCTAAACCAGAACAAATGATACTACATCCAAATAATTTAAGGACTTAGGATTATTACATACTCTTCTCTTAATTTGAATATGAATAAAAAATATTAATTGAAGAAACAATAGATATCAACATTAGCACTAATATAAATCCTTAAATATTGAAATTAGAAATGGTCCTAACACAACAAGAATAAACAAAATACACCAACCTTTTAAAAGTGTTTAGTGATATTCTTTCTTGGACTTGACCCCTCACTAGTTATGCACCATCCTGTCATGCATCTAGATGCGAAACGAAATTAAACAAAAACTAAGAAAAATGTAACCTAAGGTCACCATCCTAGTCAAGGATGAACTTAAAAATATATATATGTTGGCTCAAAATGTTTTTGTATGAAAAATTCATAGGATCTAGAGGTTTTACCCAAATGGATATCTAAAATGTAAAAATTAAATATCCAAACCTTATAAAATTAGAATTTCATATTTGCTACCACCTATTACCTTGTGATTTGTTGGTGTCTTCCACTAATATTTTACTACTTTAACATATCTGAACCTATGAAACTTTAATAATTATATTTTTTTTATTGTATGGGGTCTCATATATAAAAAATAATGTTATATATGGAATTATGGAAGACATATTATCCACCATGTCAACCAAATAGAATGTCCACTCAATATTATTTGAAAAAATCCAATGGTGGGAATCAAAATTCGTCACTTTATTATAAAAAATATTACCATAACTAGTGTACCCATGCTGTACATGTTATCAATGGGGGATTGACTAATATATGAGGTTCCCAAGCCATCAAAAATGAGAAAAATGTCAAAATATCACACCCTCCATAGATTTGAACCAAAGTCCTCTAGGAAACTAAAATCATAATGAAGGTAAACTTGATAATAGACCAAAAATTCCCATGTGATGAAAAAAACCCATGGTTATTGGAATTTCATTGGTCATGTCTTCCAAAGGTAAAAAATTACCCATGGATCCTCAAATTTTATTGAATATGTATACCAAAGGTAGAAAATTTCTATCCCCTACATATTGACATGTATTTATAAAACTTCCTAAACATTGTTAGTAAAATGATAGTGATAAAGACTCAAAACCCTAAATATATTTGCCATATTCCATAGCTCCACATTTCTTAGCCAATAAAACATCAACACAATGGTGCTTTTCTTCCCAAAATCTACCTTAAAAAATAAATTTCACCATCACAAACGTTCTAAAGGTTCATAATGAAGATATGCATATGAAAAATGATGCACACAGTTTAAATTTAAAATATTTACCATTAAACTAGAAAAGCACAAATGCCTCCATCTCAACACACCAAAACTAATTGAAATCATGAGTAAAAATTGCATTACCTTGATTAAACTGTTAGGAATAACTATTATATTATTTTTTTGTGTGTCACCATAAAAGACCTAGAATATCAAGAGACATCTCATGTTGGTCTTTGAAGCATCCAAAGTATCTTGACATACACAAATTTGAATAAGCAATTCTGTTGTGCTCATTTATTGATGAAAAATAAGAAAATAATTTCATGCCTCCCATTTATGTCGATTCCAACATTTGGTATGAAAGAAAGAGTAAAAAAGAGACAATCATTGCCATTCAATGATACACCCTTTGTAATTTGTATTGTGTTGGTTTTATTGGAGTGGTTGAAGAATATTTTGTCATGGAGGTGTGACTATTGTTAATAGGTGTTATCTTTGTATGTCTGAGTGGGAGTCTATTGATCATTTGTTTCTGTATTGTAATTTTTTTGTCTCAATCTTGTTAGGTCTGTTACAAGTGTTTCATATTTATTGGGTCCATCCTCAGTCCATCTTTGACTTATTTGTCCAGTGGCCTTCTCCCTTTTTGAATAGGCGTCTTAGGTATATGTGGAAGATCTGCCTTCATCACTACTTGTGGCAGATATGGTTGGAAAGGAATCGTCGGGCCTTCTTGGATAAGGTTTCTCAGTCATCCTATGTCCTGTCAAAAATTTTAGTATATGCTAATGAGAATGCTTGTTTAGTGCCTGCAGCATCTAGACCTCCAAATCCTTTTGAAGCTTCATTAGGCCAGTCATTAAACTTACCTCTCACTGATGGCCTCAATCATCCTCAAGTCTGTCCTAGAACCATGATCTCATGGACCCCACCCCCCCTAGGGTGGATTAAGTTAAATTTTGATGGGGCATCTAGGGGAAACCCAGGTGAAGCTGAGGCTGGTGGCTTACTTAGAGACCACAAGGGTGAGGTGCTTGTAGCTTTTGCTTGAACATATTGGAGCTCAAACTAACAATGTGGTCGAAGCGAGGGCGCTTTGGAGGAGCCTCAAGGTGGCAGAGAATTATCCAGGGAAACCGTTGGTGGAAGGTGATTCTCTTATTATTATAAATCTTCTAAAGAACACTAAGAGAGCTCCTTGGAGATTTGATGACTACATCCACGAAGCAAGGGCTCTAATTCATGATCGACCTGAGGCCATAATTTTGCATACCTTCCGGGAAGCAAACATGGCAGCTGATAGGTCGGCAAATGAAGGCATTGTAGCAGCAAATTTGATCACGTGGACTGAAGATCTTCCTCATGCAGTCTCAATGGTGATAGATAATGAAAAAAATTAGATTGGAAGGCTCAAAGTGGATTTTGTCTTTGTTAGTTCTATTTTGCGTCTTTCTTTTCTGATGGCCATAATATTAGGCTTCCACAGTTTAGTTTGGATGTATTCTGTTGGAAGAGTAGGTCTTGGCCCTTTTTGTTGTCAGTTTAAACTTTCAGGGCTTGGCCTTTGTCCAGTTGGTCAGTGGACCCTATTTTGTAAAATGGTTTTGGGTCAACCAGTTAAAACCCGAGGTTAATCATAAATATTCTCTTACTTACCACAAAAAAAAAAAAAATAATAGTTTGAGAAGAGTTATGATTCTATTTTGCTAAAATACTACATTTTTTTCCTAGGCCAAAGCTTCTAGGGTTGACAATTCTAAATGCATGTACGAGGTGAATCCATTTCTTTGCTAAGGGAAATATTATATTTTTGGTAAATATTTAAGGTCAATAAGTATTGAACATGAAATGAATCTATACAATGTACTAGTGATGTTTTTCATTCTCAATGACTTCTTAAAATTAAATTTTTAGAGCAATATTTAAATATAAGGTTATGATATTGCTTGTTTATTTAATTTCTTGTGCTAAAGCCTTAGAAAGATAATAATTAATGAAGTGCTTGTGAATAATTTTTGAGTGGTTAAATGCAAAGAGAGTTACATTGTTTGTGCTAGAAAAATATGTTAATTTTGTTATTATAATTCTATTCCTAACCTTATCTATTGAATTTATTTATTTTTACCAGGCACCTAAATATAGCCATGAAATTTAATTGAACGTTGCTCAACATGTGTTATAGCATAGAAATTCAAAAACTTTAATTGTATAGGCAAATAATGTTGAAGACTTTTGGGGAAAATACTATTGAAATAATTCTCAATGACTTTTAAAAAATAAATATTTAGAGCAATCTTTAATTATAAGGTTATGCTATTGCTTGTTGAATTAATTTCTTGTGCTAAAGCCATAAAAATATAATAATTAATGAAGTGCTTGTGAATAATTTTTGAGTATTTAAATGCAAAGAGATTTACATTGTTTGTGCTAGATAAATATGTTAATTTAGTCATTGTAATTCTATTCCTAACCTTATCTATTGAATTTATTTGTTTTTACGAGGAACCTAAATATAGCCATGCAATTTAATTGAATGTTGCTCAACATGTGTTATAGCATGGAAATTCAAAAACTTTAATTATATAGGAAAATAATGTTGAAGACTCTTGGGAAAAATACTATTGAAATCATATTGATGTAGAGATCTGACAATGCAAGAAGAAATGATTAGATTTTGGAAATGTAGGCCAATATGGAATATTTTTGCTTTATGTGCAATCAAAAGGTATCAATTTAATACTATCCATTTTCTTTTGAAAACTCAAATTTACATGGGGAGGAAGTTTGTTATTGCAATAAAAGTTCAAGTTTTGATGAAGGGGGTCATGAGTTCAATTCTTATAGTAGATTATTTTTGAAAGAAAGTTGAAATTGAAAAAATAAATAGGAAGCAAACATTTTTAAAAAGAGAAGGTACATTTATGGTGTAAAAGAGGTATATTTTGGATTTTTTAAGGAAAAAATAATATGTAAGAAAACAAAAGGGGAATTTAAAAGAAAGTTGAAAGTTACTGGTAAATATGTTTTTGCAAAGAAAATAATAATTATTGTAAAAGGTAAATGTTTTGTTGTGGATCAACATCTTAATTTGTCAAATAAATATTTGTATAAAAAAATTTTTTTGTACAAAAAAATAAAAAGCATGTGCTTTGCAGGTGTTCAATAAAAATGATGCCTCTGACTTGCATTTACAAGTAATTTTATCACATTAAGTTACTATATCTAAAGCCTAATATTTCTACCATAACAACATTGGGTATCTACCCTATAAATTGTTCGGGAAGAATAAGAACACATTTTTAAAATATTTTGTTTTATTCCATAATTTTACACATTTATTACTATTGTTAGACATACATCCTAAAATTGAGAAAATCTAAGTATATAGTGAAGTTACACCCATGTATGATGATTTATATCTAAACAATTATCCTTGATAGAAAAAACCTTTTTCATACTACCTTGATACCACCTATCAATATATTTCATGTATCTTAAGGTATCTCTCACATATAACCATGTATATTGAGAGGACTAGCTTGTTCCATGTACCAATAGGTATATAGGAAGGATGGGTATATCAAAAAGATCAACATATAGGACTAGTGGTATATAGAAAAGGGGACCATTTTGGGATACATTAGGAACCCTTTCCATGGATTTTAAAAAATCATAATGTCTCAAAGATTCAAAATTTGAGTTGAAAAATAATCATTTAAAGAACAAGTTATCTAGTAATGCTTATTTTAAGGGAATCAAGTTATCAAACCTTCTTAGGAAGAAATAGGTTTAGATTCAGAGATAAAACACAAAGTATTTATGACTAAAACCATGATAAAATCAAGAGATGATTGTTGGTATATTGATTATGAGGCTAGTAAACATATGTTTGGAGATAAATAATGGTTTGATTCTCTTCAAGAAAAATATGGTAAACTAATCATAATTTTATATGATTAGACATACCGGGCTAAAGAAGTAGAAAAATTTATGTCAATTTACTTAATGGAAAATGTATATTTAAAAATATGCTATATGTGCAATGGTTAGCTAATATTTTTCTATCTGTATCTCAAATATTATATTGGAAAATGACATTTGAATTCAAAATTATTTATGGTAATAAGAAATGTTTTGTTATAAAATAGATTTTATAGCTATAGGTTATTTAAAAATGGCGTGTTTAACCTAGATAATGTTTCATATTCTAATGTTGCATTACCTATAACCATACCAAATACAACTACTCTTCAACATAGGATATTTGAACATATGACTTCTAGATCACTAATCCAACTAAAAAAATATTAAATATAGATGTTGTACATTTGTGACTAATAAATTTAGTAATTAAAAACATAGAACTAATTTCAGTAAAGGATGCAATCAATTCACCTGAGTGGAAGTCAACAATGAAAGTATAATACACATCTCTACAACCAATGGCCAGTGTTCCCTTAAATGCTCCTTCTTCTTCCTTCCTTTTTACGTGTGTGGCTACCGCATGTTACTAGCTAATGTGGGAACCCCTTTGAATAATGGTAGGATTTATTTATATAGGTGTTGGTTACTTTATCCTTGGATTATTGATCAATATATATGTGTCTAGCTTGGGATCTCATCAAGGCATTTTCTCTCTTGTTGTGCTTTCCTTCGTTGAAAGGACCATGTAGACTATTGGATTGGAATTAAATTGTTGAAGGGCCTTAATGCTCTCAATATGACTGAATTAGGACAACATATGAGCATTGACCATTGATGAAAGATCTAATGATTAACATAAATATTGAGCTTATCTACATTTCCATTGAAGTCCTTTTATTTTAACTAAAGGATAGGAGCACATTTTGACTACTTACCTTGCTTTCAATTTAGCCTTAGAGTGGAGCGGGGGCCACGGAGAAAGTTCTCTACAAGAACATTTATTTTATTCTATTTTGATAGTCTTACAAAAATTAAATTTAAATTTCATTATGAAAATATTGTAAATGCATTATAAGTGCAACAAAGAAGACGTTACATTGATTTGTGTCACATCCCTGCTACTTGATATCTTTTTATTTGGAAGAATGTGATGTTGCATTGAGTTTTTGTGATGCAGGTATAGGTTTACGCATGGAGGCGTAAGAGAGTAACCACCCCTGATGGAGACTGAGGTTGAAAGGCATCAGGTAGGTGGGACATGATGTTGTGCTTCATTGCACCTTGGCCAGTGGATACATGGAATTCCACCATAGAATTTGCATATGAAATCATCCTGTCTATTGATGCATTTGGGCATGTGTGTGATTGCACTTTGTACAAGATCGCTATTGCATTTCTTACTTGTCCTTTGATGTTGTGTGCATTTCTTGTGTGCTCCTTGTTATGGTGCAAATGTCAATGCTAAGTTTATTCAAAAGGGGGAATAAAAAGAAAAAAAATGGATATGTTGCTTGTTTGCCTTTGAGGGAAGAAACTCATGTATTGCAAGATAATACAAATAAATAAATATAAATATAACAAAACATAATGTGTAATTTAAAAAAAAATGTATTTAATAAATATTTCCTTGATAATTGCTTACATGGAGTTTAATTAATAATATGAATCCATTAGATAGGTGTCTTTGCAATCATTACGTTTAATGATGATAACCATCAGTAAGATCACTTTGTTTTCATTCCATTCAAAGAAAAAAAATATAATAAATTAAAAAATATTTGGCTGTGTATGGGAGATGATTTGGCATAGCCATTATGTGAGGCGTCACCCATGGATAGTGGAGTAATTTTTTAGTAATGATGAAGCAAAATGGATGCATGTCATCGATCGAGCATTAAGGAAGGAGTAGTTGGAGGGAAAAGGGGGCATGCAAAGGAAATTGAAGGAGAAGTGTCGAGCAAGGAGAGCAGTGGAAGGAGCAAATCTGCTAGTGGAAGAAAAACAAACAGTCAGTGGGGAAACATTGTGTAACCAGGTAGACTTGAGCTCCAATGTAAAACGCCTTCTGTGTGTTATAATTTCCTATGACTGAGATGGATTAAAATTGTATGTTTTTCCTATTGTTGTTATGTGATAAACCACTGTAGTTTTGTCGCAAATGAAAACTTTTAGTTTGAGAAAACTTACCGTGACAAAACATGGTCAATTCTGGAAAACATAGCAACTATTAACAATGATTTGATGAATCAAAATTTTGAGAGATAGCCTTAATAAGCCGAAAATCTTACATGTGGAAATAATAACATCAAATCTGAACCATTAATAGTTGTATGCCTATGTTTTACATACGTAGAAGCCATTTTTATTTGGACTTCAAGAGATTTTTCTTTTTAAGAAAATATATATATACATAAACTGCATGCCCTGTATATTAAGTAAGTGAGTAAACTTCATTTTGAATTCCTGGAGAGTTCGAATTTTGCATGCCTGTGTAATGCATGTTGAGCATTGTTCTTCTTAACCTGAGTCGAGCTTGATAAAATACATGCCTAAGCGATGCATGAATGAGGAATCTTTAATGGGTTCATCGAATTGCTCAATGCAAGAATGGGAAATATTTATTGGAAAGAATTGGAAACCATGCATGTTGTGTGTTGGACATTTTTCATACTTCATGTTTGAATCTTGTATGCTCTGTGTATGGATTGTGAATAAAACCATCAATTAATTGGAAAAGGAGTCAATATTTTACATGCATTGTGAATTGCATGAGAAGGGAATTTTATTTCTTTTATTCTGAAAAGAGATTCAGCTTGACTGCTCTATGAGAGTGTGAATATATATCTGGAATGATTTTTTTTATTCTATAGCATGCGTGCTTGCATGAGTACTATTTGCATTTAGATGCATAAATGGCCAAGCTGATCCCATACTCTCACCTTTAAACTCATTCTCCTGATGGGTAGTCTGAACGGGTGATTGAACGCGTGGTTCAAGGATGGCAATGGTGAGATTGTTGAGCTATGGTCTGCACATAATGTTTCGGTATTATAGCCATTTTCCCAGAATGAGCAGCGAAGTGTCTCATTTATACCAAATGCATTCTCTGGCTATGTTTATATATAGTGTTAGTAAGCCAAGGGTGGTTGTATATTGTCTTTCGAAGTGAAAGAAAACTAAAATGTATTATTATTATCCTGTAGAGTTTGAAGAGATGCAAACTTTAAATCTTTCAGACTTAGGAAAGTCTTTTGAGGTGTTTCATATAGTCTTTTATGACTGCATTAAATCATGTAATGTATTTATTTATTAAAAAAAACTCCTCAATCAAATCGCAAGATCATTTTATGTGCTTTTCTAAATTTTGAACGATGTAAAATATGAACTCTGTTGTTTAAAAGAAAATGTAGAATGTTATCCTATTGGAGACAATATCTTTTTATGGATAATACATTGAAATTTTAGTAGAAAATGAAGGGAATGTGTGGCTACAGGATAGATTAAATAAAAAAAATCATAGTTTTATATAGTCTCTAAGTAGAAGACAATCAATTCGAAAAGGGTAAAGAGTGCTTAAAAGAAATACATATGATATTCTTTTGATAAGAAGTGAATAGAAAAAAAACCCATGAAAAAGAAGTGAACATGATTTGGATGTTAGATAATGTTTGAAGTTCTAGAAAGAACAATTAATGTGATTAATGTTTTCTTTAAAAAATAGTTTTTATCATACTCTTTTCATAGAGTCTTTATATTTGAAGAATGAAAAAAAAAAAAGATCTTAATAAGTTGATGCTTGAAGTTAGACTTTTTGAGTTATATTGTGTAATTATATGTTTATTTTTTTGAAGAAAGTAAATGGACTGTTATGATGCTATTTTAGAACTATTTAGTCAGCATCACAAATTTTCTAGTTGTATGACTGTGCAAAAGAAGAGACTTCAATATTATGCTATATGAAAACTTGTGTTTATGTGATTGGAAAATATCATATACCCAAAAGAATTCAAGCTGAAACTGAGCATTAAGCCAAAAAGAAACCTTTGCCAGAGAAACAAAATATATTTTGAACGAAGTCAAAGTGAACAAGACTTCATTCTTACAATGAGAGCAAGTGTTCATCGAGGAGGATAACACTAAATGAATTTTGGTAGCCAGCGGTGGTGGCAACCATGAATATGTATACATATATAAAGTGCTTATCGAGAAGGATAGCACTAAATGATCTCTGATAGCCAGTGGTGGTGGCAACCATGATTATGTATACCAAATGAAGTGCTTATCAAGGAGGATAGCACTAACCCAACTTCGATGGCTAGCAGTGGTAGGCAACTGGGTATATGTGTTCCAATATTCAGCTAAGAGTTGAACTAGAGGTTCCACGCTGATGAGAGTAAGAGATGATGGTATGGGACATTGTCTCTAGAACACATGGATGGTACATGAGGATTTTTACTACTTGCTTCGATTGTGGAATTGTCAATAGGACTCATAACCAGGGAGCTGGTATATGAGGTTGAAAAGTCTAGTGGTAGATGGGATGGGCAACATTACCACCAATCGAAGATGGAATTGAATAATCTGGTTCAGAAGCCATGCGATGGTGAACCCTGACTATACTTTAGTAGAAATTCAATGGTTAGTCACAGGCTTAAGCACGCCAGTTCCAAAGTGATTATCTAAAATGTGTATGAGTCGATGGACTCTCATGGTCATGAGCAGGATTGTGAATCCTTGCCCAAATTTGGAATAGGGGAGTTAAGGTGTTCCTCCTTTCAGGTGATATGGGCCCTGTAAGGACAAACCCCATGCCGAGAATGGTAGATACCCATGGTGGGGTAAAGTTCTATTTATGGCAAATATTGCAGGAAGTTGGCCGGTCCCGAGCACTTAAGACACCAGCTGTAGTGGTGGAAATATTGAAGTGTGATACCCTTATGCCTAGTACAAATATTAAGTTGGGTGTATATAATGTAAAAGTGAAAGTTTGGTTATGCTCTCATTTAAAAAAAATTGTGTGTGTTTTAACAACCGGTGAGTAGGTCGGGTTGTTACAGTTGGTATCAGAGCCTAGGTTGTGAACCTTGGTGAATGAACATGAATAGTTATTCTGACATAACTCTTTTGATGCCAGGTATGGCGGGTACCTCACGGAGGACCAGTGAAAATCTGCAAGAGGAAAATGCAGAAGTTCCATGAGTGGGAACAAGAAGACTCATGAGGGAGTCTGAAATAGAAGTTCCATGAGTAGGAACAAGAAGAAGACTCATGAGAGAGTCTGAAAGGATGAAAGCTACCAATACACCATGATGAGTGATTAAAAAAGAGAAAGAGCCTGAAGCTGTGAGAGCTATGTAGAATGATGAAAATATGGCTCAAATGATTCAGATGATGCAGGGGCAACTGAATCAATAGAATGAACAAATGCAAATTCAAAAAGCTCAAATGAATGAGTATATGGATCAACAAAGGGCACAGATGACCCAACAACAAGAATTAATCACCCAACAACAAAAAGTCATTGAGAATTTGACTAATAGAAGGGGAGCTAAAAATGTAAGTGAATTTCCAGAGGGTTCCTCGAGGAGGAAAGTGGGTGAAGAATTGAAAAAGGAAATCAAGAAATTGGATATATCCAAGTTTGATGGAAGAGGTGATGGTGAAACCATTGTTAATTGGCTAAGTGAGGCCGAAGGATATTTTGTGATCCAACCTCTTTGTTCTGAATCCAAAACCACATGGGCAGTGGCTCATTTAGAAGGTCCTGCAAGAGACTGGTGGACCACATACAAGAAAATTACTCAAAGGAAGCAACAGATATACCTTGGGAGGAATTTGAAAGAGAGTTTAAAAATCGCTTTCTTACTGAACAATTCTATATTGAGAAACATGGAGAATTTACCAATTTACGACAAGGTAATATGATGGTAATTGAGTATTACCAGAGGTTTGTACAACTTCTTAAGTATGCTCCAAAATTTAATGGGCAAGAAAAGTTCAAAGCTCATAAGTTTGTTATGGGGTTGCACCCAAAATACAGTCAACCGATGGGTAGAAAAGTACCTCAAACATTGTCAGTGGCCTATGATGTTGCCCGATATGAAGAGTCAAGCCAGAAAGAGGTAAAGGCTTACTATCAACAAGTCGAGAAAGAAAATTCTAAGAAAAGAAGGTATCCTAAGAAAAATAGAGGTAAATATCAGTATAAGAAATTTAGAGATGGAGGGTAAAATAGAAATGATAATAGAGGCAAGGGTAAATTCTAGGGGAATAGAGGGCAGCCAGATCGAAGGAATTTCCAGGAAAGGAAAAACAATAATAAAGAATAGGGTAAAAATGGTAATCAGAATAGGGAAAGTGATAAACCAAAGAATGATGGACCAAACACATGCTTTACTTGTGGAGCACTAGACCATTTTTCTAGACAATGCCCTAACAGAGCTGATCGTAGGAATTCCACTAAGGAAGCACCACATAGAATTTTTGCTACCATAGGTAACCCTAATATTTTGGGATAAGCTACTCCATTTTTTATAAAAGGAAAGTTAGGCAAAAGAGATGTCCAAATTTTAATTGATAGTGGTGCTACAGATAGTTTCATCTCCAATAGTATATTGAGAGACATACCAGTTAAACCTGGGATTATGGCCAGAGGGTGGCAAGTTGAGTATGGTTCAGGATAAACTTACTTAGTCAACCAGTGTCTATTTGACCCACAAATAGATTTACCCCAAGGAAAAATCAATTGGCATCTGTATGTGGCTCCTTTGCATTCATTTGACATTGTCCTAGGAGTGGACTGGCTTAAAGCTCATAAGGCCCTTTTGAATTTTGAGGAAATATGGATGGATTATACGGATGATGTAAACCGATGAATCCGCATTCACTACAATCGAACATTCTTTGAGCCTCATTTGATGACCGCCATGCAGGTCAAAAGAGCCTGGAGGAAAGGATGTAAATTGTATGTGGTTAAATTAAACAAAAAGGAGGAAACTGATTCAAGCTCTGTAATATTTCAGCAATACCCAGTGTTGAATGAATATAGGGATGTTTTTCTTGAAGATTTACCTGGGCTACCTCCAAAAAGAGAATTTGATTTTTCAATCGAGCTTATACTAGGAGCAACTCTAGTAGTTCGAACTCCTTACCGGATGACATCTCTTGAATTGCAAGAACTTAAGATACAACTACAAGACTTGTTAGAGAAAGGGCACATTAAACCTAGTGTTTCACCCTAGGGAGCACCAGTGCTATTTGTTAAAAAGAAGGATGGATCCTTGAGATTATGCATTGATTATAGAATGCTCAACAAGATGATAGTTAAGAATAAGTATCCCTTGCCTAGAATTGATGATCTATTTGATCAACTGAAAGGAGCTACAATCTACTCAAATATTGATTTAAGGTCAGGATATCATCAGTTGAGAATCAGAGAGGAGGATACTTATAAGACTACCTTTAGAACTTGGTATGGACATTATGAGTTCACAGTGTTACCATTTGGATTAACAAATGCACCAGCTACATTTATGAATTTGATGAATAGTGTATTTTGAGAGCAGTTAGATAAATTTGTGCTAATATTTCTGGATGATATCTTGATTTATTCTCAAAGTAGAGAAGAGCATGATCAACACATGAGGATAGTGTTGGAAATCCTCAAGAAAAATTAGTTGTATGGTAAACTATCCAAATGTGAGTTTTATACATCACAAGTTCAGTATTTGGGACATATTGTCTCCACCAATGGAATAGTTGTAGATCCTAAAAATATTGAAGCTATAATGGATTGGCCAGCTCCAATCAATGTGTCAGAAGTAAGAAGTTTCATGGGAATGGTCGGATATTATCGACGATTTGTTAAAGGGTTCTCGAAGATTGCATCTCCTATTACTAACTTGCAAAGAAAAGGGAAAGCTTATAGGTGGATGACTCAGTGTGAAGAAGCCTTCAGAATACTTAAGGAAAAGTTGACAACTGCACCTATATTAAAAATAGTTGACCCAAGCAAATTATTCATAGTATGTACCGATGCTTCATTGGAAGGATTGGGTGGTGTGTTGATGCAAGATGAAGTTGTAATAGCATATGAGTCCAGAAAACTCAAGAGACATGAAATAAATTATGCTACCCATGATTTAGAGTTGGCAGCAGTAGTTCATGCTCTTAAGATATGGAGACATTATTTGATAGGCAAGCCCTTTGAGCTTAAAACCGATCATCAGAGTTTGAAATATATTTTTACTCAACCTCTGCTAAATGCCAGACAATGAAGATGGATGGAGTTTCTGGCTGAGTATGACTTTGGTATTGAATATATCAAAGGAAAAGAGAATAAATTGGTAGACGCTCTCAGTAGAAGAAGGCACATAGCAACAATTACAAAATGCCAATATGATCTAATGGAACAGATCAAGGAAATGCAAAAGAGTGATGAGTTTTGCAATCAATGTCGCAATAAGGTTGAGCGAGAACCAGGAAGGCACAAAGATTATAATATTAAGCAAGATCTGGTATATTTTCATAATAGAATTATAGTACCTAATGATGAGGGACTAAAAAGAGCTATCTTGCAAGAAGCCCATTATCCACCATATTCTGCTCATCCAGGGGTAATTAAAATGAAAGAAACCTTGAGAAAGGACTATTTTTGGCCTGGAATGAAAAAGGATGTGGTACAATTTGTTGCTAAATGCTTGGAATATCAAAAGGTTAAGGTAGAGCATCAACATCCTGGGGGACAGTTGCATCTGTTCGATGTGCCAGAACAGAAATGGCAAGTAATATCTATGGATTTTATTGTTGGCCTTCCTAAGACATGATTCCAGCATGATGCCATATTTGTTGTGGTGGATAAATTAACTAAAGTAGCACATTTTATACCAGGAAGCATACGTGATGATGCATCAGCCATTGCACAAAAATTTGCTCATGAAATTGTAAGATTACATGGCTTTCCTAAAATAATAATCTCGGATAGAGATTCGAGATTTACCTCTGAGTTTTGGTAGGCTTTGCACCGAGCTTGGGGAACAAAGCTCAATATCAGCACCACATATCATCCTGAGATGGATGGACAGACCGAGAGAGTCAATCAGGTGCTAGAAGACATGTTGCGCATGTATTGTATGGATCACTAGAATAAATGGGAAGAATATCTCTTCCTGGTGGAATTTGCTTATAATAACAGCTACCATACCACGTTGGGCATGGCCCCTTTTGAGGCTCTATATGGGCGTAGGTGTAGAACACCTTTAACGTGGGATAATTTGGATGATCGAGAGGCGATCGGTCCTAAAGCTATCAAAAGGATGGAGATCCAACTTAAAGAAATTTGTCAGCGACTTCGTGAAGTCGCTGATCGCCAGAAGAGTTATGCCGACTTGAAATGAACCCCCCGAGAATTTGTTGTAGGTGATAAAGTTTTTCTTAGAGTCAAACCGACCAAAATTTCAATCAAATCCACCAAATTAAGTTCTAGATATGTTGGTCCTTTTGACATTGTTTACAAGATTAGTCCTGTCGCCTACAAACTTGCTTTGCCACCAAATCTGTCCAAAATCCATAGTGTTTTCCATGTGTCTCTCCTTCGCAAATATGTTGCTGACCCATCACATGTTTTGGATGTGTCACATTTGCAGACGTCGGACCCACAGCTCATCGAGGTTCGACCAGTTAAAATTTTGGGGTTCAGAACTAAAAACTTGAGGAAAAGAACTATGGAACAGTGTAGGGTTCAGTGGGACCACTACTCTGAGAAAAATGCCACCTAGGAAAATGTTGCAGACATGAAAAATCAATTTCCATACTTATTTGAAAACTGTTAACCAAAAGATAAATTGCTATATGCATTGAGTTGTATATATTTTATATGTTGGCATGTCGAGATTTGATAGGGCATATTTGACTATTGTGTAATTTTTGATATTGTATATATATATATGATGTTGTGGATATCTACATTTATGTTTTCTAGTTAACACAGGGACTGTGTTAATTCTTAGAGGGGGAGTATGTCACATCCCTGCTACTTGATATCTTTTTATTTGGAAGAATGTGATGCTGCATTGAGTTTTTGTGATGCAGGTATAGGTTTACGCGTGGAGGCGTAAGAGAGTAACCACCCCTGACGGAGACTGAGGTTGAAAGGCGTCAGGTAGGTGGGACATGATGTTGTGCTTCATTGCACCTTGGCCAGTGGATACATGGAATTCCACCATAGAATTTGCATATGAAATCATCTTGTCTATTGATGCATTTGGGCATGTGTGTGATTGCACTTTGTACAAGATCGCTATTGCATTTCTTACTTGTCCTTTGATGTTGTGTGCATTTCTTGTGTGCTCCTTGTTATGGTGCAAATATCAATGCTAAGTTTATTCAAAAGGGGGAATAAAAAGAAAAAAATGGATATGTTGCTTGTTTGCCTTTGAGGGAAGAAACTCATGTATTGCAAGATAATACAAATAAATAAATATAAATATAACAAAACATAATGTGTAATTTAAAAAAAAAATGTATTTAATAAATATTTCCTTGATAATTGCTTACATGGAGTTTAATTAATAATATGAATCCATTAGATAGGTGTCTTTGCAATCATTACGTTTAATGATGATAACCATCAGTAAGATCACTTTGTTTTCATTCCATTCGAAGAAAAAAATATAATAAATTAAAAAATATTTGGCTGTGTATGGGGAGATGATTTGGCATAGCCATTATGTGAGGCGTCACCCATGGATAGTGGAGTAAGTTTTTAGTAATGATGAAGCAAAATGGATGCATGTCGTCGATCGAGCATTAAGGAAGGAGTAGTTGGAGGGAAAAGGGGGGCATGCAAAGGAAATTGAAGGAGAAGTGTCAAGCAGGGAGAGCAGTGGAAGGAGCGAATCTGCTAGTGGAAGAAAAACAAACAATCAATGGGGAAACATTGTGTAACCAGGTAGACTTGAGCTCCAATGTAAAACGCCTTCTGTGTGTTATAATTTCCTATGACTGAGATGGATTAAAATTGTATGTTTTCCTGCTGTTGTTATGTGATAAACCACTATAGTTTTGTCGCAAATGAAAACTTTTAGTTTGAGAAAACTTACCGTGACAAAACATGGTCAATTCTGGAAAACATAGCAACCGTTAACAATGATTTGATGAATCAAAATTTTGAGAGATAGCCTTAATAAGCTGAAAATCTTACATGTGAAAACAATAACATCAAATCTGAACCATTAATAGTTGTATGCCTGTGTTTTACATACGTAGAAGCCATTTTTATTTGGACTTCAAGAGATTTTTCTTTTTAAGAAAATATATATACATAAACTGCATGCCCTGTATATTAAGTAAGTGAGTAAACTTCATTTTGAATTCTTGGAGAGTTCAAATTTTGCATGCCTGTGTAATGCATGTTGAGCATTGTTCTTCTTAACCTGAGTCGAGCTTGATAAAATACATGCCTAAGCGATGCATGAATGAGGAATCTTTAATGGGTTCATCGAATTGCTCAATGCAAGAATGGGAAATATTTATTGGAAAGAATTGGAAACCATGCATGTTGTGTGTTGGACGTTTTTCATACTTCATGTTTGAATCTTGTATGCTCTGTGTATGGATTGTGAATAAAACCATCAATTAATTGGGAAAGGAGTCAATATTTTACATGCATTGTGAATTGCATGAGAAGGGAATTTTATTTCTTTTATTCTGAAAAGAGATTCAGCTTGACTTCTCTGTGAGAGTGTGAATAGAAAATAGGGACATTCATTCTTCTCTCTCTCCTTATCTGATTGAGGAACATCACATGGAAGCTTATGATTACTTCACGTTAGGGATTCAGCATGAAGTAGTTCATGATTACTAAGATAATGTGGTCCCATGGAGGCTGAATCACCTTAGCCCTGAAGCTATTCTACTCTTTCGATAAAAAAATCCCTTCAACCAGAAAATCTAGTTTCATTAATAGGGAATTTCCATCTCTATTATGATAGAAGCCATCTAGGGGGAGATCTATGACAGGAGCTACAAGTTCCTCATCTATATCAAAGACTATGTTACCAACCATAATAGTGCCCTCACACCATGAGAAATCCAACCACATGGAGAGCAAAATATTATGGTTGTGGAACTTTCTTAAACACCTTAGAAGCCCTCCTTGATCTAGTATAGCAACTACCTCCTCATCTTCAACCAAGGAAGCCAAATCCAAATGGAGTTTTAGGTTTGCTTGCCTCGATTTTGAACTCTTTTGCCTCCCCATCACATAAAACCTCTCCACGTAGCACCTAGACTCCATGTAGAACAAAATGAACCTGGAGCCATTCATCCATAATTGCTATAAAATATAGAGAGGGTTTGTAAGGAAAACCCATACATAAGTCAAGGATGACTAATGTAATCGGGAAATAGAATTATGAGTATAAATCACCATGGCAAATGAAGAACAAGGCCCTAGGGATCAACTTCCACTAGAAAAAATGATAACACGATCCAATCTAACTTAAGGAAAATTGACAATAAAAACCAATAAGACTCATTTACGTCCACCTGGTCCACACTCAACACCATGTGAATCCATACCTCCTCCAAAGGAATGTAGAAAATATGGACCAAATCAAAAATAAGAAAACCCTCTTGTTAGGTAAGCATCTACGTTTAAATCCAAAAGATACATCACCTTGGATAACAAAAGGATTCTAGCACAATGATTCACAGATACACCTAAAAAATACTAGTGACCACAAGGAAGAGTGTTTAGATATATAACCCAAGGAAAATAGCCCCACCTTGACTTCTCTGTGAGAGTGTGAACAAAAAATAGGGACATTCATTCTTCTCTCTCTCCTTATCTGATTGAGGAACATCACATGGAAGCTTATGATTACTTCACGTTAGGGATTCAGCATGAAGTAATTCATGATTACTAAGATAATGTGGTCCCATGGAGGCTGAAGGACCTTAGCCCTGAAGCTATTCTACTCTTTCGATAAAAAATTCCCTTCGACCAGAAAATCTAGTTTCATTAATAGGGAATGTCCATCTCTATTATGATAGAACCCATCTAGAGGGAGATCTATGATAGGAGCTACAAGTAGACTATGTTACCAACCATAATAGTGCCCTCACACCATGAGAAAGCCAACCACATGGAGAGCAAAATATTATGGTTGTGGAACTTTCTTAAACACCTTAGAAGCCCTACTTGATCTAGTATAGCAACTACCTCCTCATCTACAACCAAGGAAGCCAAATCCAAATGGAGTTTCAGGTTTGCTTGTCTTGATTTCGAACTCTTTTGCCTCCCCATCACATAAAACCTCTCCACTTAGCACCTAGACTCCATGTAGAACAAAATGAACCTAGAGCCATTCATCCATAATTGCTATAAAATATAGAGAGGGTTTGTAAGGAAAACCCATACATAAGTCAAGGATGACTAATGTAATCGGTAAATAGAATTGTGAGTATAAATCACCATGGTAAATGAACAACAATGCCCTAGGGATCAACTTCCACTGGAAAAAATGATAACACGATCCAATCTAACTTAAGGAAGAGTGACAATAAAAACCAATAAGACCCATTGAGGTCCACCTGGTCCACACTCAACACCATGTGAATCCATACCTCCTCCAAAGGAATGTAGAAAATATGGACCAAATCAAAAATAAGAAACCCCTCTTGTTAGGTAATCATCCACGTTTAACTCCAAAAGATGCATCACCTTAGATAACAAAAGGATTCTAGCACAATGATTCACAGATACACCTAAAAAATACCAGTGACCACAAGGAAGAGTGTTTAGATATATAACCCAAAGAAAAGAGCCCCACCTTGACTTCTCTGTGAGAGTGTGAATAGAAAATAGGGACATTCATTCTTCTCTCTCTCCTTAAATGATTGAGGAACATCACATGGAAGCTTATGATTACTTCACGTTAGGGATTCAGCATGAAGTAGTTCATGATTACTAAGATAATGTGGTCCCATGGAGGCTGAAGCACCTTTTCCTTGAAGTTATTCTACTCTTTCGATAAAAAATTCCCTTCGACCAGAAAATCTAGTTTCATTAATAGGGAATGTCCATGTATATTATGATAGAACCCATCTATGGGGAGATCTATGACAGGAGCTACAAGTTCCTCATCTATATCAAAGACTATGTTACCAACCATAATAGTGCCCTCACACCATGAGAAAGCCAACCACATGGAGAGCAAAATATTATGGTTGTGGAACTTTCTTAAACACCTTAGAAGCCCTCCTTGATCTAGTATAGCAACTACCTCCTCATCTACAACCAAGGAAGCCAAATCCAAATGGAGTTTCAGGTTTGCTTGTCTCAATTTCGAACTCTTTTGCCTCCCCATCACATAAAACCTCTCCACTTAGCACCTAGACTCCATGTAGAACAAAATGAACCTGGAGCCATTCATCCATAATTGCTATAAAATATAGAGAGGGTTTGTAAGGAAAACCCATACATAAATCAAGGATGACTAATGTAATCGGGAAATAGAATTGTGAGTATAAATCACCATGGTAAATGAAGAACAAGGCCCTAGGGATCAACTTCCACTGGAAAAAATGATAACACAATCCAATCTAACTTAAGGAAGAGTGACAATAAAAACCAATAAGACCCATTGAGGTCCACCTGGTCCACACTCAACACCATGTGAATCCATACCTCCTCCAAAGGAATGTAGAAAATATGGACCAAATCAAAAATAAGAAACCCCTCTTGTTAGGTAAGCATCTACGTTTAACTACAAAAGATGCGTCACCTTGGATAACAAAAGGATTCTATCACAACGATTCACAGATACACCTAAAAAATACTAGTGACCACAAGGAAGAGTGTTTAGATATATAACCCAAGGAAAAGAGCCCAACCACCAAGACCCACCCCAAAATGATCATGAGCAATCAAAATTAAGTATGGCATTCAATTCCTCAAGATGATTAGATCTCCAATCAAACCTTCTCATGTGAGCAAAAATTGAGTTAGAAAATAAATCTACCACTCTATTAACTTCTCTTGAAATGTGTGTGATTTGTACCTCATCCATAGTTTGTAAAATTCTTCTTGTCTCATTAAATAAATTAAAAAACACCAATTAGGAGACTTAATCGACTTGAGTAAATTTATTAGACTCAATGAGTCCCCTTACACGATCACATTTCTACAACCTAAGTCTTATAGTAACATCAAACCTAGGAAATCCACTTTAGAATCAGTAAAGAAGGAAGATTGTGAAGAGAGGTGCTCGAAAAAATCCACAACCACCCTGCCATTATCATCTTTTATGATATCTCCAACCCTATCTAAACCATAATTTTCTTTAGAAGCCTTGTCAAAGTTAAGTTTCACCCAACCGCTTAGAGGAGATCACTATCTAACATCTAATCTTGGGTTGGGGGTTTGAACCTGCATCCTTTAAACAAAAAATTCAAGGGAGTGCTCCAGAGCCACTTCGCATGTAGTAGATATTTGGTTGCTCTCTCTTTGCTCCTTGAATGCCATGCTCACGTTTTCAATTGCACACCATAGGGATCTAAAACCCTCCTTAAGGGAGTTACACTTAAAATTTTTAGATGCTCTGTCATTCATTTCGTTCCATATACCCCACAAAATGTGGGAAGGAGCAGTTTCCATAAGCATATGAGTCTAGAAGAATCAAAGGGAGGCTTCCACTATGATATTATCTCCATGATAGAGTTGGGGAAGATCTAATTAACTGATAAAACTCCTAGAACCACCTCATAGACTTCTCTTAAGAAAGAATAGGTTCCAAATATGTGATAAATTGTTTTTAGGTTCGCTTTGCAGAGGTAACACCTATTGGGGATCACCATACCCTGCTTCTTAAGGTTTTCAATAGAAAGAATTTTATCTTGTATGGTAATCTCCTGCCTAGACAACTCTATCTTCCTCATTTGAGTGTGCCAAAACTTGATGGCTTAGCAGATCAACAATGTTCTCTCCCACAAACTTCACATCTCTATCATCCTAAATCAGGGGTGAAAGATTCCAACTCTTACAACGATTGATTGAATAAATTAAGTATACTACATTGGACCAGCCCAAGACTATATAAAATGGCTCAACAATGGAGAGGCTTGGATCTAAATCCAGTGGGTGACCTGCAATCCAAGAGTCCTTCCAAAAAAATATGGACTTTCATTTCCTAAAATCCACCTTCTACCCTGGATGAGAAGGGGGTAAGTATTCAATAAACTCTTACAGAAAGGGGAACCTTCAACAGGTGAAGTATCTGAAAGGAGGTCCTAAAATTGATATTTCACCTTCATTAACCTGACCCAATACACCTGATCATTCAAGATAACCTTTGAGGCTTGCTTGAAAACCAAAGTCTTGTTCATTCTCTAAACGTCCTTTAAAACCAACCCTCTTGCTTTTATGGATGCAAACCTACTCCTCAAAAACCAAGTGATATTTCCTTTTCAGCTCAAGGCCAACCCATAGGAATTCTTTAAGGATTCTTTCTATCCTTTGAACAACACAACCCAACATTCTGAATAGAGACATGAAATATATGGGAATGCTCTTAAGAGAGTTTTTTTCCAGCACTATCTTCCCTACCTGACTCAGCAACACATCTTTCTAGGCTGCCAATTTCTTTTGTTGTCTTTTAGTAACATTGTACTATAAGAAATTCTTCATGCAACCATGGAACAGTGAAAGACCGAAATATATCGTCGGGAAAAAAATATTATACTCCGTAATATTAACTATCTTCCTTTAGTGATCAACAAGAGTAAGCTTTTTCTATAATTAATGATCTGACCTAAGGCCTTTTCCATAGCAAACCAGCATTCTTCTAATGAATCAGATATATAATAGAAATATATTTTTATTTATTATTTGCCACTTCCAAAATAGAAAGACACTTCGTACATTTTATACTTCATTATTATCTAGTGAGATCTTACTTAGATATTACAATATTTATGAAGACGGCTTAAATCTATAATCATACACCTACATATTCATATGTTATGGAGATGGCAGGTAAAAATGTTTATATAAGTTCCATTTATGTATGTTTGCCATTATGAAAATGATGGGCAAATGGACAAACTGGCCGGCAAATTGAAGTATTCCATTAACCTGCCATGACTTATTTTGAAGGTAAAAGAGGTTAATGACTGGAATTTACCTATCCAAGCATGAACGTTTGATGTTAATTTATTTTTTTTCCAATGTGACATGGTGCCTTAAGCATGGACCTTAGGGCATACACATATCTATTTGTTTATATGTTGAACTCGATCCTTAACGGTCGGTAATATTGAATATAGGTTTTCAATAGAACTTTTACATGTTCATATATTAGCTACCATATCGTTATCTTTAATTTATATCGAGAAGTTATTTTCTTCTTAGAATGTACATATATTTTGAAATTTACATCAGACGGGATAGTTAATATTATCCTAGGTAGCTGAATATAGCATATAAAATAAGTTAATCTTTCTGAAAGCCGAAAAAATTTAACCATGAACATAATCCAAAACCAGACACCAAAAGCCTACCCAAGATTTACGAAACTGTGATATCAGTAGAGATGTAGGGGAAGGCGAGGTTTGATAATGGCAGCCGCGCCAATGTGTACGAAACCACACACACGGCCAGAGACATGCCCGGACACATCCGTCTCCCTGACCCAAACGGAGTCAATTCAAAATCCTGCCCTTTGACATCAATTTCTTTCTGGCTGTTAAGAAATCGTTCCGGGTCAAATTCCGTCGGACGCTTCCACACGGCCGGGTCCCTGTGAATTGCCCATACGTTCACCAGAAGCCTTGTTCCTGCCGGGACATGAAAACCCCCAACAGTACACGCCTCTGTAGATTCATGAGGAATTAAAAGAGGACCTGCAGGGTATAGCCTAAAAGTTTCTTTTATAATCGCCTGCAAATATTTCAGCTTGTGCAGATCCGATTCTTCGATTACTCGATCCCGTCCAATAATCATGTCCAATTCTTTCTGTGCTTTTCTCAAAATGTGCGGGCGCTGCAACAGAGCTGCCAGCGCCCACTCAACCGTAACGGCGGATGTGTCCGTCCCCCCGCTAATCATGGACTGCAAAACCAGAAACAAACATTCTGCTGCTAATGATGATATTCTTAGATTACTACCATGAAGCATACACAGTACGAAAGAGGGTAGAGAAACTCACAATCGCGGTGGCCTTCACGACAGTGTCGTTACTATCGGATGGAATTTCATGGTCGTCTATCGCAGAGATGAGGACGTCGATTAAGTCTTCATCTTTGTGTTCTGCGTTAACCCTCCGCCTCTCGTGGTGTTCGTCGACCAACGTCTGCAAAAGACCATCTTTCTTCTTATGCAATTTTTTCATGGTCGCATTGAGACCGCGATTGGACTGAGCCACTGAAGAAACGGCAGATAATCTGCCATGTTGAACGTTCCGGCAAGCAAGAAACTCTCGTCTATCATCTCCTTCAAACGCTGCATTTCTCCGAAGTCCTCTGAGCAAGCAGGTCCCATGACCCGCTTGCTGGCAACCGTGCGCAAAATCATATTAAATGTCAATTGGTGGAGGCTGGATCTCATGTTTACCGTGCCGCTGGCCTCTTGCCGCCAACTCTCAAACAGAAAACGGATGAAATCCGAAACTTCATCCACGCGAATGTGTTTCAGCGATTCAATTCTGTGAGCGGAGAAGAGTTGAAGTGTGCAAATTTTGCGGAGATTCCGCCACAAAGGACCGTAGGGAAGCCAAGGCAGGGCTTTGTAATCGTATCCCATATGCTTTCCTACAGAAAGCGCGAAGCGAAGATGTTGTCGTTTGTTGTAAGACATTCTTTCGCAAGTTTTGAAGAGGAGATAAGCAGAAGAGGGCGGCAGCCAAGTTGGAGATGCACAACAGGGCCATAGCGCTCTGAAAGAAAGTTGAGAGTTCAGTGAATGGGCTGAGACTTGTTAAACAGATGGAGATGGCCGATGATAGGCCACGAGGGAGGGTGAGGGGGCTTTAGCTTATTACTCTTTCCAGTTCTTATTAGGCTTGCAATTACCAAGAGGATTGCGAGAACGATAACTGTGGCCGCTTCCCTCCGCACTTGCGAATCTCGCTGAATATTTGTCTTTTACGCAACCGTTAAAGGCACCATCAAAGAGGGATAGAATCTGATTAAGTGGGAGAAAACTTCGAGTAATCATTTATCGATTTTGGCATCGCATGTGACTTCGAATGCAACGATGAATGTTAACAAAGAAACTTGTCCGCCTTTCTGATGATCGTTCCCTTTCTTTCTTTTTATCGTCAGTGATTAATAGGTGCTTCAGTCGGTGATTCCAGCGGCTACCACTTCTCTCTGTCGGCACTGCTGGATGGTTAAATGGCTTCAGACAGCAAGTATCCTCCTGACGGCAAGACTTCCGATGGACGACAATTTTGATGACCGATGACAGCAAATTCTAGACGGCTGTTTCTAGATGGCTGAGCTCATCTTCGTAGACGTCTGAGTTCATCTTCTAGGCGGCTGATCCTTGACGGCTGAATTCATCTTTTTAGATGGCTAAGTTTGTCTTCGTAGACGGCTAAGTTTGTCTTCTTAAACGGCGATTTTACGTGACGGGTAGATTTTGTCAAGACGGCAAGGCTTTAGATGGATGACCATTTGAAGACAGCAGATTCGCTTCAGACGGCACATCTTTTGCTTCAAAAAGGATGCCAATTTTAACGACTACAAGCTCACTTCAGACAGCAAAGCTTTAGACGGATAGCAATTTGACGACGGCAGACTCTTGGCTTGTCTTCTTTTGTCAGTAGACATCACTATAGTCGGTAGATTTGAGATGGCTTGTCTTCTTTTGTCAGTAGACATTCACTATATTATCATTGGTTGCACTCCATAACGCTGCAGTATTCGGTTCCTCAGTCAGCATGCCCCAGGTTGCATCGCGAAGCTCTAGTCGACGATTCTTGCTCTTCAGACAACAATCAACAGGCGAGGTCCGCGCATCCTGTAATAGTGATCTTTAGGTAGTAAGCTCTGAGTAGGTCCCTGCTCCAATCAATTAGTGGATTTGGCAGCCTCTCTTGTGTCCGTTAACCTGCAAATGCACAAAGAACAATACACGAAACAATCATTTCTAATTCACATCGCACATACAGACTCCAGAATGGTTAAATGGACACAAAACGAATTATAATTTTATTAGCTAATTTTCTTCAGGGCGATATTGGTTCACATTCTCTGGCAAATTGCTGAATTCCTATTCCTCTCAGAGAGTCACTATCTTCTCTCTGCCCTCCCCATAGACACACACTATAGCCTTTTATACTTTCCTTTGTCTGATCGATTCACCTTCCTCTCGTCTTAGTTGATAGGTCGTATCATTTCCTCTTCCAAGCAGATGTCTGCATCATACTCATCGGGTAAGAGAAAAATGTTCATGGGTGAAGCTCATGAACATTTTTAAAGTCCACAACCGTGATTCCATACTTAGCTATCTTGACAACACTCATCCATGTTGCCCCTTTAGTCGGTTGTTTCTTCCACTTGACTAGGTACTCATAATAGACCTTGCTTCTCATTTTCCTTGATATTCTCGAGTCTATGATTACCTCAATTTCATCTTGTTCCTTCTCTAGCAGCTGTGTTATCCATTGTTCAACTGAAACATCAATTGTTTGGTCTTTATCCCCATCCCTAGGTGGATCATAGTATGGATATAAATCAACTACATTAAAGATTGGCAAAATGTTGATGCCTTTTGGAAGCTCAATTTCATATGCATTTGTGGTAAACTTCTTCAAGACCTTACAAGGTCCAATCTTCTTCCAATTTAGTTTGTTGTAAGTGCCTTTGGGAAACCTTTCCTTTTGTAAGTATGCCAAAACCAAATCTCCAACTTGGAATTCCTGTATCCGATGCTTGAGGTCAGCATGTTGCTTGTATTTGATGACATTCCTTTCCAAATCAGCCTTCACTTCACGATGTAAATCTTGCATATACTTAGCAAAATCCTTTACCATAGCACTAGGTTTTTGTAATTCGATTATGCTCCACAACTCATCTACTCCTTGAGGATGAGTTCCATACACAATTTGGAATGGGCTTTTGGTCGTGCTTCTATTTATTGAATTATTGTATGCAAATTCTTCCTATGCTAACACAATATCCCACAACTTCGGCTTCTTACCAACTAGACATCGCAACAAATTTCCAAGGATTTTATTCACTACTTTGGTTTATCCATCAGTTTGAGGGTGATAGGTTGAACTAAAGCTTAATTTAGTACCCAACCACTTCCACAGGGTACACCAAAAGTGACCCATAAACTTTGCATCCCTATCTAACACAATGCTCTTTGGTAAACCGTGCAACCTCACAACTTCTTAGAAGAACAAATCAACAATGTGGGTAGCATCATTGGTTTTCTTACAAGGTATAAAATGTGCCATCTTCGAGAATCTATCAACAACAACAAAAATAGAGTCATTACCCTTTTGTGTCTTTGGCAACTCGAGAACAAAATCCATGCTCATGTCTTCCCATGGTCTCTCTGGTATTGGTAATGGTTGATACAACCCAGTATTTTGACTCCTCCCCTTTGCATGCTGACAAACTCGACAACCCTGCACAAACTTTCTGACATCTGCATTCATTCCAGGCCAATAATAATTGGCACCAAGTTGTCCCATCATTTTATCAATTCCAAAATGTCCAGCTAATCCTCCACTATGCTTCTCTCTTATCAGGTTCTCCCTCATTGAACCTCGTGGTATGCACAATTGTCATCCTTTGAACAACAATCCCTCTTGGATGAAGTACTCCAACCATGGTGTTTTGTCCCCTATAGTAGGATTATTGCATGTTGTCCAAGCTTCCCTGAAATCCACATCCTCAACATAAAGTTCCTTCATAGCATTGAAACCCATGACTTCAACCTACATTGTGTTTAACAATAGATTTCTTCTACTCAAGGCATCAACTACTCGATTTGAACAACCACTTCTATGCTTCAAGACAAATGAATATCCCTACAAGAATTCCATCCACTTCATATGTCTTTGATTTAGCTTACTTTGGTTGTTGATAAACTACAAAGCATGATTATCTATGAACAAGACAAATTCTTTTGGCAACAAATAATGCCTCCATTTCTTCAAGGCTTGAACTATGGCATAAAACTCTTGGTCATAGACCAAGTATTTCCTCTTTACCTCATTTAGCTTCTCGCTAAAATAGGCAATGGGCTTGCCTTCCTGGCTCAAGACTCCTCCTATTGCCTTCCCACTTGCATCACAATCTACCTGAAAGACCTTGTTGAAGTTTAGTAATGCTAGAATAGGTTGTTCTATTATCTTCTCCTTCAAGATTTGAAAACTTCTTTCTACTGTAGTCATCCACTTAAATTCATGCCTTCCTCCTTTCATTGTTTCTGTGATCGGGGCACAAATTCCACTGAAGTCCTTGATGAACTTCCTATAAAAACTTGCAAGACCATGGAAACTCCTAGCCTCAAACATACTTCTAGGTGGTGACCAACTCGCAATGGCCTTGACATTTTTAGGGTCCATCCATAACCCTTCTTGGGATATCACAAAGCCCAAGTACACCAATTCCTCCTTCATAAAACTACATTTCTTCAAGTTGACTAGCAACTTCTCTTCCTTCAGTCTCTGTAAGACCAATCTCAAATGTGCCAAATGGTCTTCCTTGCTCTTACTAAATATCAAAATGTCATCTAGGTAGACAACCACAAACTTGCCAAGAAATGGCTTTAACACTTCATTCATCAACCACATAAAGGTACTAGGCACATTCATCAATCCGAATGGCATAACCAACCACTCATACAATCCATCCTTTGTCTTGAATGTGGTCTTCCACTCATCTCCTTCCCTAATTCAGATCTGATGATAACCACTCTTCAAATCTATCTTTGTGAAGTACTTTGCTCCACTTAAGCAATCCATCAAATCATCCATGCGAGGCAATGGGAATCGATACTTGATAGTTATCTTATTGATAGCCCTAGAATCTATACACATGCACCATTCTCCATCCTTCTTTGGTGTAAGCATTGCTGGTACTACACATGGGCTCAAGCTCTCCCAGATCAGTCCTTTATCCAATAGCTCCTGAACCTATCTATTTATTTCCTCATTCTCCATTGGCATCAACCTATATGTTGCCTTATTGGGCAAACTCGATCCAAGAATGAAATCAATGTGATGGCTAATACTTCTTGTTGGTGGTAACCCATCTAGCAATGCTTCTAACAAAATTTCTACATACTCATCTAATAAATCCTTCACCTCACTTGGAATCTCCTCCTTATTTGCCATCCCACCCTTTATGGGTTTAGTAATCAAGGCAAAATACACCTTCTTTCTTGTCATCTCCTTCAAAAATTTCTTTCTAGAAATCAAACATACTTTTGGACCATTGTCCCCTCCTTCATCCTTGTCCTTCAATGGACTTAGCATATACTTCTTACCATCTTTCATAATGGTGTAGGTGTTTTCCCTACCATCATGTACTACCTTCCTATCAAATTGCCAAGGTCTTCCCAACAACACATGGCAAGCATCCATAGGCATAATATCACATAGGACCTCATCCTTGTATGATCCTATTTGAAAATTCACCTTACATTGTTCACTTACTAGAATTTGGTGTCCCTTTTGCAGCCAAGAGACCTTGTATGGACTAGGGTGTTCTATCCTCTTCAACCCCAACTTCTCTACCATTTTAGTAGATACTAAATTATCTATACTCCCACTGTCTATGATAACCTTGCAACATTTGCCACTAGATTTGCACATTG
Source organism: Wollemia nobilis (assembly GCA_028583015.1). Lineage (NCBI taxonomy): Eukaryota > Viridiplantae > Streptophyta > Pinopsida > Araucariales > Araucariaceae > Wollemia > Wollemia nobilis. The sequence goes on along the minus strand of JAQPPZ010002447.1, from coordinate 7,779,045 downwards.
TTCTGAAAATATTTCTCCTTTGAATAGGTTCACATTCCTTCTTCTCTAGCTTTAATAGCACTCTCTTCATCATGAGAGATTCTCCTTGCTCGGGTTCCTCCACATACCTTGGGGAAGCAACACTTTCTTCTTCAGCTTGCACAATATGGTTCATGACCTCCTTTCCCATATTACTACTTTGTTGAGCAGTTGGACATTCAAATGCCCGATGACCATATTCTTCGCATCTATAACATCTTCCAGAGAATCCTCTACCCCTTCCTCGACCAAAACCACCTCTTCCTCATGAGGAGTCTCCACCTCCTCTAATGTTGTGGCTGGAATCACTATGAGAAGTACTAGCTTCTCCCTCTAGTTTTTATTGTCCTCTTCCACTGCTTGTTTGTCCTCGTCCTCGTGAGAGTCATCCTCTTCCTCTCTGATTATTTTGTTGCCTTCGTAACAACTTCTCCTCTACCTTTAAGGTATATTGGTAGGCTTCCTCTATTATCCTTATCCTTATCATACTAATTTCATCCTGTATAGACATCCATAGTCCATTGATGTACTTTGACACTTTCTCTTCATCATCCTCCACGTGACCAGCCCAAATGCTAAGCCTATAAAATTCTTCCATGTACTCCTTCACACTCATATCCTTCTATCTCAGATTCTATAATTTTTTGAAAAGACTCAATTGATAGTCAGATGAAAGGAATTTGACCTTCAACTTGGTGACCATTTTCTCCCATGTCCTAATCCTTTCCTTTCCTTTTTTTTGTCTTTCAAATTGAGCATGGTCCCACAATAAGGATGCATACCTATTGGTCAAAATGACAACACCCAGGGAAATAAAGGTACTCTCCTCAAATTTTTCTAAGGAAGAGGAGTCATGATAGCACGATATTTTTCCCGGCCAAGACCAAGCAAGGAAGAAGAGTCACGATAGCATGACATTTTGGAGAGCCAGCAACCAAGCAAGAGAAGAGTCATGATAGCACGACATTTTGGAGAGCCAGTAGCCAACAAAGAAGAAGAGTCATGATAGCATGACATTTTGGAGAGCTAACAACCAACAAAGAAGAAGAGTCATGATAGCACGACATTTTGGAGAGCCAACAGCCAACAAAGAAGAAGAGTCATGATAGCACGACATTTTGGAGAGCCAACAACCAGCAAAGAAGAAGAGTCATGATAGCATGACATTTTGGAGAGCAGAGCCAACAAAGAAGAAGAGTCATGATAGCATGACATTTTGGAGAGCCAGGCATGAGCCAAGGAGAAAAGTCATGATAGCATGACATTTTGAAGAACAAGCAAACCATGATCTCTAAAAGGAAGTGGAGAAGATCTCTGTAACAAGAATATCTTAACCTTTTTGGTTAAGAAACTTCATGGCTAAAAGAATATCTCTGTAACAAGAAAGATCTTGATCTTTAACCACTCCTTTACTAGAATAAGCCTGCGGGTAGTCTGTTGTAACAACTTTCAATTTTCTGTTATGTAAAACTCTATATATAGGATGAGCGACCTAATTTCTTGGTCGGCTCTTAGGTGTTTACAAGGCTATGTATTCAGACTTCTGAAATATTAATAGAGATCATTCACCCTGGTTCTGAGCTCATTTGGTGTGCAAGTATGTATGTGATTGTCTATTGCTAAGTTTAAATCTATGTTGAATGTATCATACATTAATTCTTAAGCTAAATTTTTGTATTAAATGTTCTATTAGATCTACAATTTACTTCATGGATAAACTGCTTAGGAGTTAAATATACATTGAATGATCTTAGCTTCTATGTGTTGGGTCTTATTATGCTTTTCTGCAAAAGGTTGAATTAGCACTATGTTGTTGCTTAATCTGTACCATATTATTCTCATAGCATTGGCTACATTTCCCTCTCTTTAAGCATTCCTTTCTCTCTCCCCTTTTCCTATAAAAGCAAGGAACCAACCTTCTCTGGAGACTGAACCAGGCAAACCTAGTTTAAGCCTGGTCGTTCAATGTTGATGAAGTCTTGGATACAAATTATAACCTAAGGCAGATTTCATTCCAATAGTTTTTGGCATGCCCTAGTGGGACCCAAATCCCATGCATTATATACAGATCAAAGTCTCGGTGAAGCCTTTGCCCTGTTTACTTTTCTATTATCACCTGGTGACTCCACACCAGAAAGGAACCCTAAAAAATCCTTACCCAACTTCTGGTTATGAACCATATTTATGATAACCAGATCTAAAGCTAAAAATTTAGAAGAACCCATAGAGTTCTTCGAACTACATCTTGGTAGCCTTCGAGCTAACCCAATTTTGGTTGCTAGAATACTTTCAACTCAAGATAGCAATACAAGACAAGCACACACTTCCCGTGCAACCTTCCTTAGCACTACTGCTAATGAAACTTCGGCTCTAGTTACCAACACAACTACAATGGCTAGAAATCTACCAGTTCTGCCCTACCCTCTGTGGAATCATACGGGCCCTTTGAATCTTGCAGTCCAACACCCAATACCAGTAGCGACTCTGAAAGTGCTACCCTAGTATGATGGTACTAAAAAGATAGCGTATGAACATTGCTTAGATGTGGCCGCATTAGCACCAATATATGACATCATAGAGGAAGACGTGATGATTAGGCTACTGATTATTTCCCTAAAAGGAAAAATGCTCTACTGGTACAGAGCTCTTGACAACCAGGCTATCTCTACCTGGGCTCAACTTGCTGGTAAATTGGTGGAAGAGTTTAATGAGCATGCAGATCCCTTTTCATTGTTGAATCAGTTCAATGCCATTCAAAAACATCCTCAAGAGGAGATCATAGATTTCAATATTAGGTTCAGTCGAACCTGGCAGAGAGTCCCTGATGGTCTGAGACCAGCGCTAGAAGGAGCTATATACTACTATTTGAGAGCTTTCAATTCAGAAATAAGTATGGCTATCAGACAATCTCGGGTGACAACCTTTCCTAAAATCTATCAAGAAGCATAGAAAGCGGAAAAAGATTTGATCACCATAGGAAGATTCCCTTCAAAGATGATTCCACCCATTTTTCCAAATTTCCCTCAAATTTCAAGTGTTGCTTTCCCAATTCCCCCTGCAGATCCTAACGCTGGTCTTCCCAAGTGGAATGGATAATCGAGCATCCCACTTCTACCAGCACCCCCTCCCCTTTTGATGCTCCCTCCTATCCCTGCACCTTCCCCAATAGCAAACACGTCTACTCAAGACACCCAACTGGCGATCTTGCAAGATTTGCAAGCCTCGTACAAGACTCTATCAAATAAATTCATATCTATGGAGTGAAGAGAAGTAGAAAGAAACTCTCAGCCGAGACGTTATCCACAAGTAACCAGAGATCAAGCCTCCACTAGTGGATGAAATTATGAAAAAATAAATACAGTTTACGCTAATGAAGAAGGTGGACCCAACAATGCTTCACCAGAATCATCCTTCTGGTGTTCCACATGCAATGATCCTCATGGTGAAACTGCTTGCATGATTCATCAACATCAGGTCCAGAAAGTGGCTACAAAAAATGCAGAAAGGTCCCTCAAAGGTCAAGTAAACATAATCAGAGAAGATGATCAGAATTTTATGATGCCCTCTCTAGAACAAGTCTCAGTTCTGACTAGATCAAGAAAGAAACCTTTTCAGGTTGATCCTAAGGACCTTAATCCTTTAAAGGTACCTATGCCTACAAAGAGTCCTATTGAGAAGAGACCTCCACAAAATTTAGATCCAAAAGGAGGAGAGATCCGAAAAGAAACACCTTCGATTAAAGAGATAGAAACTCAAGAGCAAGCCAGGGAAAATTTGAGGTACCCTTCATTAACTAAACATCAAAGAGTTGATGCTACTCAGGGATACAAGAATAGGTTTGATATGATAGTAAAAGAAAAGAGTGTTGATTCTCTTCCATTCAATATTATTGAAGAAATGAAGAAGACTCCTTCCAAAGCCACTATGTATGAAGCCCTACGGATCCTAGGATAGATAGACCTACTACAGGAATCATTGAAATCTATGAAAAACAAAGATAAAGATCCAATTAAATTGAGCTCTACCCAAGCAAGTCTTACTTCCACCTCAGGAAAGAATAGACCTCCTCCCTTCTATTTATCTCTCCAAATGGAAGGATGGGTAGTCCATAATTGTATGATCGACTCTAGAGCCACAACTACTGTTATGCCTAAAGTAGTATGCGATATTATGGGGATGGAATATACCAGGAGTACTCCAGGAGTCTTGCAACTTGATGGAACTCCTATAAAAATAGTAGGTGTGATCAAAGATATTCCTATTGTTCTTCATAGACTCCCTCAGCTTACAGTTATACAAGAAGTGGTAGTAGTTGATTTAGAACCTTATTTTGGCATGTGCCTGTCTAGAGAATTTACTACTAAAATAGGAGGATATCTATCTCTTGATTTTTCACACCTCAAAATTCCATTCAAAGGCAGAAGGGTGAAGATATTCAATGAGAAACCCTCCACCTTCCATGTCGAGAAGCTTGGAGAAGAAGAGAAAAACTCTGCTACTGTGAACATGATGACTGAAGAACTGATAGATTTGAGTCTCATGGAAGAAGCCCTTAATGAGTTACAAGAAGAAGACCAGTTTTCCCTCTTAGATTTCAATGCCATGATCGAGATAGATCTGGGAAGTTACACCATTCAGAAGCCCGAGAAAAGCAAATCTACTTCTTCCCCGCTACCTGATATATCTACTAATCAATTGTGGAAACTTTTCTTTGATGGTGCCAGATGCAAGAATGGAGCAGGAGTAGGCATTGTCCTAATCGCTCCAACTAGTGAAGAGAAAGTCTTCTCTTACAGGTTAACCTGGAGTTGCACCAATAATGCAGCAGAATACGAGGCACTCTGTTTAGGTCTAAAAAAGGTGAAAAATATGGGCATTAAACAATTGTAAATTTTTGGTGATTCTGAGCTAATAGTAAATCAAGTGACAAAGAAATGTGTAAGAAAACAACATTATCTTAAGGCTTATAGGAATAAAGTCTGGGATTTGCTAGAATATTTTGAATCCTTGAACATGAAAGCAATCCCTAGAGAGAAAAATACACATGCAGATTTGTTGGCTTTAGTAGGAGCAAACTTCTGTCCTATAAGCAATGTTATTCAGAAATAAAAAATAGTCAGATTGATATACATGCCTTCTGTACCTGATAGAGATACCTTCTGGTAGGTTTTTGAGAATGATCAGCATATAGTAGACTTCCTAGTTCATGAGATGAATTGTTCCAATGATAGAGTAAATGAAGATGAAGAAGAGGCAAATGTCATCCAGTTGAAAAATAATCACATCCCTAAGGGTTTGGTCACACTTGAGTCTCTATTTGATAACAATGATAGGTCAACAGGTCATAAGATGAAAGTAGACAAACACAGATATAAGGAAGCTAAAATGGGACCTGATAAAGCCATAAAAGTAGGGGTAAAAACTATAGACAAAGAACTGGATGAAATCAGAGAATTGTGTAAGGAATTTCTAGATACAATTGCTTGGACCTATGGTGATCTAAGGGTGTACTCAAAAGAAACAATCCAACATACAATCGAGCTTCAAGAAGGTGCTAAACCTTTTCATCAAAAGCAATGACCAATAAATCTAAAAATAGAGGCTTTGATGAAACAAGAGTTGTTGAAACTACTAGAAGCTAAGATTGTATACCCAATAAAACACTCTACATGGGTCACTAATTTGGTACCAGTAAGAAAGAAGAATGGAGATATTCGACTATGTGTTGACTTTCACAATCTGAACAAAGCTTCACTCAAGGATCATTACCCTCTCCCACAAATCGATCAGATCTTGCACACAGTGGCTAGAGCTAAAAGGTTTTCTCTATTAGATGGTTTCTCCAGGTATAATCAGGTATGGGTCAAAGATGAAGACCAATTCAAAATAATGTTCACAACCAAATGGGGAACATTTTCTTACCAAAGGATGCCCTTCGGGTTATCAAACGTTGGGGCGACTTTTCAAAGAGCCATGGATGTAGCCTTTGGAGAACTTGTGAATAAAATAATAGTGATATACCTGGATGACATGACTATTTTCTCTCATAGGAAAGAAGATCATATAACTCACCTCAGGAGAGTACTGGAAAAATATCGAGAGTTTGGGATATCCATAAACCCCAAAAAGTCTATTTTCATCGTAGAGGAGGGAATTTTACTTGGCCATGTAGTTTCAAAATTAGGTCTAGCCATAGACCCCAGTAGAGTGAAAGCCTTGTTGGAACTTCCCCTCCCCTTAAACAAAAAGGGCTTGCAATCATTTTTTGGTCAAATCAATTTTGTATGCAAATTCATAGCAGATTTTGCACAAATTGTTAAACCTATGACTGAATTGTTGAAAAAGGATGCCATTTTTAAATGGACTGATGCAAGAAAATAAGCTTTTCAATAGATCAAGGAGAAAATAGCTCAAGCTCCTATCTTGGTAAATCCAAACTACTCCAAGGATTTTATCTTGTATGCCATAGGTGAACAGGGAAGCTATGTCGCAGTACTCACTCAGAAAGGAGCTGACAATGAAGAAAGGCCTATCACTTTTCTAAGTCAAAATATGCAAGAACATGAGGAAAAGTATAATTTCATTGAAAAATAGATTTATGCTATCATGAAGTCCCTAAAAAATTTTAGACACTTCTTATCATAGAGCAAAATCATAGTTTATACAATTCACCCTGATGTACGAAGTTTCATTACGCAGGGAGAGCTCGGTGATACAAGAGCTAACTGGGTAACTAAAATACAAGAATATGATGTAGAAATACACCCAACCAAACTAGTCAGAGGTAGAGCATTGTGCCAGGAACTTGCAAAACAAGCATCAATGGACTATGTAGCTTGCCAGGCTCAAGAGTCAATACTAGAGGAAGATCAATATTCAGAACAACTTGATTGGGCGGATGAATTAATCAGGTATTTTTAGACTGGAATATGTCTGGCAAACTTGAATGCTTCCCAGAGAAGAAGATACAGGATTCAAGCTCTGAAATACACTTTATTTCCTGAAGGGTTATATAGGAAAAACTTGGATGGAGTATTGCTTCGATGTGTGTCAGAAGAATAGAAGCAAAAAATTTTAAAAGAATTTCATGGAGGTCTATCAGGAGGACATTACTCCGGGAGAACTACCACACTGAAAATCATCAGGACTGGGTGCTACTGGCCAACGATTTTTGTAGATGCTTTCAAAATCACAAGAAACTATGAAGAATGTCAGAGATATACAGGAAGGAACAGGAATGCGCCATTACCTCTAAAAAACATTCAGGTTGAAGAACCATTCCAACAATGGGGCTTAGATTTCATAGGCATCATAGAGCCAAATTCATCGACAGGTCATAAATACATTCTCACAACTACTGATTATTTCACAAAATGGTCTGAAGCAATACCCACAAAAAGAAATGACCAAGAAGTGGTAATCAAATTTGTAGAAAGCCTGATTACAAGGTTTGGCATCCCAGATGCCCTGGTCATAGATAATGGCTCACACTTTGTGGGAGCCAAGATGGTTGACTTCACCAAAAAATATGGGATATACTTGAAGACATCATCAAACTATTATCCTCAGGGTAACGGACTAGCTGAGTCCACAAATAAGAATCTACTCAGGATTTTGAAAAGAACACTCAAAGATAATAAAAGGAGTTGGCATACCTTGATAAATCAGGCACTTTGGGCTGATAGGATCATAATAAAAAAATCTATCAACACATCCCCTTATTCTCTGGTCTATGGAAAAGAGGTTGTACTCCCAATACACATAGAAATACCAACCCTAAAATTGTTGGATCTAGCAGGTACAGAGGAAGTAGAACCAATGGAAAATAGGTTGATCCAACTTCTACAGTTGGAAGAACAGAAAGAACAAGCCTATGATCACTATCAAAAATATGCAGTTGCAACAAAGGGATGGTTTGACAAGAAAATGACTCTAAGGAACTTCAAAGTAGGAGATCTAGTCCTGAAATGGAATGAAAAGAGGTCAAAACCAGGAAATCATGACAAGTTTGATACATTCTAGGATGGTCCTTTCAAAATTATTGAAGAAAAGCAACATAATTCCTTCCAGCTCAAATATGAACAGGGCCAAATCCTACCCATTCCCGTTAATGGTTTTCACCTAAAGCTATATTACAAGTAATGGCTCTTACCTATCCTTGTATATATTTTGTTTCTTATGTATGTAAATGACCTTGTAAATATGTTACTTTTTGTAAGTTTCTCCGTTTTGTTTGTTGTGATTGCATGATTTTGGGCACAAGAGTGCCTCTCCAAGGCAAATTGTCATGATGGCATGACTTTTGGGCATCATGGCCTCTTCAAGGAAATTGTCATGATTGCATGACTTTTAGGCACAAGAGTGCCTCTCCAAGGCAAATTGTCATGATGGCATGACTTTGGGCCAAGTGTCTCTCAGAGAAATTGTCGTGATGGTGAATTTTGGGCACAAGGGCTCCCAAGGAAATTGTCATGATTTCATGACTTTTGGGTATTAGAGTTGCATATGTTCTAAAAATTCATAATGCCACGTCAGACCTGACATCTTGGGTGGCAAAACACCACATCAGGCCTGATAGTTATGTGCCACATCGAAATAGTCAAAAGTTGATAATAAAAGCAGGTGTCTCGGGAACATAAAAAGCACCACTCTTAAAATGAAATCATACTTGCTGATTGGATCCAAAGATGATGTTGCCTTATTGGCCCAAGTACCATGACAACAACTTTTCATTGGCCAAAATCATAAATGGCAACTCGAGGTAGTTGGTATCCTTAAAATCTGGCACACTAACCGAAGCTCCCACCAACATTTGAAATCCACATTGAGACACGTACTACCAATAGCAATTACTCCATGTCACCTGGGTATTTTAATTGTGTATCTTTTGGCATGAGCATACATAGTGTGTTATATTGAGCAACTTTTCACCTTCTCTCCTCTTTTCATCTTCTGTTTCCTACTACTTGTATTCTAAAAACCTCCTAGAGAGTTCTACAATTTTTAGGTAACATCCCCATAGTAGTATCATGATGGCCACCTCCATAGCTTCAGGCTCTACATCTGCACCTTCTAAGAAGAAGAGGAGTTTGAGTGTCAAAGTAAGCATCTTCATAGATCCTGATGCCCACATTACAGACATGAAGCTGACATGGAGGAGTCTAGGATAAATTTACAAGGACATAGCGGCCAGACTAGCAACAGATGCTTCTCCTTCAAACTCGAGTAACTTTCCATATTACTCTATGCTCTACTGGTATGTATGCCCCTAGGTCCACCCCTGTCTAGAGTTAATTAGAGCAATGGCAAAGTTGTATGATGTAAAAAGTAGGAGTGTAAGAAATTATGAAGGAGAAACACTGTTTACAATTGATCCCGACATAGTTAGAGTGGTTTTTTCCCTAGGATATAAGCCCCTAGTCCTACCCATCTTGTTTGATCCAGCTAACTCTATGAAGTTTTATCTGAATACCCCAAACATTAGGGCTTTCCTTCAGTAGAATCTTGAAAATGAGCTCCCCAAAGGTTCCATTCCCCAATCTCCCATCCCTTTGTCCAAGTTCAAAAACAAATAACTCTTCTCCATGTTGGCCATGATAGCAGGGTTAGAAGATGATTCTCAAGTTCATGGATGGCAAGTTGCAGTGGTGCAGTGTATTTCAATCTATAAGTTTTATGATAAAATGTGCATGGATCCAAACAAAGTCCCTCTTTTCTTCGACTGGCCATCCTACTTAGCTCAGTAGCTACATTTGGGACTGTCAAAATTACATACAGAAGCCCCAGATACTTTCAGGTATTCCTCTTATTTGGTTTAGCTTTTCTTCTTCTTTCAATCAAAAAATTTGAAGTCAATACCTATAACTCAAAAGGATGTACAAGGAGAGAATTTGTGTGTATGTGAATGGACTCTGCTCCTCTCGAGCGAGAGTTCGTACTATCAATTCAATATGGATTTCTTGGGCCCTGCTCTATAGATTGTGCTAGGGCATATGTCAAGGATTCCTAAAGTAGTGGAAGAAACTCTGAGGTGTCCTCACGTAGAAGAAGGTGACTGGTTCATCCTGACCCAAGGGGTAATCATAAGGCTCTACGACTTCACAGAGAAGCCTTTCCTGTTGCCTTACTACGTCACCAAATGACTCTTCACCTTGGAGTATGTAAGGCAATAGGAATTTATAAATTACACATTTGGGACTGGCACCCAAAAGACTCACACTTGCCTCATGCCCTTCCAGTTTGAAGGGGTGACCATTTCAAAGAAGGGAGATCATCAAAAAATTGCTCAAGTGTTGAGAAGCATGAAGCTGGTGGAGCTCCCATAGAGGTGGAAATATGATCCTGAGGACATATTCACTAAAAGGTAAGCCACTCTGAATAAGAGTCCCTTCCAAAAATTTCATGCCTCTGATAGGGACATTGAGCGAGGATGAAATAATAGTGAGGATCAACCTCTTGAATGGCACGTTGAAAGAATGCAGCCACTAGCTCCATGGCATGATTTTTATGAACATCTAGTTGATTACAACCCAGATTCTTGCCCAGCCCATAGAATCGACACCAAGACTTCTAACAAAATGAAGAAAAGGGGAGATGACTGGGATAATGCCAAAATCTCGGCATGGTGGCAAATGCGGTGCCATATTAATACTTTCACTAGGTATGGGATCAAAATGGATATAAAGTTCTGTACTAAGTATGATGAGCATCACCAAAATTGGTCTGCAACTCTGTTTGATAGCATCCCACTCGAAATAGGTGGCATTCCCCCAAGATTGTCAAAAAAGATACCAAAAAGGGAAAGGGGAAAGAAATTGTGGTTGAAAGAGAAGCTCCCAAAAGAAAATGTAGGGTGTATCTCCCACGTTCAGGATCAGACATAGAGTCTGAAGAGGTTGCTCCACTCGAATGTAAGAAACCAACATTGGAGCTAAAGAAAAGAAAAGTGAAACAAGGAAAAGGAGGCCAAAAGAAGAGAAAGATACAGGAATCCTCTTCTAAAAAATTTGGGAAGAAGAGGATCGAGAAAAAGTGGAAGATAAGGAGGAAATAGGGGAAAACTCCGAAAGCATATATGAACATGTGCAGGAAGAACAAATTGCTCAAGAAGAAAGGAAGAACAAGTTGCTCAAGAAGTACAAGAGGAAGAATAGATTGCTAAAGAAGCATCAGAGAAAGAGCAAGTGGCTAAAGAAATAGAGGAGCCTCCCCAAAGAGAGCCTCCAAGTCAGGAGCAGACCCCACCGCTGGTACCTGATGATGCAGATATTTCATGTTTGAAACACCTAGCGAAAGTTTATTCAGATGAATCATAAGAAATTGAAGGCTCCAATTCACAAAAGGAGTAGGGAAAATCTCCAATTAACCTTGATACTCCCTCCTCTTCCCCTCATCCCCATACAGTTTCCCCTTCCCGATCAAGAGATAAAGAGGTTTCAAGACCATCATCACCTCATAATTCCCCATAGGTTTCTCCTCATCACACCCCAATCGGATCTCCCTCTCAATAGATAAGCCTGGAATCCTCCCTACCACACACTCCTTTTCCCCTTTCCACCAGTCTGTTGAGCCTTCAGTCCCTACAAAGCACCTCCTCTTCCAGTAAATCTACTGTCACCAAACTTCAAAAAATGAAGAAAGCCACGATGAATGCCGCAACATGGCTAAAATCATGAAGTTCTCCAAGTGCTACTGATATGGCCCAAGTGCGAGAAGGGACAATATTGGACCCAATCAACATGCAGAGGTCTACCATGAAGATGACTCCTCTGGTACAGAATCCTAGAGAAACAAATGACTCTGGATGATTATCAAACTAAAATAATTATAGAGGATATGACCCAACTGCCAATGGAGGATGAGTGGAACAAGGCCTAGGCTAGCATGGGAATGATTTATCTGAATGCAGAGCATTACAAGGAAAAATTCCTCAGGGTAGAACAAGCTAGACAATGGTTAGAGGAGGCCTTCAATCAATAGAAAATCACTGAGAAGGCCCTCAAGAATGATGCCAAGAAATGGGAGCAAAAGTTCAATGAGGTCGCTCCTTTCCAAGAAAAGGTAGCTAAGGCAGAGGAACAAGTGCAAACACTACAACAACAGATAGAAGACCTGAATAAGCAGTTGTTGGCAACTTCTGAGAAGACTCAAAGCTTCTCCAAAGAAAAAGCGATAACAGTTCGAAGAGAAAAGTTGGCGATAGTTAGCAAGCTAGTCCTCAAAGTTAGACCTACTCTGGCCTACCTCTCCAAGGTAAATAATACGCTAAGTCAGGTGGAAAAATAATTAGAAGCTTCAATCAAGCTCCTGATGCCAAGAGTATCTACGGCTAATAAAATCTAGGTCTTGGAAAATAGTACACAAGCAATAGCTGGCTACAGAGCCCAAGATGAAAATTGGTCTCAAGCTAAATCAGTCGCCAGGAACTTTTTCAAGAGGCATAAATTGGTGACAATTGTGAGGATAATGCAAGAGTTGAAGGCAGAGGCAAAGTCAATTTCAAAGCATGTTAGTATGGCTGAGGACTGTGGTATGCCTAGCTTTTGGGATTCTCATTCCAATATCTTAGCAGAGGATCAGGTAAAAGATATTTGGCTAAATTTCTATGATGATACATCAGAAATTAATAGTTGGGAAGAGCCGGTGCATGAAGATCACATTTTTGGCATGGCTCAAAATATCACTCAAATGAATTCCAATCTGAATGAGTTGTACCTAAAGTCAAAAAATCTATCTTATGATAAGGTAGAAGAACTGGAGTACTTATATGCTACTTTCAAAGAAAATGTGGATACTGATGAAGAGACCTAGAAAAAGGCCTGTGCCGCCTATAATGAGGTCGTTCAATCTAGGGAAAAATAGGCTAAGAAATTCATAGCAAGCAGTACGACATCTTCAGGGCAAGGAGAAACAAAAATTTTGAAGAAGAGCCCCTAGAGGAATAATCACTCCCAAGCTTGAATTTTGTTTTTTGTTTGCACTTGGTATCATTCCCTTTATTTCCCCTCCTTTTCTTTTATATTTTTTAATTCTCTTTTTTTGACTTCGTTGCCCAATGGATAAAGGCTCTAAGTTCTAACATTCAGTTAACAGAATTACCCCAGGAGGCGCCAAGAATGTTGGTCAAAATGACAACACCCAGGGAAATAAAGGTACTCTCCTCAAATTTTGCTAAGGAAGAGGAGTCATGATAGCATGACATTTTGATGAGCCAGGACCAAGCAAGGAAGAAGAGTCATGATAGCATGACATTTTGGAGAGCCAGCAACCAACAAAGAAGAAGAGTCATGATAGTGATATTTTGGAGAGCCAGAAGCTAGCTAAGAAGAAGAGTCATGATAGCATGACATTTTGGAGAGCTAAAAAACAAAGAAGAAGAGTCATGATAGCATGACATTTTGGAGAGCCATAAGCTAGCAAAGAAGAAGAGTCATGATAGCATGACATTTTGGAGAGCCAAGAAAAAAGAAGAAGATTCATGATAGCATGACATTTTGGAGAGCAACAACAACAAAGAAGAAGAGTCATGATAGCACGAATTTTGGAGAGCAAGAAAGATATTGAGAGTGAGCCAAGGAGAAAAGTCATGATAGCACGACATTTTGAAGAACAAGCAAACCATGATCTCTAAAAGGAAGTGGAGAAGATCTCTGTAACAAGAATATCTTAACCTTTTTGGTTAGAAGCTTCGTGGCTAAAAGAATATCTCTGTAACAAGAAAGATCTTGATCTTTAACCACTCCTTTGCTAGAATAAGCCCACGGGCAGTTTGTTGTAACAACTTTCAGTTTTCTGTTATGTAAAACTCTATATATAGGATGAGCGACCTAATTTCAAGGTCGGCTCTTAGGTGTTTACAAGGCTATGTATTCAGACTTCTGAAATATTAATAGAGATCATTCGCCCTGGTTCTGAGCTCATTCGGTGTGCAAGTATGTATGTGATTGTCTATTGCTAAGTTTAAATCTATGTTGAATGTATCATACATTAATTCTTAAGCTGAATTTTTGTATTAAATGTTCTATTAGATCTGCAATTTACTTCACGGATAAACTGCTTCAGAGTTAAATATACGTTGAACGATCTTAGCTTCTATGTGTTGGGTCTTATTATGCTTTTCTGCAAAAGGTTGAATTAGCACTATGTTGTTGCTTAATCTGTACCATATTATTCTCATAGCATTGGCTACATTTCCCTCTCTTTAAGCATTCCTTTCTCTCTACCCTTTTCCTATAAAAGCAAGGAACCAACCTTCTCTGGAGACTGAACCAGGCAAACCTTGTTTAAGCCTGGTCGTTCAATGTTGATGAAGTCTTGGATGCAAATTATAACCTAAGGCAGATTTCATTCCAACAATACCCCTTCAACTTTGTGCAGGCAAACATCATCCTTTTGGGATCTTCTATTGATTCAAAATCAAAGTACTCCATTTCAACAATCCAATCTATGAGCTCCTCTACATTCAAGCTTCTATTGTATGACAATGTTTCAATATTTGCCTTTCACCTCATATTGAAGATTGCTTATATCAATTTATCTTCTACCTATTCCCTTTATTCTTCCTCTTGAGCTTCTACATTACCAACCTCTTCTTATCTATTGTCACTAATCTCTTCAAGATGAACACCTCTTCATTGAGCAGTTTTGATTACCTCTAGTCGGGCGGTAATCTCTCTCAACATCTTGATAATATCTATAACTCAAGGATCTCATGGTCTTCTTCTTCCCCATTATGTCATTATTCCTTTTACACGTATCACATCTTAGATATCTTCTAGCTCTAATACCAAATTATGAAGTGGCAAGGAGTGGTCATATCATTTATTTATTTTTTTATCATCAATGATTAAAATGTGCTTCATTCGATAATTCTGGTGGCTACCACTTCTCTCTATTGAAATTCCTATATGGTTAAATGACTTTAGACAACAAGTATCCTCTTTACGGTAAGACTTCTCATGGACAATAATTTTGATGACTGATGAGAACAAATTCTAGATAGTTATTTCTAGATGATTGATCTCATCCTTGTAGACGTCTGAGTTCATCTTCTAGACAGTTGATCCTAGATGTCTGAATTCATATTTTAATATGGCTAAGCTCACCTTCATAGATGTCTAAATTTATCTTCTAAGACAACAATTTTACATTATGGGTATATTTTCTCAAGATGGTAAGACTTTAGACGGATGACCATATGAATATGGTAGGTTCACTTCAAACAATAAATCTTTTGCTTTAGATAGATGATAATTTTAATGACTGCAAGCTCACTTTAGACAGCAAATCTTTAGATGGACAATAATTTAATGATGGTAGGCTCTTTGTTTTTATGTTGAATTATCTTCTTTAGTCTACAGACATCACTATAGTTAGTATATTTGAAACAAATAATTTTCATCCTCTTAGACAACACATTCCATGATTGTTTTTCCTCTTAGCAATAGGCTTGATAGCAATATTATCCTTGGTTGCACTCCATAATATGTTCCTCATTCAACATGCCTCAAGCTGCATCATGAATCTCTGATCAATGATTCTTGCTCTTCAAAGAATAGTCAATAGGTAATATTCATGCATCCTGTAATAGTGATCTTCAAGTAGTAAGCTCTCAATCAGTCCCTTGTCCAATTAGTTGGTCAATTTGGTAGTCTCTCTCATAACTGCTAACCTACAAATGCACATAGAACAATACACAAAATGAACATTTCTAATTTACATCATACATACAAACTCCAAAATGGTTAAATGAACACAAAAGGAATTAAATTTTATTAGCAAATTTTCTTGACGATGATATTGGTTCACATTTTATGTCAAATTGCTAAATTTCTATTCCTCTCATAGATTCACTATCTTCTCTCTATCCTTTCTCGTAGACACACACTATATCCTTTTATACATTCCTTTTGTCTGATTGATTTATCTTCCTCTCGTCTTATATGATAGGTTGTATCGTTTCCTCTTCCAATAAGATGCTCGTATCACTTTCTAGCATAAGTAGAGAAGGTGAGCTTGACCTCGTTGAATGGTCCACAGTACAAACCTCTACAATGTGAAGAGAGACACAAAAAAATATCTTGTGGTTTCCTTATAGATAGTGGTATACTCAAATATCTCCTATGGATTCCCTCTAGATGGTGGTATACTCGAATATCTATTTTGGATTCCCTCTAGATAGTAGTATACTTGGATGGGATGACATTGTCGGCATATAAGAGTGGCACTCGAGGTTTCTTTCTAATCTAAATTTTTTTGTCTACTTACCCAGAAGAGACCTAGGTTCAAACCTTGGGGGCATACCTATTGCAAAGGTAGTAGTCTGCTCTGAATCCTCTAAGTGTGCGCCAGACTAATGATGATGATACAGATCAGAAGCAATTAGTGATCCTCTTTATGGCAGGTTATAAAATAACAAGGTAGTATAGGCTTGTTGGGGACAACCCCTATGGATTGAAACTTGCACTTGGCAATTACTAAAAATAGTGTGGATGTAACCAAATCCCCTATATATTAAAAAAATAAAGATTATAAAATGGATAATATTTATATTAAAAAAATAAAAGGTAGTTCTTGTGTAATAATATATATATATAGAAAAGTCTTGTTATTTTTGGATGTATATATGGTATGTCATTTATAAGTTTTATTTCAATTCAATGCTTATAATTAATCTAAAGGAGTTGTATTCAAAATGTTGAAGAATTATTATATTAGCATCTAATAAGGTTAAGGTTAAAGTGGTTAAAATCACTTACACATGATGAACCATGTGAGATCTAGCTATAATTAGAAATGATAAGGAATATGTGGTTTCTTTATTTCAAGCAAGCAATTTTGTATATATATGTATTTACATAATGAAATAATCACTATATTTGTAATAATTCATAGCAAAGTGCTATAATCCTAAGCAACTAACAAAGCCATAACATGAGGTTGAACTCACATAGGTCCAAATATCCCCACCGTAAGTAAGTGGTGATGAGCATCATTTTTACATATACTTTTAAGGGCATCATTATTGGTTTAATTAACATTTGAAATGTATTTTTATATAGCTTTTGCATATAATTGATAGAAAATGAAGTATTATGCTTGACTAGTATTTTTAGTGGAAAGTGTGTGTAAATGCAAGTTTTTGCTACTAATTTAGTGTTTTGAGTCTACATCCCATTTGGGCATAGCAATGCACAAAGACATATTGAAAATAATAGCGGTAAATGGTGAAGGCAGGCACATGATTCCTGATTGTTGGCGACGCCTGATTCCTGACCTATTTCCTAGCACCTACTTCTTGACCTATTCCCTAGATCCTACTTCTCGACTATTCTTGGAGCTTGCTTCCCGACTTGTATTCTAGCGCTTGCTTCCTGACCTATTTTGTGGTGCTTGCTTCCCAACCTATAACCTGGTGCCTACTTTTTGACCTATTTTTTGCTGCCTAATTCTTGACCTATTTCCTGGAACTTGCTTCCTGATATGTTTCCTAGTACCTGCTTCCCAACCTGTTTCCTGGAACCTACGTCTTGACTATTTTTGGTGCCTACTTCCTAACTTGTTTCTTGGTGCCTGCTTCCCGACCAGTTTCTTGGTGCCTGCTTCCCATTGATGAGTTGACTGATTGACCAAGTTAATGTTGATCGATTGACCAATTCAACGTTGACCGATTGACCAATTTACCATGCACTTTTGAAGGAGGTTGTTGCACAAAATATAAAGGATAAATATTTGTATTCTTATGCATATTATATTTTTATGATTAAAATATAATAAAGCACTTTTATTCTAAGTTGACTATGTAAGCTTTTAAAAAACATTATTTTAGGATGCATTATTCTAGGATTAGTTTGTTACGTACACCTAAGGATTATTATATTTATTCTTTTGGTGAACAAACATGCTTGTAAATAGGAAAATAATATCTATTATTCTAGGATTAGTTTTTTACGTACACCTAAGGATTATTATATTTATTCCTTTGGTGAATGAACATGCTTGTAAATAGGAGAATAATATTTGTGTAGAAACATGTTGTAACAAATCACGTTATGTGATTAAAAAAGACCAATTTATTATTGTAGCAAGATCTAGCTACGGTCTATATAAGAACACAGGCCAGACGAATACATAAATGACTCAATAAAATACATAGAGAATTGCTTTATTTATTTTTCTATATAATTTATTAAGATTTGCAAATACTCTTATTTTCTTGGAGAAATCTTTACATAATCATCTAGGTGGACTATCTACGGGAGCCTGGACACCCACTCCCTACAATAGTCCTCCCCTTTTTATTTTTTGTTATTTATTTTTCAATAGATTAGTTTTCTATTTTATTTTCAGCTTTATTTTAATTTAGTCATGTGTTTATTTTTCTGTATTTTTATTTCCTATACTTTTATTTCAGCTTTAATTTTAGTTGATTTATTTATTTTTTTGCACTTTATTTGGTTTGGCTGAAATGAAAATACACAAACAACATCCCCCACCAAACTAAATAAGTATAGAGTATTAATTCATCACACTATAGGCATATATTGTGCATGACACTCAAAATTTTACGAGCTATACTAGATTGACAAATTAAATGGAAGCAAGAAATTAAACTGTAGATTAACCAATATTTTGCCCAACATTTTGGCATTGTTTTCGGGGAGTGTCTAAACTGTAGTGTTTGGGAATGAACCTGATGTACCATATTAAGTGTAGAAGTAGGAAATAAATTATGTTGTTGAAAAGTTAAAAAATTAGGCAATGAAGGATTTCCATTGTATTCTCAATGGTTTCATGAAATTAGAGAGAGATGACACAACCTGCATTTGATTTTATAAAACAATTGAAATTTTTTACTGTCAAACTATTAGGGAGTGTTTATTTACATAGAACCATTAGGGAATTATGCCTCAAGAAGCCTAGGTTTAACGATGAAAAAAATACAGGTTTAACATTTCTCAACATATTAGGTCTGAGGTGTAGACCAATTGGTTCATACAAACCCCATAAGTGGGGGGAACGTCCAAGGTTCAAATCTCGGGCCTCATCGGACTAAACACCTGTCCCTTTCCTGGTGCTTTCAGTGGCGTAAAAGGTTTAAAATGATTGTGGCATGATGGTTATAAGGGTGAACTGCATGAAGATCTATGTGGCGGCTTCTAGGGTGGATAGCGTAGAATACTATGGCGGCCATAAAAATTGGATAGCCTGCTCGGATTCATGGCGGCTACCGATTCCACCATGTAAATACAAAAAAAAAAATGTTTCTCAACATATTAGCAAATTTTAATGATGACATTAGTAGTAGGAAAATGACATTAAAAAAATAAAAGAAGTAGAATTTAAAAAGAACATCTTGCCAGGAGTATGCTCTTCACTTGCGCTTAAGGCAATCGGGTGAATCACAAACTACAATGTGTTTTTTTTATAATACTACTATTTTTTTTTTTAAATAGTAGTCATTTATCTGTCTGCACAATTTGCCATTGAGTTGAAATAATTTAGTTTTGAGGCCATAAAGGAATTCTTTTCTCATGTTGTAAAATATCATGCTAGTTGATGAAGTAGAGGATAAGAACAAATGAAAATTTAGTCGTATCAAATTTTTGACCAGACTAAAAAAACTTATCATAGTCCTCAATTTTTAGAGACTAGTTCAATTGTAGGCATGGGGGAGACCCCAACTTCATTATGGACACCAACAACACTAAAAAAATAAAAATAAATAAATAAATAATTTAAAAAATAAAAATAAAAATAAATTACTTTAAAATTTTATTTTAATGCTATTTTACTTTAATGCAGATGAATAAGGAGATGTCTATGAAGATTTCGTAAAGTGAGATTCATACGTGGATTTTTTTTTTTTTGTGGAAAACATCCCAAAAGAGATGCCACTTTCGGGTAAGACCCAAGGAAGCAGGGGTATCCATTCTACCAAAAATGCCCAGGACTCAAACCTAGCCTACCACCTTTGACATACTCAATGAGCAAACAAACACACAAAACCAATTTAAAAATAAGTAAATAACAACAAAAATAATAAAATAAAATAAAAAACATGCTCCTTGAGTGTGTCAAAAACAAAAGCACAACCAAACACGCACACAATAAGATAAAAGAAACCACAATATGAACCACATATAAAAAAATAAGAACCACATAACAAAACACAAACAAAAAAATAACAGAACACTACAAAGACAACCCAAAAAAAACATGAAAAATAAACACAACCAAAACCTAAAATATGAAAGAAATAAAATTAAAATTAAAATTAAAAACAACCAACAACAAACAATAAACAAAAACAAAAAACATAGAAAACTCTCATACAAAAAATATGAATTAACACAAACAAAGAGAAACACAAGAACAAGAACGACAAAGACACAAGAACAATAACAAAAAACATAAAAAAACACAAAACAACAAAAATGCAAGAACAACAAAAAACAACACAAAGAACACAAAAACAAAACAAAACAAAAGAACACACACCTTAAAAAACTAAAGAAAAAAACAAAAAAGAAAAAATAAAAAAAATTGAACATAACAATGACCTATCTAGACCAGAAGACTAATAAGGCAAGAAACAACAAAGGAAACAAAATAAATAAAAGAGTGAGCTATGGAACTAAAAAAACCTGAATGAACCAAAGAGAAGCAAAAAATAAATAAGAAAAAACTAGGTACCTTCAGAACTGGAGCCATCCAAAG
This sequence comes from Wollemia nobilis, assembly GCA_028583015.1. Lineage (NCBI taxonomy): Eukaryota > Viridiplantae > Streptophyta > Pinopsida > Araucariales > Araucariaceae > Wollemia > Wollemia nobilis. The sequence continues at coordinate 7,758,309 of JAQPPZ010002447.1, read as the reverse complement.
AAATGATAAAAATAAGAGCTTCCCTAATTTGCGAAGCCCACCATCTAGGAGGGTGGCCATAACAAGTAAGATCACCTTTGTCCAAAGCCCAGTTAGCTAAAGCATCAACACTCTTTTTTTGATCTTTGACCACATGATTGTAATCAAATTTCAAAAATCCCATCTGGATTAATTGAATCTTCTCAATAATTCTTTTTATTCTCCAATCAACCTTATGATTCTTGGAAGGAGTCTTCAAAAGATTAATCATAAGTTGAGATTCAGACTCAACTAAAACCTTTTCCCATCCAACCTTAGTAGCCTCCTGAAGGCCTTTGAGGATACCATACCCCTCAGTAAGGTTATTAAAAATAATACCCAAATTCTCAGAAAAAGTAAAAACTAGGGAGCCATCTGAAAGTCTACCAATTCCTCCCACACTGGCTTTTCCAGGGTTCCCTCTAGAGGCTCCATCAGTTTTGAATTTTCAAAAATCCTTAGGAGGAGGTTGCCAATTTCTTGTCCTATCCATATTACTAATACTCACATTCCCTTTAAGTTGGTTTCCCTTAGAATTTTTAATCTTCAATATTTGCATCACTTGATCCCATATTTGGTGGGAGTTTTGGGGGTGATTAAGGAGTTGACGGATTGATTCAACTAAGTTGGCTATGTTATTTTGCCAAATATAGTGAATATCCTTCCTATCTTGATTAAAAATTAGGCTATTCCTTTCAATCCAAATATTCCAAAGAAGAATGGTAGAACCCATCCAAACTAACTACCTAATAAAATGATCAACACCCTCTTGATTAGGCCAATCCCTCCAAATGCTACAACCCTAACATAGCCGACTATGTTAGGTTCCAATTGCAATTATTATTTTTACTATTTAGAATAGGTTTGATTTTTTGTTTTAATCATCTCTTCATATATCCTTTTATTATTTCATTGGCCATTAGCGCACAAGCCTTTACAGCGAGGGAGAGCCCACCTTAAGTGGTGGAACATTGTTTTATATTCATCTGGTTTATATTCACCTGTGATTGTATTTTCTATTGGTTGCATTGAGTAAGCATTAATTAAATTAAGGAGAACAAAGGAGTTCCCTTCAAGTGGTATCAGTAGATTAGTTTCAATTAGCCAAGAAATCTTAACACGCATCCAACCTTCGGGTGGCTGCAGACGACCATCCTTATCTAGCGCTATCGAAGGTTCGTGTTCCAACCAAACCCCCAGGAAGCTGCCATACGGTGTCCATGTTTTGGATTGCTAACATAGTTGGTGATAATAACAAGTGGTGTGATCGAGTAGAGGGCTAAGCGCATCACTGGTTCATAGAAGTATAGTCTCCAAGCGTTAAAAAATATGCCACAACAGGATCTGGCGGTGAGAACCCAACCCATGCACACAGCCAAGCATCTCAATATTGCATCACGAAATAGTAAAATATACACCCATGATCGTTGCACCAAAAGAGACATGAAATTTATATTGTGAAACATGAATCATTGTCGTCTAATCAAAAGGCAAGAATAAAATTAATTTTTGACATTTTATAAGGTACCAAAAGTTTTAAATTTTTTTTTTTCGTGTGGGTTCTAATATCACATATTCGTTGTGTTTCTAGAAAATTACGGTTCATATAGCTTTATCCGCACCTAGCAAGGTGTGACTTAGGTCACACGACTCGTCTCCTACATGCGTTATCCTACTTTGCCCAGTTGTTTTCCTATCGCGTGTGGTCGTTGTGTTGTCGTGTTCGCATAGGGTATTTGTTGTGTTCTTTTTTCATCATCCCTTGTGCTGTATCCACTCTCATGTCCTTCGTGATAGTTTGTTGCTATCATGTCTCGCATCCATAGTCTAGCTATTTGTCGTGGACAGAGTGTCGTTTCTTCTGGCATCTCAATTGTCGAGTCGGTTGTGTTATCCTCATGTCGATCATGTCCTTGCTATCCACATGTCATGTTTCATGTCAGTTGCATCGTGTCCATGTGTCATCAATCTGTCTTTCTGTCATGTTGGCTATTACAAATTGTTTGAAAGTGTTAAAAGTGTTTTCGAAAAAATTGCGAAAAGTTGTCTAAAAGTGGTCCAAGTTGTCATCACAAGAAAATTACTAAAAATTGTGAAAGTGGTCGAAAATTTGTCATAAAATTTTCTCAAAGTTGTCAAAAATTTGTTCCAAAGTCGTTAAAAAATTGCTAACCAAATCTCATTACGAGGAGACCCAACAAATCTGTGCAATTGGAGCGACAGTTGAAGCGGAAACCCAAACAATTTTTTTTTTGGCACGAGTTACTAAAATTTTTATTGGAAGTTTAAAAACTCCTAATCAAGATATTTTGGCAAGTGCATGAGAAAAATTTGGATCAAAGGATCGGATGGACGATTAACAAGCTCAAAAACTTCCAAAAATAACGCCTGAAGAGATCGTCGAAGCCTAGGTACAAAAAATTCTCCTTCTCCATCAAAAATTGGTAGTTTTAACCCAAGTCATCCAGTGGTCAGTCCAATGGCATCCAATTCTTCTCCAGATTCCACACAAGAACACATCACCCAAGTGGAAGGAAATCATCTAGTCATCAATGATGAGTTGTTAAAAGCCTTGATACTAAATCTTCAAAGGATGACTGAAAGTTTCAACGCATCTCAAAAACCACCCCAATCGACTCCTATTTCCAATCACTGGAGTACAGAGGTCTACAATGATGACTATACATGCCATAGAGGTCAAAATAGTCAGTATTTGACTCACAATGGTCACTAGAATAGTGAGGATAGGGGTAATGAAGAAAATATGGAGCAACAAAGAGGGTTCTACAAACCCTATCAAAATAACAACCAGAGACTGAGAAATAACGAGGAAAAAGATAGAAATAATATCCACCAACCGAGAGGTCCATCAAGAATCCATCATCCATGCATTGACATGCCTACCTTTGAAGTCCAGGATCCACGTGGGTGGATTGCAAAAATGGAGGGCATCTTAGAATTTTACAAATTTCAGGGCATGGATAGGGTCCCTTTTACAACAACCAAATTTGGCACCGAAGCTTATCAATGGTTTACATGGTATAAACATGAGGAGCCTTAAGCTGCATTATATTGGAATACTTTCAAAAGAGCCTTTCTTCATAGATTCGACAAAGGCCCCATGGGTTCCTACACAATACGATTATTGTCACTCAGGAAAACAGGATCAGTAGGGGCTTATATTTTTGAATTCACCAATATGCTTTCCTATGCAGAAGACCTACCCTAGGACGTGGTAGTAGCAGACTTTTGAAATGGATTAAAATCACATATTAAAGTGGAGGTAGATCTACAAAATCCATCTAAGTTGGATGAGTGTATAAGGATTGCTAACCTAGCAGAAACCAAGGTGAACATAGGTTCATCCACACGACGGGATGCATATGGTCGATCTCCATTCCACAACAACTCTTTTTGCAGAAATGATCAATCGTCATGATAATTCTATTACAAATGTCATAGTCAACATCAAAAATATCAAGCATATACACCACGATAAAATTTTCAAATAGAATATGTCAACCAAGAAGAAGAAATAGAGGAGTACGAAGCACCGGAGGATCTCCTAGTTGAGGACCAAGAGGCACATGATGAATTTATCATTGAGGAGGATACCATGACTATTTCAATACATTGTCTTATTGGGTTATCTTCTCACCATACAATCAAAGTGGTAGGTTTCATTCAAAAGCAGCGGGTGACGGTACTAATTGATTCTGAAAGTACTCACAACTTCATCGATGCACTTCTTGCAAAGACTCTAGGTCTGCACGTCTACTATTCCAGTCAATATCGGTTTCAAGTTAGAATAGCAAGCAGGGAATTTTCTCAATGTCTCGATAAGACATCTCCAATTTCACTACAAATGGGTACATATACTTGGCAAGGTCCTCTTTTTGTTATGGAATTCGGAAATTCAGAAGTCATTTTAGGTGTTGCATGGATGGAACAATTAGAAACCACCATATATTTTAATCACAAACATCGCTTTGTGGAATGGTAAGCCAATGGGAGAACCATCCATATTCAAGGACTACCTACATCTCCATCAAAAGTTGTAAGTTCACATAGCATGGAAAAATTGTAAAGAAAAGAAGGTGGGGGATTCATATCCCGAATCAACTGCATTGAAAAATTAGAAAAAACTATGTCAAAAATCAAAGCTGAAGCTCTCCAAAATATTGTGACTAACTATGAGGAAGTTTTTCAGGAATCCACAAGCCTACCTTCCAAAATATCTCATGACCATGCAATACATCTAGTGCCTGGTAGTCTTCCACCCAATGGAAGTCCTTATCGATATCCCCAACCCTAGAAAACAAAAATTGAGAATATTGTCCAAGAACTATTAGACCAAGGTGTCATCCGTCATAGTACTAGTCCTTATTCCTCACCTATCATCTTAGCTTGTCGAAAAGATAATTCTTGGCGTATGTGTCTAGATTTTCATCCTCTCAATAAAATCACAATCAAAGATAAGTTTCCTATTCCTGTCATTGATGATTTACTAGATGAGCTACATGGTGCTCAATTCTTCACCAAATTGTACTTACGTTCAGGGTTCCATCAAATTCGAATTAGGAATGAGGATATTCCCAAAACAACATTTTGAACTCATGCGGGTCATTATGAATTTTTAGTCATGCCTTTTGGTCTCACTAATGCACCATCTACATTCCAAAGTCTTATGAACCAAGTGTTTCATCCATTCCTCCAAAAAAATTTTCTAGTCTTCTTTGATCACATACTTATTTATAGCAAATCATGGAATGATCATTTAGTACATGTAGACAGAGTTCTCCATATCCTTCACAAAGAAAAGTTGTTTGTCAAATGATCTAAATGTTCCTTTGGTGTTCAAGAAGTGGAGTACCTCGGTCATATATTATCTCATGAAGGCGTTAAGGTAGATCCCAATAAGATTAAGGCAATACAAGATTGGCACCTACCTAAAACCATCAAAAATCTTCATGGTTTTTTGGGTCTCATAGGTTATTACCGCAAATTTGTACGTGACTATGGTAAAATTATGGTTCCGCTTACGGCTATTACCAAGAAGGATGTTTTTCATTGGTTAGTCGTAGCTACTAATGCTTTAGAAGCTCTTAAGGAGGCCACATGTATGACTCTAGTTTTGGCCACTCTAGATTTTCACAAACCATTTATCATTGAATGTGATGCTTTAGGAACAGGCATTGGTGCAGTACTAATGCAGGAGGGTCACCCCTTGGCATTTGAAAGTAAACAAATTTTAGGAATTTTTTTGGGTAAATCCACTTATGAAAAAGAAATGTTGGCTATTTTACATGCAGTAGAGAAATGAAGGCATTACTTAATCAATAGTCTCTTTGTTATTAAAATCGATCATAGTAGTCTTAAGCATTTTTTAGAACAAAGGTTTTCTTATCCAGAACAAAATAAGTGGTTGACTAATTTACTGGGATATTATTTTATGATTGAATATAAAAAATGTAAAGAAAATGTGGTTGTAGATGCATTATCTAGAAAATACAAATATGAAGTAGTTATTAATGCCATTTCAGGGCCATGTTCGTAATAGGTGTCTCAATTACAAGATGAATGGTTGTCCAACAGTGAGACAGCTCACATAATTCAAGAGTTATCTATGGGTTCTTCTAAGTATCCTATTTTCTCATATGATGACCAAATATTACGTAAGAAGAATTGTATTTACATTCCTCATAATTCACCAATCAAAGTATGGATTCTAGAAGAGTCACATGCTTCCCATTCAGCAGGACATTTAGGGTTTTTAAAAACCTACATACAGGTTAAACAATCTTTTTTTTGGAAAGTATTAAAGGCAAAGGTTAAGCAATGGGTAGCTGAATGTAAAGTGTGCCAACACAATAGGGCAAAACAGTCAAATCACTAGGATTACTTCAACCATTACCTATTCTAGATCGCCAATGGGAACATATTTCCATGGATTTTATTGAAGGTCTTCCTAAGTCAAATGGAAAGATAGTAATTTTTGTGGTAGTTGATCGTCTTTCCAAATATGCTCATTTTCAGGCTTTACAACATCCATTTTCAGCAAGCAAAGTGGCCAAGGTATTTATGGATTCAATTTTTAAATTATATGGAATGCCCAAAAATATTGTAAGTGATCGTGATCCCATATTTACCAACAATTTTTGGAGAGAATTGTTTCTATTGAGTGGTACCAAATTAAATATCTCTTCTGCATACCATCCACAAATAGATGGTCAAACAAAGGTAGTTAACAAATGTTTGGGTACCTACCTAAGATGTTTTTCTCAGGATAAACAATATCAATGGAGTCAATGATTATCATTAGCAAAATGGTGGTACAATACGTCTTATCATTCTTCCACTAATATGTCTCCTTTTGAAGCATTATATGGAACTAAGCCACCAACCATGGCTGATTATGTACCAGGATCTTCCAAAGTGGCTCAAGTCGACGATTGGTTACAAACGCGACAATCCTTGCTCACTATTTTGAAAGAAATTTTGGTCCATGCACAGAATTGTATGAAGAAACAACTGGATAAGCAATGTTCAGAACAAACATTCCATATTGGCGATATGGTATTCCTTCATCTTCAGCCCTACAAACTGCTATCGTTAAAGCTCAAATCTAGTCAGAAGTTGTCACCGTGATTTTATGGTCCCTATAAAATTATGTCTCGCATTGGCAAGGTAGCATATCAACTGGAGCTGCCCCAATCCTCTCGCATACACCCAGTATTTCATGTCTCCTATCTCAAATAGGTGATTGACCAGAAGGTATATTCCCAAATGGAATTACCAGTGCTGGATGAAGAAGGGTGTATCCATATACAACTAGAAGAAGTGCTACAAACTTGATCCCATAGACTTAGATCTCGTCACATCCAAGAATTTATCAAGTGGCAGGATTTACCTAAAGAAGATGCAACCTGGGAATCTAAAAGTATTTTCTAGTCATTTCCAGCTTTGAGGACAAATTTTTCTGAGGGGAGTCATGCTACAACCCTAACATAGCGGACTATGTTAGGTTCCAATTGCAATTATTATTTTCACTATTTAGAATGGGTTTGATTTATTGTTTTAATCATCTGTTCATCTATCCTTTTATTCTTTCATCGATGATTAGCGCACAAGCCTTTGCGATGACGGAGAGCCCACCTTAAGTGGTGAAACATTGTTTTATATTCATCTAGTTAATATTCAACTACAATTGTATTTTCTATTGGTTGCATTGAGTAAGCGTTAATTAAATTAAGGAGAACGAAGGAGTTCCATTCACAAAATCTATTCAAAAGTAAAACAATTAGACCATTATAAGCTAAGTAAAGTGGTCATTCTCCTCCAAAGCTCAGAGGCTAAAGTACACTCAATAAAAATATGGTTGAGAGTTTCTACATTCTCTTCACACATCTCACATATAAAAGGGCCATGAAAACCACACTTCATAAGTTGCTCACCAGTAAGCACCCTACGATGTAATAAAATCCAATTAAAGAACCTCATATTAGGCCAAATCTTTTGAGCCCACAATTGAGAAAATATTTCAAAAGAATGGTTGGGATTATTATGGCATAAGTTCAAATAACCTTGAGCAACCGAATACTCACCCTTAGTAGTGTTGTTCCATCCAAAACAATCTTTTTCATGGGACCAAGAGAGAGATCTCATATGAATGATGCCTTGGATATCTTGTCTTTACCTTTTTGGGATTTGAATAGGCCAGTCCTCAATAGGGATCCAATATCTACCAACCTTTGAATTACCAGTATGGTATCGATAGTAATTAGTCATATTTATTCAGTTAGCTCGGTGAAGCTCCTCCATCCAAGGCCTCCAATCGGGAAATTGATTTATCAAAGGCTTGTGACCATCCCAAGAATTTATCTAAAAATTTACCTATTGACCATTATGAATGATCCAAAATAAATTTTTATTTATCAAATCCTCACCAGTATTAAGAACTACTAAAATGGGAGAACCTTTGGTAGGAAGTTGATAGCAAACAAGGTCTTTAGGACTTTTGTTCTCAACATATTTAGCATGAAGATTATTGGCCCAAAGAGAATTAGGGTTATGCAACATCCTCTAATATAAATTAGCAACTAAAGCTTTGTTGTTTTGAATTTTTGGGTATATATGTTATATATACATATACATATATACATATATATATATATATATATATATATATATATATATTTTTTTTTTTTTTTGTTTTTGTTTTTAACAGAAAGTAAAAGCAAGAATTATAATATTCTAGATAATAAGCTTAGTCTTCCTAAAATAGTTTATGAATGTCATTGATAGGTTCAAGTTCTTCAAGAGTCATATAATGCTCTTATTCAAATTTAAAGTTTGCTTTTAGGAATTTGACAAAGTGAGGTATAGTAATGCTATCAATTTCTGAATCTTGAGAATAAAACCATATTTTCATGACAATACTCATGAAAATGGACTGCTCTAGGAGTTCTCTGATATCTTCTCTTGTTTTCCAAAACTATCTCTTGATCTTCTATGTGTGCAAGAAATCGGTGTACAGTTATGGCATTTTCAATATAATCTTCAAAAGTGTAGATAGATGAAGATATGCTTGCTCTCTTATCATATAACCACCTCTCACATGATCTTTTTATATCAAAGTAATGATAATATTGATCAGGTCCCAGAATTCTAGCTATGTTGAATCTCTTGATTTGACTAAGTATTTTAATGATGTCAAGTATTTTTCAAAGTTTAGTCCACTCTTCTTGATATGGGTTAGCAAGGTGTTCAACCGCTAAAGATATTTCTTATGTAGATAAAAGTGTTCTAATGTCTATAATTGTGGATCTTCCTATATTGGAATCTACCATCTAAGAAATGAATCTAAAATATGTAAGTTTAACTGATGATAGATATATATATACATATATATTATGTTTTGAATCAGAATGATGCTTATGTAGTTCACGTCGGGTTCACCAAAGAATGTAGTCCTAAAATTTTTGCACTCCTTTCCTTCAGGCTAATGGATCCATGCCTCAAAGAGGAATGGGAAAATAATGGGTCTACACCTCGGAGGAGAAGCACTTGATGTCGTGCCCTCTTTGGTGATTATCGACAAATTGGGTGGGTTCACCAGGAAACATTTGTATGGTAGTTTCCATGCCTAGGTTGGGAATTGTTTGATGGATTCATTTTAATTCACTCACATTCACCTAGTTTGGCCAAGTGCAACTAAATCTATATTATATATAATTTTGATTTAAATGAATACAACACACAATAGAATACATAAGATAAAATAGATGCAATGCTTTGTATTAATGAAATTTTGAAGCTTACTAAATATAGATGGCTGATTTGAAGTCTTTTTTCTTAATGTGGGTGATATCGAATGTTGGAGGGTGATATCAAACATCCGATATGATATCGATTGATCCGATATAGTCAAAAACCTACAATTTCACATATTGACACTAAAATACAGATTTGTAGCATAATATGCATTCAATTAAACATGAATTGAACTAAATGAAATACATTATTTGTAACACTTGCATGAAATCAATATGAATCTATATTTTGATTGTAATTAATGATGTAAATAAGATGTTAGATTGATAGAAGTGTGATATAACTACAAAAGCTATGTTTAAATGAAATTATAAGCAACATATATGATCTTATAAGTGCAAAATGGAGGGATAGAAATACAAACAGTAGTCTGAAGGCGACTCCAAGCAACCTGTAAATGATATCAGATGTTGCAGGGAAATATCGAATGTTGCAGAGTGATATTGAATGTCCAATATCATATCGTACCAATCGACACGTAGCTCCAGTCCTACAAAACCTACAATAAACATAGAGATAATGAATATGCAATGGCAAACAGGGGGTGAGAAATGCTTAAGGATCTAAGGGGAATCTAGGGAGAGTGTTTGGATTAAATAGACAAAGGTAAGTTAGGGGGGTTGGGCTAAAAAACAAGGGGAGTTATGATTTCTTCCATTCTAGATGATATCGGCTAATCCAATATCGTAATGTTCGTGTCGTTGGCCAGGTATGAATAAGAGGTGTTAGAACAAATTTTGTTCTTTTGCTGTTTTGGGCACTTTTCAGTTTTGAATGAAATCGGACATCCAATTTCATACAATAAAGTTCAATATCATATCGGATGGCCGATATCATTCAAATAGAGCTAATATTGTCAAGAGGTTAGAAACAAACTTCATACATATGCAAAAATTGAGGTAGGAGGTTAAAAGGGTGATTTTAATAAATTTTTGAATGTTTTGAACTTAGGGTAAATTGACATGGGTTAATTTTAGCCTATTATATTTTGCCCCCTCTTTACTACATTTTTGATAAAAATAAGTTAAAGAAAATATGGCACATTTTACGAGGAAACAAGAATTTATTGCAAAAATTGTTGAATTTTCAAGTTTTACTATAATTTGCATAGGTGTAATACCCCCTTTGAGTTTTTGCACCAAATTCTATATTTGGTGGAAAACTCAAAATTTTTGAAATTTAGGGTAAAGGTGAATAAAATGAAAGAATTAGGGTAAAATCTAACTCATTTTTATTTTACTATTACTAAAGGAGAGATAAATGGCCAAGATCACACACAGAGATGATGAGGTGTGAACGAGGGTAGGGAGCGTAAGGGTAAGGATCATAAACTTCTTTAGCTTAGAAATTTTTATGTTTTAGTATTTAATTTTTGTAAATTTTTTATTTTTAGGGCATGGTTGGGGTCTCAAATTGGGATTTTCTTTTTGGATTTTTATCGAGAAGTGTGGAGTTAGCATTGAGAGATTCATCCAAATGATTGGGGCCTCTCGACTAGCAATGGTTCTCAGTAGTATGGTGGTAGGGTTACTATTATCCCATCTCAACGATCACCACCTACCATAGATTTTGGCAGAGGTTATGGCTGACATGAGGGATTAGGATCTATAGTTTGCATGGATTCCATACATTTTATATCACTTGTATAGGATGCTATTCAGGGTTGTTTACAGAGGATGTAAAGCATTGGTGCTTACCTCTTTCCTACATGTATGGTGTTGGGAGCACATAGCAGTGAGAAGACATGTAGGGCTGCCATTGATGGGAGTGGTGGCAAAGAGGCCTATAGTGTTCTACTAGTACTTACATAGAGGAAACCTGAGGTAGGTTAGCCTTGACACAACGAGGAGGTTGGTGGATGGGCTGACTATAGATGACATCTGGTGGAGGCCTTGGAGAGAGTTTCCAGGGTAGAGAGAGGATGGATTTGAGTTGGCTCATGTGAGGCAATTTATTTGGCTTTGAATAGAGTGGTCTGAGGTGAAGCTACAATGTGTAGACCATTTTCTATAATAGTTTGGGTTGTAGTATGACATCCCTGTGACTAGGTATATCACATTTTTGAGGGTCACATGAGACACCATGATAGTGAGTGGTGCTTCCGACATGGCTTAGTTTATGGATCCTCTACCAAATGATGATGTGGTGGCCATAATAGAGGATGATGATTCTAGAGTGACTATGATATATTCATAGTGGTATGCCAAGGGGTGTATTTCATCAGGCAATTGAGTTGGTTGTTCGACAATGATACCCTACTAGCCATCAACATAGGAGGACATAGGTACCCCCTAGGAGAGAGATGCCTTGCACTAGAGGAGAGCATCTGCTATAGAGTATGACTAGATTAGAGAGGACCTATAGGATAGAGGAGAGGTCTAGGAAGGTGGAGGAGGAGACGAGAGAATCTCCTCAACACAAGGTGACACATTATTCATGTTGAGCAAGGTGCAGCGATAGTATTGTCATTATTGTCAACACACTCAAATGGATAGGTTGATACAGTGCATAGTTGTTCAGAGGTTTTTTAGAGTATGTAAAGTGGTCTTCAATACTTTGATAATATTTGTGATATTTAAGTGAATTTTTTATACGTTGTTCATTCAAATTTGCAAAAGTTGAAAAAATCATAAGTTATCAAAGTAGCAAAAAAGGAAGTTGTCAAAGTGGCAAAATGTCAATGGAATGTGTTGTACAACCCAAGATATTATTTGGAGGTGTTTTTATTATTAGCAAGTGTGGTTGGAGTGTTGGAACGATCGGTTGCTTCCGGTGCATTGTTGGTCATGAAACTGTAGTTGTAAAATATGTATCAGAGGTCACTTTGTAGGAGGAATATTAAGCAAACCATAAAGAATTGATCCTCAAATTATTTATTGGAGGTGTATAGATATAATGAGAGCTTAATTTTTAAATTTCAGCCCAAACGGATTCTGGAGGAAGAAACAATGAGCGTTGCAAAATGGCTCTGGAGCACTTTTTCAATATATGTGACAGGTGTAAAATCAACGCCAGAGACAAATTTATCGGAGGTATATTAAGTAATATGTGAAGAATAAAACTTTGAAATTTTTACTTGAGGTATGCTAATATACAAAGAGATTATGTTTTAAATTTCATCTTGAACGAAGACCTGAGGAAGAAACAGTAGCAGTTGCAAAATGCCTTCGTAGCACTTTTTCCAGTTTTGGGCATCCAAGTGCTTTTGCACTCGAATACTCAAATTCATATTTTATTGTTGTAAAATGTGTCATTTAAGTATTTTTTCACGTATATATCATCAAATTGAACATCTTTATTTTTTGGTCGGAGTAATTTTGAGTCCTCCAAGTGTGAGAACGAGTAATGTGGACAACACTTTGTCCGTGAACTGTTTGACAAAATGCCTCTCCAAAATAAAAGTGAAATTTAAAAAAGTCATAACTTTTGATCCGTAACTCCTTTTGAGTCCGTTCTTTTTCCAGTGCGTGTAGAATTTTAAAATATAGAATAAAATTATGTCTCCCATGGGATATGTTATTAAATGCTGAAACAATCATCTTACAACTCAAAATTTGTTAGGAAGTTGAAGTGTTGGAATTTGAAGTGTTGGAAGTTAAAGGGATTGCAAAAAGATTTTTAAAAATGAATCAGTGTGAGTACATAGAAGTGTGTGAGATTAATATTTATATCCGATGAGATTATTCGGAGTGGATATGTAGAGAGAAGCAATGAGCTAGACCACTCGGAGTCTTTTAGAACGGAGATCAAATTTTCTACTATAGTTTTTGTTTTTGCCAAGTGGGTGCTTAGCGATCGGGGTCGGTGCTCCTTCCATTTGGTTCTGCTAAAGTTTGGGTTGGTTGGTGCCATTCCGTATAGTTGGTGCTACAAAAATATTGTAAAGACCAAATATTTTTGAGGCTGGATTTGGATGGGAGTCCAAACAGTCCATTGGCACAATAATTTTCCCACATCGGGTTTCCACTATAAATCCGGTGTTATGTGATGCATGTTTGTGTGATTGCTTGTTTGTATTTGATTTTGTAGTTGGATTAAATTTTTAATATACAGTGATTCACCCCCCCTCTCAGTGTCATGCTTAGTTCAACAATTGGTATTAGAGCGAGGTTCCTGAACAGGCTTAACTAGCTAGGGTGATCTTGGAAGTGACACAATGGCAGGAGGTGAAGGCTTCTCTTCGAACAAGGTACCACTGTTTGATGGAACTAATTATATTTTTTGGAGAATCAAGATGCAAACATATCTTTTTGCATTGAGATATGATATTTGGGAATCAGTAAGCAGTGGATATACACCACCCGCCTCTCCTTCAACTGATGTTGTTGATAAGAAACTATTTGAGAATGACTCAAAATTAAAGAATGCCATCATGTGTGGATTAATGGATAGTGAACTGGTAAATATTATGGATTGTAAAATGACAAAGGAAATATGGGACAAACTGAAGAGCATTCATGAAGGATACGTTAATATCAAGGAGGCCAAGTTACAAACACATCAAGCTCAGATCGAAGGATTAAATATGAATAAAGATGAGAATATAGAAGCCTACCTATTAAAGAGTAAATGAAGTCATAAATTCTATTAGAGGACTTGGAGAGGAAATCAAGGACTCGATAATCGTCAAAAAGGTATTAATATCTCTTCCTCAAAGGTTTTATTCTAAAGTTTCTGCAATAGAAGAAACTAAAGATTTAAATACTCTTACTATGGATGAGTTTTATGGTTCTTTAACCACCTATGAAATGAGAATAGGAAAAGCTAAATCTATAGATAAATAATCTAACTTTAAAGCTAAAAAAAATGCAAAAATGAAACCATTTAGATGAAATTGAAGCTAACTTCGTAAGAAAACTGAAAAAGTAAAAATGTAAATATAGAGGAAAGTTACCATTTAAATGTTTCAACTGTGGAGGCATTGGGAATTTCGTAGCTAAATTTCCACTTAATGATAAGAATAGAAGTGATGAAGGATCGCATGGAGAAAGAAGTGACTGGAAGAAAAAAATCAAATTTCAAAAAAGGTAACTTCAAGAAGAAAAGTTTCATCTCCAAGAATTTTAGTTCATCAGAAGACAACTCCAGTGAGGATTCTGAAAAAGAAATAGGTGAAGCTCTTTTCATAGCATTCGAACAAGAAAAAATAGAAAAATAACAGGAATGTTATGAAGAATAAATTGACGTAGAAGTGAATTTGGAAGAGGAACTAATTGCAGCTCTGGATGAACTGAAGATAAAAATAAAAGGAATAAGAAAATTTCAAGAAAGCTTGAGGATGCAAATGAAATCATAACAGGTTTGAAAGTGCAGATATAAGAATCCAAGAAGATCTTCGAAGATCTCGAAGTACAAATAACCATGAAAATAGATTATTGCAGAAAGTTAGAAGAAGAGATTGTTGGTTTAAGGATGCGTCTAGAAGAAATGAATCAGAAAATTAGCTTTTATCACAAATGTGAAGAGAGTTCTATAAAGCAGGATAATATCATAAAGAACCTAAAGACTACAAGCATCAAATTTGGTTTGGTTTTTGATGAAGGAGAATCATCAAATGGATCAAAGTCCAAAAATGAATAATCCACAAATAATGAAGAAAAGAAATAAGTTAATAAAGCAATAATGCAAGGCATGAAAGAAGAATTGACAATGATGGTTTCACCAATGTCACACATCAAAGAAGAAGAAGATTTATGGCTCTTACAACATCACAAAGACCACCACCTAGGTTCAATAATATTTTTACTGGTTACTACTTTAAATGCAATGGTTATGGACATAAGATTTTAGATTGCAAGTATAATGTAGGACCAAATAATTTTGCCAATAGAAATATTTTTTTACCTTTGATGGATTATGCAGTAGAAAGTTATAACTATCATAACTTTGGGTATACTACAAGAAATTGTAGAAGTACATTTGCATCAAATCAATTTAAGGAAATAAAATTTCAGCCAAATGGAATAAGACAAAATAGAAAATTTTCCGAAAAACATGCACAAGCTACTAAAAAAGAAAATCCAAAACAAGAGCCCAAAATTGTAATCAAATTGAAGTGGAAAGAAAAAGAGAAACCTAAGGAAGAAAATGAATCCTTGATCTTACAGAAGGTATTTAAAGCACAAAATAAATCCGCAATATGACAGGTGACAAACATAAATTTGAGAAGTTGCAATAATATGAATGTGGTTCAGTGAAATTCGAAAACAATGATGGAGCTAAGATAGTTGGCAAAGATTCAGTTAAGATCAGTGATGAAAAAATTAGTTCATAAGAATTCTTCTTTGTGGTTGATCTAAAGCATAACTTATTGAGCGTAAGTCAGATTTGTGACAGAGGTCATGATGTGATATTTAATAAGCAGGGTTGTGAAATCAGAAAGGCAAATAGTGGGAAGTTGATAGCAGCCAGATCAAGGAAATCTGGAAACCTGTACACTCTTTCGGAGACTTCAGAAGGAGCTTGATTGATTGGACAGGAAGAAGAGAATTCATTGTGGCACAAGAGGCTTGATCATATCAATTTTGACAATCTAGTAAAAAATAGTTCAAATAAAGTAGTGAGAGATATTCCCACCATTGGAGAACCATCAAATAGCATTTGTGCTTCATGTCAAAAAGGAAAGAAAACTAGAGTCTCATTTAAAATAAAATAGTACTACACAAGCAAACCTTTGGAACTAATACATACTGATTTATGTGGACCCATGAGAATGCAAAGCATAAATGGTGACAAATATTTCATGTTGTGTATAGATGGCTATTCCAAGATGACATGGGTATTATTTTTTAAGCATAAATCAAAATATTTTGAGATGTTCAAGGTTTTAAAAAACCAAGTTGAGAATAAAATAGGAAAAATGATTAAATATTTAAGGTCAAACAGAGGAGGAGAGTTCATTTCAGAGGATTTCACAGAGTATTGTAAAAAATATGGCATCAGGAGATAATTTTCAGCATCCAGGACACCTCATCAGAATGGTGTGGTAGAAAGAAAGAACAGGACAGTATAGGAAATGGCACGGACTATGTTGACTGAGAGCAAAGTAGTAAACAAATTTTGGAAAGAGGCAGTCCATACTATGATATACATCCAAAATAGGTGCATGTTGAGGATGCATGAAAGCAAAACTCCTTATGAGTTATGGTTCGATAAAAAGGCAACAGCAAGATATTTTAAATTTTTTGGTAGCAAGTGTTACATAAAAAGAACTAAATAAAACCTTGGTAAGTTTGAAGATAGAGCGGATGAAGGTATTTTTCTTGGCTATTCATCAAAAATTAAAGCTTACAAATGTTACAATAAGAGGCTAAGAAAAATTATGGAAAGTGTCGATGTTAAAGTTGATGAAGGAAGGGAACAAGTAATTAGCTATGAAGAGAACTACCCAATTTATGAAGAGGTCATTGAAGGAGATGAGGAAGAGGAAACAGAAACAAAATCAAGAATTGACCTAGAGGATTTAAAAAGTGATTCAAAATTGGAAGAAAATAGGAAATTAAAAATAGGTAGCTGTGATCATCCTAGAGAGAAAATAATTGGAGACCTCACAGTTGGTGTTCAGACAAGAAGAATATTAGTAAGTAAATACTCTTTACTATCCAACATTGAGCCCAAAAATGTTGTCAAAGCAAGAAAATATGAAAGTTGGGTAAAGGTAATAAATGAAGAATTAGATTAGATCGAGAAAAACAAGACTTGGGAGTTAGTACCAAGACCCGTAAATAAAAATGTAATCGATACTAAATGGATCTTTCGAAACAAATTGAATGAATATGGATAGGTAGTCAAGAACAAAGAAATATTGGTATGCAAAGGGTATGCACAAGTTGAAGGTATTGACTTCGAGGAAACCTTTGCACCTGTGGCCATACTAGAGGCAATTAGAATATTTCTTGCTTTAGCAGTTTACAAGAATTTCAAATTTTATCAAATGGATGTGAAATCAGCATTTTTGAATGGGAAACTTGAAGAAGAGGTTTATATTGAGCAGCTAGATGGTTTTCAGCTTGGTTATGATACCAACTCGGTTTTCAAGTTGAAGAAAGTGTTATATGGCTTAAAACAGGCACCCCGGGCATGGTATGCAAGGCTAGATAGTTATCTTACTCACCAAGGGTCAAGAAAGGTATGGCAGACAGTAATTTGTATGTAAAAAAATAAAATGGTCATCACATTATTGTTGTTATATACATAGATAATATCATATTTGACAATAGCAAATATGAGTTGTGTAAATATTTTGCAAATAAGATGCAGAAAGAGTTTGAAATGTCAATGATTGGTGAACTTTCATATTTTCTCGGATTGCAAGTTAATCAAAAGGAGGACATATTTATTTCTCAAATAAAATATGTGAAAGAGATGCTAAAAAAGTTCACAATGGAGGATTACAAGCCAGTTAGCACTCCCATGACAACGGGTTGCAAGTTGAGCAAAGGATGACAAATCTCCACCTATTGATCAAACTATGTACATATCCATGATTGGGAGCTTACTGTACTTGACATCTATTATACCAGACATTTTTAGGTCGTATGCATGGTAACATGATTTTAGGCTAGTCCCAAGGAGACTCATGTGACAGCAGTGAAGAGGATTTTTTGATACCTTAAGGTTAGTATGGAGTATGGGTTATGGTATCCAAAAGGTAAGGACTTCACACTTATTGTGTATTCAGATGCATAGTGGGCAAGATGTATAGATGATAGAAAGAGTACTAGTGGAGGTGCATTCTATCTTGGTGATAATCTTGTTGCATGGCATAGCAAAAAGTAGGAGTCAGTCTCAGTATCCACAACAGAGGCAAAGTATATTGCAGCAACATCATGTTGTACATAGGTACTTGGATGAAACAAACTCTGAAAAATCTTGGAGTAAATTTTAGTGAGCCCATCTCGATCATGTGTGACAATACAAGTGCAATCGATATCTCAAAGAATCCAATTATTCATTCTCGCACAAAACATATTGCTATCTGGTACCATTTTTTGAAGGAGAAAGTTGTGGAAGGTGAGGTTAAGTTGGATTTTGTTCCAAAAACAGAGTAATTAGCGAAAATCTTCACCAAATAATTTTCCAAGGAAGCCTTTGAGTACCTTCGTAAGAAATTGGGAGTGGTCACACTTCCCAAGCATTGACTAGGTATCGGGGTCACATTCTCAGGGGGAGCATTTGTGTCTTTATTTATATTTTTGCTGATGTTTGTCATTTTTTCTAAGTATAATAATTTTTACCTGAGAATGGTGTGCATGGACTTAGGGGGAG
This sequence comes from Wollemia nobilis, assembly GCA_028583015.1. NCBI lineage: Eukaryota > Viridiplantae > Streptophyta > Pinopsida > Araucariales > Araucariaceae > Wollemia > Wollemia nobilis. Next base: position 7,739,691 of record JAQPPZ010002447.1, on the reverse strand, counting down.
TTTTAAGCAGCCCTTTGGTCTTGTTTTCAAATGGGGAGAAGAATTACAAGAAATTGTGCGTGTGTTACCAACAATTCCAAAGGGGGAGATTGTTGAGCAAGGTGCAACGACAATATTGTCATTGTTGTCAACACTCATATGGAAAAGTTGATGCAATGGACAGTTGTTCGAAGGTTTTTTGAAGTATGTACAGTGGTGTTCAATACTTATGAGAATATTTGTGATATTCAGGTGAATTTGTTACAGGTTGTTCATGCAAATTTGCAAAAGTTTCAAAAATCATCAGGAAGCTGTCAAAGTAGAAAAAAAGGAAGTTGAAAAAGTGGAAAAATGTCAATGGAATGTGTTAGACAGCTCAAGATACTATTTTGAGTTTCTTTGATAATTATAAAGTGTGGTTGTAGTGTTGGAACGACCGTTTGCTTCGTCAGTGCATTGCTGGTCATAAAACTACAGTTGTAAAATCTGCATCGGACGTCACTTTGTGGGAGGAATAATAAGCAATCCATGATGAATTGGTCCTTAAATGTTTTACTATAGATATATGGATATACTGAGAGCTTAATTTTTATATTTCATCCCAAACAGAGTTCGAAGGAAGAAATGGTGAGCGTTGCAAAATGGCTTTGGAGCACTTTTTCAATTTATGTGATAGGTGTAAAATCAGTGCCAGAGGCCACATTGTTGAAGTTATATTAAGAAATATGTGAGGAATAAAAATTCAAAATATGTACTAGAGGTATTCTAATATACAGAGACCTTATGTTTTAAATTTCAGCCCGAATAGAGACCCGAAGAAGAAACGACAGCGGTTGTAAAATACCTGCGTAGCACTTTTTCCAGTTTTGGGCAGCCAAGTGCTTTTGCACTCGAATACTCAAATGCATATTTTCTTGTTTCCGAATGTGACATTTAAGTATTTTTTCACATATATATCATCGAGTTGAACATATTTATTTTTTGGTCAGAGTAATTTCGAGGCCTCCAAGTGTGAGAACGAGTAATGTGCACAACACTTTGTCCATGAATTGTTTGACAAAATGACTCTCCAAAATAAAAGTGAAATTTAAAAAGGACATTACTTTTGATCCGTAACTCCTTCTGAGTCCATTATTTTTCCAGTGCATGCAAAATTTTAAAATCTAGAATAACGTTATCTCCCATGGGATATGTTATTGAATGCTAAAATGGTCATCTTGCAGCTCAAAATTTGTTAGGAAGTTGAAGTGTCGGAAGTTGAAGGGATTGCAAAAAGGTTTTTAAAAAAGATTCAGTGTGAGTACAAAGAAGTGTGTGAGATTAAGATTTAGATAAAATTATATTATTAAGAGTGGATGTGTAGAGATAAGCAATGAGCTAGACCACTTAGGGTATTTTAGAACGGAGATCAGATTTTCTACTATAGTTTTTGTTTTTGCCGAGTGGGTGCTTGGCGATCGGGGTCGGTGCTGCTAAATTCTGGGTTGGTTGGTGCCATTCCCTATAGTTGGTGCTGTAAAAATATTGTAAAGACCAAATATTTTTGAGGTTGTATTTGGATGGGAGTCCAAACAGTCCATTGGCATAGTGGTTTTCCCACATCGGGTTTCCATTATAAATATGGTGTTATGTGATGCATTTTTGTGTGATTGCTTTTTTTGATTTGATTTCATAGTTGGATTAAATTTTTAATATAAACTAATTCACCTCCCTTCTCAGTGTCATGCTTAGTTCAACAATTCACCCAAGAAGATCTTGGACATAGAGGTAGGAGAGAGTAGCAAGATGGCAACTCTATCAGTAGAGAACGTAGGTTTGAGAAAGTAGATTATAATTCAAAAGACCAGGATCTAGACCTAAGAGGTGGAGCTCACACAGGCATGGGCCCAGGTGGCTCAAGGAGCTAGGGTATCTATTTTGACATCTTCCCAAATGGTTTAGTTAGGGAGGCATAATTCAGGGAGTGAGATAGCTCGAGCTCTTTAGTGGTTAGATTTTTATCAGGCATTATACTTTATGATAGTGCCTGCAGATCAGAGATAGTCATTGCCTAAGGATTTTGCAACTACAAGTTACTCAAGATCAGTATCTCGCTCTACATCTAGGATAGCTTCATAGGCACCAGAATTTTGACCATCATGACTTCCTGGTGGCCGCAATATCACTATACAGAAATCAATTATAGAAATGAAACAATCTCATAGTAATACTGAATCGTGGGCCTCTTCGAGGTGGCAACCTCCTTCAATATTTCCTTAGCTTGCAAAAGGATAATCTCGTACATGGCTTCATATCCTTTTAAATGAAAAATACATGCAACCCTACCTAAATGCTCAAGATATGGCTTACATGCAAAATGCCACTCAAGCTAGAATCTCCCACCAAATTGCGGTTACAATCTTGATAAAAACAGTTACATGAAATGGTACCACTTGATGAGGTATCTTACTACATCGGTTACAATATTGAAAAAAAATATTTACATGAAATGGTACCACTTGGTGAGGTACCTTTATTGCCACCTACATTACTAAGTATTGCATAATAACATTAAATTAGGATACCCACATTGGAAGTGGGTTATTACATAGGTAAATGAGAATTACAACATGGTGTTGGGATAGGATCCTAACATGTCCTTCCCCTTAGAAAAGCTTTGTCCTCAAAGTCAAAATTAAGGAAACTGGTGTTGGAGTTGATGGAGAGGCTCCCATGTAACATCTTCTAGCTGGAACCCACACCACTATACAAGGACATATGTGATGGTACGATTGTGTAGAGTGCAGGTGCGGTGATCTAGCAACTATTATGGTTCAAGTAATATGGACCCTTTCTCATCCAATTCTGGTAATGCTGATTGAACCTATACCTGTATACCCATAACTTTCTTGAGAGATGAAATATGGAGAGCAGGATGGAGCTTGGAGGTGGGTAGAAGAGCCAATTTGTAAGTAGTGGAACCAATCCACTCTAGAACTTGGTAGGGCCCATAGAATTTTACAACAATTTTTTGGCACCAATGAAGTTGGAGGGATGACTATTTGTACAGCTGCAAGCAAAGGAAAACCATATCACCCACATCAAAGTTATTCTCAGATCGATGTTGGTTGGCCTATTGTCACATCCGATTCTGGGCCATGTCAAAATTATGCTTCAGCTGGTGAAGTACATCGACCTACTAGCGAAGAGTAATATCAACTGCCTGGACCCTGTAGTTTCCTGGAATGTATGAAGAAGGCATGGGTGGAGGGTGCCCATAAAAAACCTCAAAAGGAGTAAGTTTTGTAGTTGTATGATACGACGTGTTGTACCACCATTCGGCCAGAGGAATCCACTTCACCCATTGATAAGGATGATCTGATGCAAAGCAACAAAGATAGGTATCTAAAAATTTTTTCATAATCAAAGTTTGACCATTTTTTTGCGGATGATAAGTTGAACTCATTTTGAGCTTCGTTCCTTGCAACTTAAACAACTCTTGCCAAAAATGACTAGTGAAGGTTGGGTCTCGATCGGACACAATGGAGGTGGGCATACTATAGACACAAAAATAGCACCAATCCGATTATGTGACAACAAGCGTTGATCGCATTGACACACACAGCCCCCAGGGCAGCCCCCAGAGGTTAAATAGTGGTCCTAACCACTCCCAAAAGTAGTTTGGAAGGTCAAAGGTCAATTTGGCACCTTTTTGGCACCTTGCTCTCTGCTCATCCCACCCAGGGATGAATACAAACTGGTATTCATCCCACCTAGGTATGAATATCAACATTCGCCCCAAGGTGAGGTGAATAGCAAGTTTGACTAGCAAAAATTCAAACCTCGACAAGTCCACCAATTAACTAAAGTTGTAGGCCATGCAATTGTGAGGAACGACTTCAAATCAAGAAGAGAGACTTCAATCATGCATGTATTTATTTTAGAGACCTCATGCAAGGATATTCTAAATCAAGGAATTATCTTTTCTCTCAAAATAGGACAAACAACTCAAGTGGCGCCCTCGCATGCGCAATTCAAACAGAGAGACCCTAGGTCTATAAATTGGTGAGTTTTCTCACCCAAAAAACATATAGAGAGAAGGATCATTTGAGCAACAAAGTGCTGCCAATTTACATACCTACTTGTGATTTGTGCATTTCACATCCTTAATCTCTCATTCAAAAGGGAGGTTATTGGGTGATTATTGGAAGCACGAATCCGGACCCAAAACCTGATTTTTAGCCACAATATTCCACAAAATTTGTCGAAAATACCCCATAAGATGTTTTGGACCTATCCCAAGTGGATTGGTGCCGAAACAGAGTCCCAAACGGTGGGCATCCTGCCCCCGGGTGCTCCCCAAGCTGTCACAGTTCTAAATGCCCCACCCCGAAGAAAATAGAAATCTATGGAAGATTTTCTTTCTTTTCTTTTTGCATATTATTCTAGGTTATTTAAATAGGCTGTAGTTTAAATTTCATTTCATTCTGAGCAATTTTGACCAGGTTTTTATCATTTCTCGCCTTCACTAACCTGCAGATGGCATCATCAAAATCTAGGTGATCAAGGCCAAATTGGAGAAATTTGACCATCTGGGTCATCCCAAAACACCCCCAATTAGCTAACCTCAACTTTTCAGGTCATTTGGAGCTTCCGAGATAGGACATTGAAGAGGGTGCTTTCTGACAATTTATTATAGGTTAATTCGTCCCGCCCCGGAGTGAATACAAATTTGTGAGGAATTTCTGGACTATTCCTTTTACAGTGGCTTCCTGGTAACATATTCATGCTTATATAAAATTTTCTAGTCATTTTGATATTATTTGGTTATCGGTTTAATATTTCCATGCATATACTAACAGTAGGCCTTGGGAAATACATGTTCTATTCTATCCGTAGGTGCTACTAATCTTTTCTATTTTCTTGAATGCAAGTCTTTGACATCAGAGGAGTAGGAAGGAGTCAACAATCATATACACAATCTGCGATGACATTTTGGTCTGCCCATCTTACATGTGGGCACGCGAAAGAAGGATTGCTATCCATGGATGTGATAAGAAACATATTTGACGCTCCTATCCCCTAAAATGGAAGGAGACATATTGTAACACGACTTTAAAAGCATATCAATAAAGAAGGCCATATTCCACATTGCTTTTATCTTGTGTCGATTCGTCTATTTCCTTTCCTCGTATGCATTTTCAATACATAGGCTTTTAGCGTTAAGTCTGGTTTTAAAAGCATCGCACTTGGCATTTTCCTTTTTTGTTTTTGTATCCTCATGATTTTAGTGGCGATCACGGTGGGACCTCTATCCCTTGATTTTAAGATTAATTTTTTGATTAAAAGTTGCTTGTTTTTGCTTATAGGTACCGAGTTTTCAAACGCTGGACTGCTGTTCGTTTTAGTCTGTGACGATTACAGAGCTGTAATTCATCTTACCCAAGGATGAATAGGACTTCATCCTACCCCAGAACAAATATTGTTCTATTATTCATCTCACCCCAAGATGAATATCTCTTTGTGCAATTTTAAGGCATAAATTTAGAGACATCCGATTTGGGCAAATAATAGGTAGGGGTCTTAAAACACCTTCTGTCAATTTTTTGCTTTTTGTTTATGTTCTCTGGTTATTTTCTTACATAGGAAAGTTTGAATGCTTGTTTCCTTCATTTATGTGACTTAAAAATAACCCCACACACCACGTGGTAACTTAAAACAACAAGGAGTTGGTTGTAAAACCCCAACCCTTGAGCAAGACCAATGGTGGATTTCATCACCACCTTGGCTTGAGATATTGCATACATAACCCCGATCGCGACTGTTGCTAGATGTAAATCCTAATGAAAGTTGACCAAGTGTAGATGGGGTGATTCCCAACACATGAGGATAAGTCTTCTATGGTAGGTGTCATAAACAGAGCGATTCCCCTTCCATACCGCCTATGTTCCATGTACCATCTGCTCTCATGTACCAATAGTTTCCCTCATGTAAGGGAAGGTATATAAAGAGGTTGGTATATCAGTTTGGTAATGGTATATCGAAGGGGTGACCATTTTTGGGAGTCATAAGAGCCATCATTTTGCATCTAAATGTTCTTTACACAAGCTTTCAAAACAAACAAAAAAATCAAAACACACTGAACCAGATTTAGGGCACACTTTTAATCTCTAAACAAGATAATCATTGCTTTGTGTGTGTGTTTCCTTTTTGTTTAGTGTAGCATAAAAATCATAAAATGAAATAAAAAAATCTATGCATCTTGTAGGAAAACATCACCATGGTGTACACCCGTAGCTGAGCCCAATCACGGGCAGACGCTGCAGAGAGTTCACAAAGGGGGACAAGTCGCCTTCGATATAGTCCTGAGGACTTGGTCATCCCACCTTGGCAGCCTGAACCACAAGATAGTCCACATCATGCCACTACAGAATAGGACTATAGAGGCACCCCCACTCAGCATAGATCCTTTCAAGAGGAGAACCTACACGTAGCACTCAATATAGGAAGGAGGCCTCCCTTAGATGCTCGTTATGAGTGGCCTAGTGATGAAGTGCTAGAGCAACATAGGGTCCATAAGGAGGAGCCACATGATTTTGTTATCCCTCCTTTACCCATTATTACTATTAGAAACACTAGAAAAAATTTAGAGCACAGGGCTCTCCAGGCAGGGCAAGCCAATTCTCCCTGCACCCTTCACACATACGAAAGGGAGTATGAGGAAGACCACCATGTTCCTCAAGAGCAGTACATCACATGGGAGCGATGCACCTTTGCACCTATTATATATTAGGATCACCCATTGAGGCCAGTGCCTCGGGTGAATTCTACTAACCTCGATAGAGGAAAGCAACCCATAGGGGTCTCGGATCACCATGACCAAGATAGACATGTAGGAGAGGCATTTAGGCTTCCTAAAAAAGAGACGACGGAACAAATTGAATTGGCATTTTCTAGACATGTTGCCCGCCAAGCACAAATCATGTAGCTCAGGCAAGATCAAAAATAATTAGAGCATCTATGTTGTCTTAACAAAGAGCGCATTCAGTGTTGAACAGCCAAATTGCTTCATAAAACTGTGCCTGAGAGGGTCCCAAACCCTCACACGTATAAAGTAGAAGTGTATGAGAGGTGCAACCCATTGGTGCGAGACAGGTCCCTACGACCTTACCAAGTGCTGCCTTTGAAACCTCCTAGACCTGAGAGGGAGGCCACTCCCAGGAATAACGATGGGAACACTCCATGGGGACCCACCCATGGTCATAGGTCTCACCCAAAAACTCCTCAAGAAGCCTATGAGGAGTATGAACAAGAAGAAGAGCGGGCTGAAATGCCCTACCAAGGCAGAGGGGCTGCTACCTAGCTACCCCTCCATAGGCCTCTAGCTCCCCGCAACCTAGAGCAGGAGCAAACCAAGGAGGGAGAGATCAAATCCTTTGATGCGTATAAAGTGCTGCTAGAGCGCTTAGAATCTATGGAGATCAAGACTTTTGGGCCCCAAAAGCCCACTTTATGCCAACTTCGTAGTCATCATGTGCATCCGTCAGTGTCGGCACCTCCATACCCTAAACACTTTAAACTACCCCAGTTGGCACTCTTTAGAGGGGAGGAGGATGCCCAAGAGCATGTGACTCGGTTCCTGAGCCAATGCTTTGGTATTCAAGACAACGATGCTTTGTTGCTAAGAACATTTTTAACCACATTCGTAGGCCCTGCCTCAGATTAGTTCACTCAGTTACCAAAACATAGCATCAGTAACTTGGATCAGCTAGTGGATGCATTTCTCGAACGCTTCACCTTCAACACCAAGAAAAATGTGTCACTGAGTAACCTAGCTAGCCTCAAGCAGTATGAGGAAGAGACCATGGCAGCATATGGTAACTGATGGAGGACATTGCTTTCAAAGCTGCCCTATCTCCCTCCCATGTTTGACCTAACCCAAATGTTCTCAAAGAGCTGTTTGAGATTGATCTCCATGCTATTGTAGCTACAGCAATATGCCACTTTGGAGGAAGCTCTGGTGCAAGCCAGAATGATTGAGGAGATCAAGATACAGGATGGCGAGATCACCAAACCTAAGAAGAAAGAATGGACCAAGAACACCAAAATAGGGACCATGCAATAGGAACCCGCTACGGTCAATCAGGTTGCTATCAACGTCCCTAAGCCTACACAAGCAACACAACCTCAAAAGGCTAACTATCAGGCGATGCCTACTAAAAATTATGACAGAGAAAATTAGAGGTAGGAAAAAAATTAGCAGCGTCTCCCTGGGAAACAATTTACACCTTACACAAAGTCCAGAGACTCCCTATTTGACTGCTTGTCAGTGGAAAACTTGATTAACCTGCCAGAGATTCAAACTATAGATCCCAATGCACCGAAGCATAAGGGGTACCATGAGGAATTGTACTATAGGTTCCACAGACAAAAGGGACAGACCTTAATGCATGTTGGAAGTTCAAAGGTTTGGTACAAGACCTAATCAATAATAAGACATTGGCGGTGCACAACCCCATAGCACCAAAAAACCAACATATGGGAGTCTTTAGAGATCCCTTGCCTGCCCATGATGCGCAGGCAAAACCCCTTCAAGTCAATGAGGTGAAACAGAATTGCCCCATGCAGGGGTATGTAGGGATGATAAGCATAGTGACTAGGAACAAGAGGCACCTAGGATCTGCCCCCGCGGCAGCCACAAGAGAGGTTCCATTGATGTCACAACCTCAACAACACCCTACGCAACTTCCCCTACCTAGACTAGTGGCCACGATTTGGACTAGACTTACCCAAAGTCTAAGGACCACGTCGTCTAGGCTCTCTATATATGAGCTCATTCAAAAATCAGCGCCCCATCAGGAGGCTCTAATGGAGCTATTAAAAGACATCGAGCTACAACCCCATGAAGCAAACTCTTTCAACAACTTCGTGGGACATGTAAAACAATGTACAGAACTAGTCATCACCTTTAGAGAAGACGAATTGAAAATAGTGACTGGTGATGTTGCAAATCCACCCCTGCATGTCATTGTGTGGGTCAACGGGATTCTATATAAGAGGGTGTTGGTGGACACTGGCTCATCTAGTAACATCATCACAACCGTAACATTGAAACATCTAAAGTTGATGACATCTCACATCGTGGCCTCCACCTATACACTATGAGCATTTAATGATGCAATATGCTCGACAGTTGGCACAATTTTCCTACCCATACAAGTGGGACAAAAGACTATTCATACATTGTGCCATATCTTTGAAGGTGATATGGCCTATAATATCTTGTTGGGCTGGCCTTGGATCAGGGATATGAAGTGTGTCCCTTAAATAGCTCATCAGTGCCTAAAGTATACATTTGAAGGATAGGTGCATGTAGTCTTGACAAACTTAGAGCCCTTCAAGTACTACAATATGGTGCAATTCATACCACAGTTGACCCTACCATCAACACATTTGGCTTTTCAGTTGAATCCATCTAACGAGGGTCCGATTTCATAGGCATCCCCATTGTCGAGTCGATCGAATCCCCGGTAGGGTCCATCTTCCTCATCTGGTCCTTCAAAAATGATGCCACCTACGGTGGCCACACCAAAGGACAAGGTAAATAAACCCCTATAAGAGGAACCACCCCTCGTATCAACCATCTCTATCGAAGATATGCCTAGCCGAATGGAAATCAAGACATCTAGTTCACCCCACATGGAGTGGACTCAAGAAGGACTCCCATTCGCTCCCCCTCAACCACCAACGGTCACCGTTGAGATGGCCAACATGGGCCTAGGGAGTATATAGTGAGGAAAATTATAGCAACGCCCACACTTGAGTCCATGCAGGACATAGGGAGACCTTGACTCCCCATCGGCTCTGTGGTTCCTCTAGGCTACCCACCCAATCAAACAAAATTTGTTTATGGGGGCCTAGATAATGGCAGTGATACTTGCATGCAAGAAGACGAAGATGAAGAGCCCTTTGCTGAGGATGTCAACTATTTGTCCAACCCTGATTTTGCTTTAAGATATCTTGGCCAATGTAATTGGCATGGATATGGGTTAAGCCGATATGAGCAAATAGTGTGTGTTCTTTGCCAACCGAGATATAAAATGCCTTATGACAAGTCAGGAGTAGGGTTCAACCATCCCCTGCCCCTAGACATCTTGGTCGAGAACATGCAATGCCTAGGGATAAGCAACAAGGATGGGTTGGCATTAGATCCATATGCCAACCCTAACACAACATATACATTGGGGGATTATCTCCCATTACGAACAAACAACCTTGTTGACCTTAACAACCCTTTTCCTTCGGCCAAAAAGGGAGAAAATTTGAGGACTCACTTATAATAAGGATATGGACAAGACCAAGAAGGGTCTTTAGAAGATGAGTCAGAATACGAGGTAGCGCCTTGGGATCCTTTCGAATCTGATAGCAATCATTCACAAGTGTATCCCATGGATGATTATCAGGAAATCTTCCTGACAATGTTCCCTTTGAATGCTCCAATTGAGCATATGCCACCTCAAGAGCATCAGGTCCTCCCATAGAGAGCGGAACAACCCCGATGGGACCACATTAATTTGCTCAAGCAAGATGAGCCTTGTATGTCACAAATAGCTGTTGGAGCCAACGAAGGCCTTTAGATCTCTGATAGTGATTATGAAGATGAAACTAAGATGGCTTATCTCAATCATATGCGATAGCAACAATATCCCTTGGACATAGATGACATGTTTGAACAATTACACATAGGTCCAAGGCATACGTGGTACCTCAACCCGATGCAGTTATAACAATTACTGCACCTGCCACTCCAGGTATATAGAGAACATATTCCGCTTGGAGACCCTATAGAGCCATCAGTGCCTTAGGTAGAGCCTATCCTCTTATTCACACATAGGGATGATCCATTCGTGCCAATTCCTCTAGAGCCAGATCCAAAGCACAAATATCATCTAGGATGTCCGAGCAACCACACCCATGGTAATGGAGACCAACATCATTTCATCAACATGATCTCCATTGATTTAACTGCACCCATCCATAATCCATCTAACCCAACATAGTCATTGCATCTAGACCTAGATGCTATAGACTGGGATCGTGTTGACACATCGCCATCCCCATCAGAGTACTGGCCTTGCGGTGGGATGTTCCATTTCACCCCCGAACAGACTCAGGATGTCTTCCATGCTGAAGAGGAACCTGATGTTCCAAATGACGATCTCAACTCAGAAAATGATATCCACTTGATCCCAACTCCACACCAGTTGGAGGATGGGTCCCACAGGTCATTTGAGGAGATGACTGATGTAGACATCAGCTCAGATCCATTGAATTTGCAAATCATCAAGCTAGAGGTAAGTCTATCCCCCGAAGAGCAAGCCGACTACATTGCCCTTCTCAAAGAGAAGGAGGTTTTTGCATGGTCCTACAAAGACATGCCCAACAGCTCCAAGGATTCCTACAATTGCTTGGTCAACCCCAAAATGCCCCAAAGGCATCCATAAACACTTTGGTCAAACCAAAATCTCCAAGGATTCCCACAATCTCTTGGTCAATTCCAAAATGACCCAAAGGTGTCCATAAACCCTTTGGTCAAACCAAAATCTCCAAGGATTCCTATAATCATGTGGTCAAACCCAAAATGCCCCAAAGGTATCTATAAACCCTTTGGTCAACCCAAATGCTCCATGGATTCCCACAATCGCTTGGTCAACCCCAAAAATGCCCCAAAGGTGTCCATAAACCCCTTGGTCAAACTAAAAGCTCCAAGGGTACCCATAACCGCTTGGTCAAAATAAATATTTAAAAACAAGAAAAAATAGTAAAATCATCAAAAATAAAAAAAAAATTGCATTTCAAATCCATGCATACTCATAAAACATCAAAATACAAAAAAAAATCAATTGCATTAGGCATCGCATTCGTACATTGCATATTTGTTGATCATACATGTCACAAGCACCATAGACTGTAATTGCTAGGCAATTCCTTTATTTTCCACATTTCATCCATTTTATAAACACATACCTCAGAATAACACAATCCCCATTTTTTAGCAAAGTCAGTTGTCTCCTAATGTATATAGGGTTTTCGCCATTCAGCTGTCTTTAAATTTCTAGCCAAAAAATGTACACAGTTAAACGGATTTTACACGGGAAAGTTTTACTTGGGTCAAGCCTCATTATGTAACATCCCTACACAAGTTAAAACACATAAAATAATTCCTAAGTTGTGTGAATGCAAGAGAAACCTACAAAGCAGTCTTGGGTACCATAGGTGAAAGATTGGCCTGTTCATCCCCCTGTGCGAATGGTTCAAGAGTGTTGAGAATTGACAAAAGGACGATCTCTTCCCCATCAATTCCCCTAAATAAATAGTGGCTTTCACCACTACCACAAATCCCACTCACCATTGGTCCCTAAGGTTGTAAGGATTCGTACTACATGTCCCTGCCAAGGATGGGTAGTCATACCCAAAGCCTCAAAGGATCGATGCCATTCAAACACAAAATTCCCACAAGCCATCATCACAATCACCTTTGGTCTCCCACGTTGTAAGGATTCATACTACATGTCCCTGAATAGGATGGGTAGTCATCCCCAAGGCTTAAAAGATCAATGCCCTTCCTTCATAATCTCCATCATCCCCTTTGGTTCCCAAATTTGTAAGGATTTGTACTACATGTCCCTGAATAGGATGGGTAGTTATCCCCAAGGCCAAAAGGATCAAGGCCATTCATATGCCAAAAACATACAAGCTCAACCTTACGAAGCTCAAAATACAAAATCAAATAACAGTGGTTATCACCACTATTCCACATCCTTGCTCAAAATAAAAATGAAAGAGAAAAATAAATAGTGATTTTCATCACTATGTATACGAGCAAGTATCCTAACAGATTGAGCAAATAACAAGCCTGAACTTGAATCCCTAGAATTCTCAGCATTCGAAAACCATCTAGGTGATCCTCATTATGGGTTTGGTGGACAACCTACCTAGCAATGGTGGTATCCTAAATGCATGATGATATGCCTATCACATTCACTTTGCATGTGAGTAGACCAATGTTTGCATGTGGATGAGCTAGCTTATGGTACCTTAGATTGCCCCGTGGATTAATCTTACTAAATAAAACAATTTAGTTAGTGGAGCTAATTAGGTGATCCTCAGTACAGGTTTTGTTGATAGCCTATCTGGCACTGGCGGTATCATGACAAATACCACATAAATGAACTCAATTGCACACACAGGGATGTAAAATAACTTGGTCAAACTCAAGTCTGATTTCTACCTTGTTCAAAAGTCTTGCGAGATAAATGTATAGTTTTGGCCAGTTAGTTAAAAATATATACATCTCAGAAAAGCTTAACTACATTTTTAAACAGCTGGAACATTTCATTACATCCATCCCCATTAAAAAAAATATATAATAATAATAATAATAATACAAAAACAAAGTTCTCACATGCAAAGTCATTCCACAAAGTCATCCCATAAGTACAGCAAGCCATTAAATCTTGTACAGTCTATGGTGCCATCGGCAAGTTATCAACAACTCATTTTAGTCATTCCATATGTATACATCATATAATTAGAAACATCACATTCATAATACCACATGCATACATCAACATAAAAACAAATTTCAAAAATAGCAAAAACTGCACAAAATGAACCAAAAACAAGCAATAAAAACGTCCAATGAGAGTGCTTTTGCACCTGACATTCTGGGCATGAAAAACCGACGTCGGGGTCACAAATCCTCACTATCCCACTCCCTAAGAAGTCTACCATAGCTGGAACGCTCCATGGGAGGACGGATTTTTGAGTATTTTATCACCAAACGGCATCGCAAAACGGGTCAAAACCCATCCAAAAATAGCAATAACATTGCCGAATGAAGGCGCTTTTGTTCCTGACATTCTTGGCATCCAAAATAGATGTTGGGGTTACAAATTGTCACCATCCTACTCCCTAAGAAGGCTATCATAGCTGGACCGCTCCCTGAGAGGACAGATTCTTGATAATTTCAACTCCAAAATGCATCACAAAAAGGGTTCAAACCCACCAAAAATAGGTCAGAATGTTCGAAAACTGCTTTCGCATTCAATGGTAAACAACTAAAGGCACCCTTACCTAAGTCATCTTGGGTCAAGTGACTCGCCACTTTTCTCATGTCGGTATTTCCCTCATCGATTCGTCACTTGAGGGGGTAGTCACACTTAGTCACCAATCAACAAAAACATACCCAATCAAGGAAATAACATGCATTCAAAGGATCATTGACAAAGACAATCATGCTCCTGCATGGGGCAGAAAACAAGAAATAATCACAAGCTGATCAAACACTTGACATTCATAAATCATGAACTCAAGGTTCCCTCAAACAAAAGGTTGTGCCCTTTGCCTATTCATGATTGATCAATGTCCAAGCTCAAGTAAAACCTCACTGAACAAGGTTAACACTTGAATTAAGTTCCTTAGCTCGTCAAAAGCAAGGATTCAAGAATACGTGCCCTTTCCATACTTGGGGCATAAAAATTTGGTTAGGTTATTGAGAAACCCTAATCATTAGTGCTTTGGTTATCTATTTTTTCTTAGCGTCGTGCCTTGCACAACACATCCCAAAAAGGGGCATATATATACACCAAAACAACACCAATCTGATTATGTGACAACAAGCGCTAATCGCATTGACACACACAGCCCCTAGGTCAGCCCCCAGAGGTTAAACAGTGGTCCTAACCACTCCCAAAAGCAGTTTGGAAGGTGAAAGGTAAATTTGGCACCTTTTTGGCACCTTGCTCTATGCTCGTCCCATCCAGGGACGAATACAAACTGGCATTCATCCCACCCAGGGATGAATATCAGCATTCACCCCAGGGTGAGGCGAATAGCAAGTTTGACTGGCAAAAAGTCAAACCTCGACAATTCTGCCAGTTAACTGAAGCTGCAGGCCATGCAATTGTGAGGAACGACTTCAAATCAAGAAGAGAGACTTCAGTCATGCATGTCTTTATTTTAGAGACCTCATGCAAGGAGATTCTAAATTAGGGAATTATCTTTTCTTTCAAAATAGTACAAAAAACTCAAGTGGCACCCTCGCATGCAAAATTCAAACAAAGAGACCCTAGGTCTATAAATTGGTGAGTTTTCTCACCCAAAAAATATACAGAGAGAAGGAGCATTTGAGCAACGAAGTACTACCAATTTACATACCTACTTGCGATTTGTGCCTTTCACATCCTTAATCTCTCATTCAAAAGGGAGGTTATTGGGTGATTATTAGAAGCACAAATCTGGACCCAAAACCCAATTTTTGGCCACAATATTCCACAAAATTTGTCGACAATACCCCGAAAGCATGAGATTTCGGAATAAAAGAAACACTATGCACGAAACAAAGAACAGAGATAAATAAAAGAAAACGTATTCAAAACACAGCCCTCTTTATTCAGACTTCTTATCCTCGATTACATGGACGTCTCCTCCCTTTTAAGGGGCTAGGAGCGTTAACTAAACCTCTGTTACACATGTGCACATTCATCTTCTTTCTCCTGCATGCCCACATGCAAAATGGACGGGCCAACGTATTTCCGCCGCTGGTGCTTGGTGAATCCTTGTTGTTTGTTGTTTCTCCTACGGTCAAAGAAACATAAAAAACGTTAGTAGCACCTGTGTTAATAAGTGAAACAAGTGAATCTTGAAATAAGTAGAAGATGTATGCATAAAATCATTAAAAATAGTGTACAGAACGAATTTAAATGACATGCACTTTTAATCAGAGTAAGCACTAAAAGATAGAACGTGGAACGTATTAAATAATGCGTCTAACAAAATAACGTATTGTCTTTCAATATATGTATATTCAGACTATGTTGCTTGAAAGATATATGTTCGAACATGAAACGTAGCCTACTGTTTTAAAACATTTCAAAAATAGCATGTATTCAGAATATAAAACGTAAACTGTTTTAAAATATCCGAAGACAGCATATATTAAATTAGCTATGAACATGCGTAGGGTGCCCAAGCGGGCCGCCCTGTTAAAATCCGACTTCGACGCCAACCCACTAGGAATTGGCTCAAAATCCAGGATAATGTGTTGTCGGCAAATTGATAGTATACTGTGTCCAATGTCTGGTTCGAAAGTACAGAAGAATGAGTTCGAAAAGACTGTAAATGAGCCTCTGGTTTTGCAGCACTTCGTTGTGTTTCAGAAAATACTTCCTCCCTTCTTTTTACTTCGCATCGAGCTAGTTTTTATAGAGGTTTTCGCCTCTTAGAGCATTAATGTCAAAACCCTAAATCCGCAAGGGCCGCTCAGATTTGATCTTTATCAGGCCATTATGAGACATGGCTCGTACTGACATCGGAAGTTATGAGGCGTGGCCTTGAATCGGATTTGTTTCGAAACTGCTTGTCTCATTAAAGTCCGCCGTTCTGCAGATCCACGGGGTCTCTTTGGAGAGGGGCACGTAAGGGTGCCACGTGGCAGTCATTCTTTGGATGCGGCGGCCACGTCAAAGTCCGCCTTTGATTATCGTAAGTATGCCTTTTAAACGTAAAGTGCCGAAGTGTCGCGATATCGCGACGCCGAATCGTGACGCGATATCGCGACACCTTGGCGAGGCTCCCCTCGGGGCCAAAGGTGTCGCGATATCGCGACGTCGCGATATCGCGACACCTTTGGCCGAGGCTCCCCCAACGGATATCGGACACCTTGGCCGAGGCTCCCTCGGGGCCAAAGGTGTCGCGATATCGCGACACCTTTGGCCGAGGGGAGCCTCGAGGCCAAAGGTGTCACGATATCGCGACACCTTTGGCCGAGGCTCCCCTCGGGGCCAAAGGTGTCGCGATATCGCGACACCTTTGGCCGAGGGTAGCCTCGAGGCCAAAGGTGTCGCGATATCGCGACACCTTTGGCCGAGGGGAGCCTCGGGGCCAAAGGTGTCACGATATCGCGACACCTTTGGCCGAGGCTCCCCTCGGGGCCAAAGGTGTCACGATTTCGTGACACCTTTGGCCGAGGGTAGCCTCGGGGCCAAAGGTGTCACGATATCGCGACACCTTTGGCCGAGGCTCCCCTCGGGGCCAAAGGTGTCGCGATTTCACGATGCGCAAAATCGCGACGTCGCGATTTCGCGACGTCTAAGGCTAGGTTCCCTTTTTGTTGAGGCTTGTTTGCTTTTAAAGACTTTGCTTTCGATGAAGGTTTTGGCAAGGCTTGAAGACTTTGATGAAGGTTTTAGCAAGGCTTTGTTAAGGCTTGACTTTGAGGACTTTGTTAAGGTTTTGCTTTGTTCTTTTTCCGACCTTCTAAACTGCTGTGTAAGTGGCCAGGACCACTGTTTGACCTCTGAGGGCTGCCCTGAAAGCTGTGTATGTCAATGCGATCAATGTTTGTAGTCACTTAATCGGATTGGTGTTATTTTGGTGTCTACAGATGCCCCTTTTTGGGAAGCGCTGCGGGTGATGCAGTGCTGAGCAAAAATATATGACCAAAGCACTAATGATTAGGGTTTCTTGGTAACCTAACCAACTCTTGATGCCCCAAGTATGGAAAGGGCATGCATTCTTGAATCCTTGCTTCTGACGAGCTAAGGAATTTGATTTCAAGTGTTAACCTATTTTGGTGAGGTGTGACTTGAGCTTGGACATTGATCAGTCATGATTAGGCAAAGGGCGCAACCTTTTATCCACGGGGGAAACCTTGTGTTCATGCTTCGGGAATGCCAAGTATTTGATCAACTTAATGATTGCTTGTTTATCGCCCCAAGCGGGAGCGTGATTGTCTTTGTCAATGATTCTTTGAATGCATGTCATTGCCTTGATTGGGTGTGTGGTTGTTGATTGGTGACTAAGTGTGACTACCCCCTCAAGCGACGAATCGATGAGGGAATGACCTTCGTGAGAAAAGCGACGAGTCGCTTGACCCAAGATGACTTAGGTTAGGGTGCCTTTAGATGTTTTACCATTTGAGCACGTGCAATTTCCTGACATTTGGACCTATTTTTGGTGGGTGTTAACCCTTTTGGTGATGCCATAATGGGGTGAAATCATCAAGAACCCATCTTCCCGTGGAGCGGTCCAGCTATGGTAGCCTTCTTGGGGAAGTAGGAGGGTGACAATTTGGGCCCCGACATCGATTTTCTATGCCAAGAGGTTAAGTGCAAGAGCACTTGTGTCCGGAAATTTATTGCTTATGTTTTTGTGTTGCTTTTTGTGATGTTTTTGTTGTTTTGATTTTCTTTCTTTGCGTATATGTCATGATTTTATGCACAATGGTTGATGTTGGTGGATGCATGCTACTTTATATTGATGGATGCATATGGTATGATAATTACCGATGTTGTATGTTGATTTATTTTGATGGATGCATGATGGATGCAAATGTTTTTGATTGGCATGTGATATGCGGAAATAAGATGGATGGATGAACTTTGTGATGTTTGACTATGGCACCATAGACTGTTTTAGATCTCCATTATTTTGCTATGTACAAATGTGGTGTTTCTTTTTTGTATTTTCTGGTGGTATTGTAAGGATGAAAAGTAGCGCAGTTGGTTTAGAAATGTAGCAAAGGTTTTTCGAGACTCAGACGGTTTTAACTTACTAGCCATGATTGTATTTTATCTTACAAGACTTTTGAACAAGGTATGAATCGGACTTGTTTTTGACCAAGCTATTTCACATCCCTGTGTGTGCGATTGAGTTCATTTATGTGGTATTTGTCAGGATACCGCCAGTGCCAGATGGGCTTTCAACCGAACCTGTACTGAGGATCACCTAATTAGCTCCACTAACTCCTTTGTTGTATGTAGTTAGATTAATCTACGGTGTCATCCAGGATACCATAAGCTAGCTCATCCACATGCAAACATTGATCTGTACACAAGTTAATGTGATAGATATATCGTCATGCGAGAAGTTTACCGCCAGTGACCGATAGGCTATCAACCAAACCGATACTGAGGCTTGCCTCATGACCTGTCAGAATGTTGAGAGTTCCAGGGATTCAAGGTCAACTCCCTTCTTTTCTTCAATTGTATTGGGATACTTGCTCTTTATAGTGATAATAATCACTGTTTATTTTGATTTGTTTTTATTTTCTCTTGAGCAAGGGATTTGGATATGGAGTGACGAGAATCACTATGCTTTGTGCCTTTTGATATGTGCATTGTAGGATGTCAAATTTTGGAGCTTTGACATTTGCAAATTTTTGATGTTTTGCAACTTTGGGATTCTTAGGGAATTGGGTAGGGAGGATGCTTGTCCTTTTGCCAACTCTCAGCATTCTTGGGGTCATTCGCACAGGGGGATGAGCAAGATAACCGTTTCGCTTATGGTAACCTGGATTATTGTGCAGGTTTCATCCTTCGTTCACACAACTCGGGAATTTTTATGTGTTTTAATTTGTGTTGGGATGTTACGTAACAAGGTGTATTGCAAGTGTAACTCTACCTTCGTAAAATCTGTTTGACTTGATACATTACATTGCTAAAAGAGCAAAATGATGACTGAATCACGAAAAACTCTTGATACATTAAAAGACCACTGACTCTAGTGTGGTAAAATGAATGGTGTTTTTGCTGTTTTTGTAAGATGGAACAGGTGTGGAACGAGATGGACTAGCAGAGCAATTACAGCCTATGGTGCCTTTTGACCTATACGACCATGAATGTGCAATGTATGGGTGCGATGCTTGAATGCAGCTATGTATTTTTGTATTTTTGATGGATTGATTTTGGTGAATATGAAGATGAATTGCGAGAAGAACTCTCTATTGATGAATTTGAATATGCCTAGAAATGAGATGCAAATTTTTGTTGTTTTTGATGATTTTTGTTGTTTTTGAATTTTCATGATTTTTGACCAAGTGATTGTGGAAATCCTTGGAGCGTTTTGGGATTGACCAAGCGATTGCAAGAATCCTTGGAGCCTTTGTGGGATTGACCAAGCGATTGCAAGAATCCTTGGAGCATTTTGGTTTGACCAAGCGATTGCAAGAATCCTTGGAGCCTTTGTGGGATTTGACCAAGCGATTGTGATAATCCTTGGAGCATTTTGGTTTGACCAAGCGATTGCAAGAATCCTTGGAGCATTTTGGGATATGGCTCTCTTTAGATATGAAATGGTCGCAAATGACTGATATTCAAGGGTTCTGTTTCCTTGATACCATCAAGAGAAGCTAGCCGGTATGTCTCGGGTCCGATTTTGCTATCAATGACATACGGACCTAACCAATTGGCCGCAAACTTGTCCCTTAGGTGGGATGGCAAACTGGAATTTTGTTGATTTTCCTTCAAAACCAAATCACCAACGTGAAAGTCCCTGAGGTGAACTTTCATGTTGTAAGCTTTCTTAAGTCGCTCTTGATAAATGCGTAAATGCTCGAGAGCATTAACGCGTCGTTCGTCAAGCAACGTAAGCTGGTCTAACCGGGCCTGCCATGCAGAATCATCATCGATGAACTCATGCATTGATATGCGCGGGGAAGGAATCTCCAACTCTAGAGGCATGAGCGCCTCGGAGCCATACACGAGTGAAAACAGAGTGGCCCCAGTGGGCATCCGAATGCTAGTGCGATAGGCCCATAGGGCAAGTGGGATTTGAATGTGCCAATCCTTATGAGTGTCTGCGACGGTCTTTTTAAGGATGGCAACTAGCATTTTGTTTGATGCCTCTGCTTGCCCATTCGCCTGCGGATAATAGGGTGTCGAAAAGCTGTGCTGAATCTTGTACTTTGTGGTCAAAGCACGCACGTCTTTGTTCTTGAAAGGTGTCCCATTATCCGAGACTATTTTGGATGGAATACCAAAATGACATATGATGTTATGCAAAATGAACTCCACAATGCGGGGTCCTGTCGTAGAGGTAAGCGGAATTGCTTCCACCCACTTGGTGAAGTACTCTGTGGCCGTTATGATAAACGTGTGATGGCCTGACGACGCAGGGGAGATCTTTCCAATTAGATCAAAGCCCCATTGCGAGAACGGCCAAGCAGACTGGACTGTCTGCAAGGCCTGAGAAGGTACGTGCATTAGATTGGCATGATGTTGACACTTCACGCACTTCTTGACATAGGTGCAACAATCTCGCTCTAAAGATGGCCAATAATAGCCCATGCGAAGAATGCGCTTTGCGATGGCCATTCCACTGAAGTGGCCACCACATGTACCATCGTGCGCTTGGGCGACTGCCCAAGTGGACTCTTGCTGGTCCAAGCAACGAAGGAGGATTCCTTCATAGCTGCGACGATACAAGATGTCTCCTATCAAGACATACTTAGCCGCTTTCTGCTTGAGTGCTCGTTTTGCGGCATGAGTCAAATCAAGTGGGAGACTACCTAACTTGAGGTAGTCTCGGATGGGTAAATACCAGTCCTGTTGATCAAAAACCTCGATAGTATGAACAGCCAATCCCTCCTGAAGTTCATCCCTAGCAAATGCTTGAATGGGATAGAACTTGCAAGAATAGTGTTGTGTTGCTACTAATGGGAGTAGGGGAGAACAAGGACCCCCAGTTGGCGTGTTTCAGACGATCTCGGATTCGAGAGAACCTATCCGAGGGTGGTTCAATTTGGATCATGTGGATTCCTGGCGTCAAGTCTGAGCTTGCACGCTCCATCGCGGATTGCGATAAGGTTTTGACTTGAATGGTTGTCATATCACCAGAAAGGTCCTGCGGAATTAGTGACCCCAAGGAGGCCATTGTGTCCGCAAAATGGTTCGATGATCGAGGGAGTGCCTCGATGTCATACCACTCAAGTTTTGCCAAGAATTTGTCCACAAGGGCTTTATAAGCCTTCAAAACTGGGCATTTGCATTGATATACCCCTTTGACTTGATTGACTATTAACAGCGAATCACCAAAGATGTTCAGTCTTTTGATGTTCATGGCGATTGTTGTCTGAAGACCTAGGAGCAAGGCTTCATACTCTGCATTGTTGTTGGTGCATGGGAAGTTTAATTTAAATGACAGGGGCATTGGAGCACCTTGCGGTGTGAAGAATACAATTCCCGCACCACCACCTTGCTCACACTTAGAACCATCGAAGAATAGGGTTATGTCGGCCTGTGACTCAGGCTCATCAGAATCTGGCGATTCTGAGACATGGAAGACCCCATCATCGAGCGAGTTCTATGACCGGAGGCTGATCGTCTTCAAGAGGAGCCTCTGCTAGTTGATCGGCTATGACTTGTCCTTTGATAGATTTTTGTCCAATAAACTCTATGTCAAATTCCGTCAACAACATGATCCATTTCGCCGTGCGACTACTATGATAAGTACGACTCATCATGTATCGCAATGGATTCTCCTTAGACACAACATACGTAGTGTTGCTCAGCATGTAGTGGCGTAGCTTTTTGGTAGCAAACACCACTGCCAAGCAGAGTTTCTCAACGTATGCATAGTTAAGTTCATAACTAACCAGGGTGCGGCTAAGATAGTATGTAGCCTGTTCCTTGTGAAGTTCATTCTTTTGGGCTAGCATGGCGCCTAGTGCCACCTCAGTAGCTGAGATGTATAAGTAGAATGGCACTCCTGGTCTAGGTGGTGCCAATACTGCGGCGAAACCAGGTATTGTTTGATCTCGTCAAAGGCTGACTGGCACTCGTCATCCCAATGAAATGTAACCCCCTTGTGCAATAATTTGTTCATGGGTCGGCACTTGTCAGATAATTGCGCTATGAAGCGTTTAATCGACGCGACCTTTCCCTGCAGACTCCTGAGCTGCTTGATTGTGGTTGGGGGAACCATTTCAAGGATTGCCTTGACTTTCTTTGGGTCCACCTCGATTCCTCATTTTGAGACTATGAAACCCAAGAGTTTTCCAGATGTGACGCCGAAGACGCACTTCTTGGGGTTTAGTCTAACTTTATGCTCCATGAGGCGATCGAGGATCTTGCCTAAGTCAGCGATATGATTTGAGCGCAAGAGAGACTTGGCTAACAAATCATCCATGTAATCTTCCAAAGTTTTGTGCATGTAATCGTGGAAGATATATGTCATGGCACGTTGGTAGGTGGCACCAGCATTTTTAAGGCCAAAAGGCATGACCTTATAACAAAATGTCCCCCAAGGCGTTGTGAACGCCGTTTTTAGTTGGTCTTCAGGATTGATACGAATCTGATTGTATCCTGAGAAACCATCCATTAGGGAGAGCATTTCGTGTCCTGTTGTAGCGTCTACTAACGCGTCGATGCTCGGCAAGGGGAAATCATCCTTAGGACTCGCTTTATTCAAATCATGAAAATTGGTGCATATGCGAATCCTCCCGTCGGGCTTCTTGACGGGAACCATGTTGGACAGCCATGGCGGATAATCCATGCAGATGACAAACTGTGCATCCAACAGCTTTTGCAATTCGTCTTTGACCATCAAGGCCACTGTTGGGTGCATCTTACGTAGTTTTTGCTTTAAAGGCTTGATTGTCGGATCAAGCGTTAAATTATGCGTGACTAGGCTGCGGGTCTAGTCCTGGCATATCCTTGTACGACCATGCAAAAACCTCCTTCTTCTCTTTGAGAAGGGCAATGTAGTCGGCTTGCTCTTCGGGGGAAAGACTTACCCCTAGCTTGAGAATCTGTGGATTCATTGGATCTGTGCCGATGTCTACGTCAGTCGTCTCCTCGACTGACATGTGGGATCCGTCCTCCAACTGATGTGGAGTCGGGATCAAATGGATATCATTAGCTGCATTTAGATCTACGCTTGGAACCTCGGGTTCCTCTTCAGCTTGAAAAATATCTTGAGTTGTCCTTGGGGTAAAATGAGGCATTTCACCGAAAGGCCAGTACTCTGATGGTGATAGAGGTGAATTGACGCGATCCCAGTCGATGGCATCTATGTCTAGATGCAATGACCGTGCTGGATCGGCCGGATTGCGGATGGGTGCGGTCAAATCAATGGAGATCATGTGGATGGAATGAATTTGGTCTCCATTACCGTGGGCATGATAACACGATTCTTCTAGATGCCCCCTATACTCTGGATCTGGCTCTAGGGGAACGGGCACGAACGGATCGGCCCTATGTGCTAAATGGAGGACAGGGTCTTCCCTCGGCACTGTTGTTATGATAGGGTCTCGGGGTGGACGGTGCTCATCGTGAATGTGGAGCCATGGATCCAAGATCAGGTCCCACCCTGCTGGGTCGACCCACCATTCATGCCCTAATCTTATGCCCATCTGTCCCATTAGATCTTCATGAGTTAAAGGGCGGTAATGTCGTCGCGCATGTCTGAGATAGTCCATCTCAGTCTCATCTTCTGAGTCACTTTCGGAGATCCAAAAATGTTCATTCTCTTCAGCAACTATTGCTTGCGACGTTGATGGTTCTCCTTGTTCCAGTACGTTAATCTGGTCCCATTGCGGTTGTTCCACTTTTGGTGGAGGGACCTGACTCTCTTGACATTGTACTGACTCAACTGGAATCTCTAAGGGGAACAGCTTCGAAAAGATGTCCGGACACCATTGATATTCTCTTTGGGGATGAGTATCCGAACTTTCGCCTCTCTCTAGCAAAGGAGAGGGATTACTGCTATTACCAAGGGTGTTTGGTGACCATGGGAGGTAATCTCCCAATGTAAATTCTGTATTTGGGTTGGCATAGAGATCTGGTGCCAATCCCCCCTTGTTGCCTATTTCTAGGTCTTGCATATTTTCAACCAAGATGTCCAAGGGCGGGGGTGGTTGAACCCTACTCCTGACTTGTCATATGGCATCTGATATCTTGGTTGGCAAGGGAGACGCATCCCTTGCTCATATCCGCCTAGCCCGTATCCATGCCAATGGCATTGGCCGAGATATTTGAGGGTAAATTGCGGGTTTGACGAGATAATTGATGTTTTCAACAAAAGGTTCTTCGTCTGCTTCCTTTTGCTTACATGGTTCAAGACCATGATCAAGGCCCCCATACACAAAATTTGTCTAGTTGGGTGGGTGACCTAGGGGAACAACTGTTCCTATGGGAAGGCGAGGTCTTCCCATATCCTGGACTGACTCTAATGCGGGCGTTGCCACAACATTCTGCACTATGTACTCCCCCAGGCCTGTACTAGCCATTTCAACAGTGATTGTTGATGCTTCGGAGGGAGGGAACGGGAGTCCTTCCTGAGTCCATTCCATGTTTGGTAGGTTTGGGGTCTCAGCTTCCGTTGTGCTGGATATTTCCTCTGTTGATATCGTTGAAATTGTTGGCAACCCCTCTTCTAAGGGCTGAGCC
This sequence comes from Wollemia nobilis, assembly GCA_028583015.1. Classification (NCBI taxonomy): domain Eukaryota; kingdom Viridiplantae; phylum Streptophyta; class Pinopsida; order Araucariales; family Araucariaceae; genus Wollemia; species Wollemia nobilis. The sequence continues at coordinate 7,714,504 of JAQPPZ010002447.1, read as the reverse complement.
TCTTCCATGATTTGTTTTCCCTTGTCCTTCTGTGTAGCCATGACAGGTGGCATTGGTAATGAAGGAGTAGATGATGAGGGTTCACCAGGCTGGGATGTTGGTGACTCGGTCACCAGTGGTGCCTGCGGTATTGGACCCCGTTTAGATGGATTTAACTGGAAATCCAAATGTGTTGAAGGGAGGGTCGACTGAGGCATTAGTTGTACCACATTGCAATACTTGAAGGGTTCTAAGTCCATTGGGACTACGTGTATTTCTCCTTCAAAAGCATACTTTAAGCACTGGTGAGCGATGGAAGGGACACACTTCATGTCCCGAATCCAAGGCCGCCCTAGCAGTATATTGTAGGCCATCTCGCCTTCCAACACATGGCACAATGTTGGTGTTGTCTTTTGTCCTACCTGGACAGGTAGAACAACTGTGCCGACTATCGAGCATATTGCATCATTGAAAGCTCGTAGTGTGTACGTGGAGGCTATGATATGAGAGGCTGGCAGCTTCAAATGTTTTAGGGCTGCAGTGGTAATAATATTACTGGACGAGCCAGTATCTACCAACACTCTCTTATACGGGATCCCGTTGATCCGTGCAACAACATGCAGGGGTGGATCTACCATGTCATTCGATATTGCTTTGACTTCATCCTCTCTGAAGGTGATGACCGGCTCAGTACATCGTTTTACGTGTCCCACGAAGTTGTTGAAAGAATTTGCTTCTTGGGGCTGTAATTCGATGGTTTTTAAAATGTCCATAAGAGCTTCCCTATGAGGTGTTGATTGTTGAATAAGCTCGTAAATGGACAGCCTAGCCGATGTGGTCCGCAAACTCTGCGTGAGTTTGCTCCGTATCATGATTTCTGGTCTAGGCGGAGGTGACTGTATAGGGTGTTGTTGAGGCTGTGACGTTGTCGAAACTTCCTTTGTGGCTGCCCCAGGGGCAACTGCTGAGTACTTTTTATTCCTCGTCACTATGCTGATCATTCCCACAAATCCTTGCATGGGAAGATTCTGGCGCACCTCATTAACTTGGAGAGGTTTTGCCTGTGCCTCGTGGGCAGGCAAGGGGTCCTTGAATACCCCCATTTGTTGGTTGTTTGGCGCTATGGGGTTGTCCACGGCCAATGTTTTATTTTCGATTAAATCTTGGATTAGTCCTTTGAACTTCCAACATCCATTCAAATCGTGTCCCCTTCGCCTATGAAATCTACGGTATAGTTCCTCTCTATATCCCTTAGGTTTAGGAGCGTTAGGGTCTATAGTCGGGATCTCTGGAAGGGTTACTAAATTTGCCGCTGACAAGCGGTCAAATAAGGAGTCCCTAGACTCCGTGTAGGGGGTGAATTGTCGCCTAGGGTGACGCTGCTGATTTTGCTCCTGTTTCTTATTATCTTTCTCATAACTAGGAGGCACTGCCTGGTAATTGGCCTTTTGAGGCTGCGTGTCTTGCACTGGCTTGGGAACATTGATCGCAACTTGATTAACCGCTGCGGGTTGTGATTGCGTATTCCCAGTCTTAGTGGTTTTATTCCACTCTTTCTTTTTAGGCTTGGCAATTGTGCCTTCACCTATTTTAATCTCTTCTATGACTCTGGCTTGCGCCAAAGCTTCTTCTAAGCTATCGTATTGCTGCAACAGCAATAGCCCAGAGATTGATTTTAAGCAACTTCGTGCAAACATCTGAGTGAGATCAGACATAGGGGGATGGTAGGGTAGCCTGGAAAGCAAAGCCCTCCATCGGTTCCCGTATGCTGCTATTGTTTCCTCCTCATACTGCCTGAGGCTGGCCAAATCACTTAGTGATGCCTTCTTCCTTGTGTTGAAAGCAAAGCGTTCAAGAAATGCATCCACTAGTTGATCTAAGTTGTTGATACTGTGTTTGGGCAATTGTGTAAACCAATCCGAGGCAGGGCCCGCGAATGTGGTTATGAAAGTTCTAAGCAACAATGCATCATTGTCTTGGATGCCGAAGCATTGACTTAGGAACCTCGTGACATGTTCTTGTGCGTCCTCCTCACCTTTAAAGACTGCCAATTGTGGCAACTTGAAATGTTCAGGGTAAAGAGGTATGGGTACTAAGGGATGCACCGGATGACTGCGGAGTTGACGTAGTGTGGGCTTTTGATGCCCAGAAGCTTTTATCTCCACAGACTCCAAACGCTCTAATAGCGCTTTGTATGCATCGAAAGCTTTTATTTCTTCCTCTTTCATTTGCTCCCTTTGTGAGTTATGGGAGACTGGAGGCCTATGGGGGGGTGGCCGAATGGCAATCCTCCCGCCTTGATGGGGCGTTTCGGCCCTTTCTATTTCTGGTTCATACTCCTCATAAAACTCTTGAGGAGTCTCTGGGTGAGCCCTATGACCTTGATCGAGTCCCCGCTGAGGGTACCCATCATTGTTCCGGGGAGTGGCCTCCCTTTCGGGTCTATAAGGTCTCGGGGGCAAAGCTTGACGAGGTCGCGGAGACCTGTCCTGCACCAACGGGTTGTGCCTCTCATACTGTTGTGCTCTTTGGGTGCGAGGGGTTGGCACCCTTTCAGGTAGTTTATAGCGTAACTCATCCGCTTCGCGCTGCATGCGTTCTTTGTTCAGGCGGTATAAGTACTCTAACTCCTGGTGACCTTGCTCAAGCTACGTGATTCGAGCTTGGCGGGCGGCATGTCTGACGATTGCCGGGTCAATTTGGTCTGCCCTCTTTGGCTCAGGAGGCTTAAATGTTTCTCTTATGTGTTTGCCTCGATCTTGATGATCTAAAATTTTAATGGGTTGCTTCCCTCTGTCGAGGTAGGCGACATTTGTTTGAGGCCCTAGCCTCGATGTGTGATCATGATATCTGGCAGGTGCAAAAACGCAAGGTTCCCACGTTGTTTGTTGTTCTCGAGGAATGTGATGATCTTCCTCGTACTCCCTTTCATGGGTGTGAAAGGGGCGGGCGGAGTTAGCTTGCCTTGTGTAAAGAGCCCTGCGCTCTGGATGTTGTTTTTCTGTTCTGATGGGAGGTAAAGAAGGGACGCCATATCCACGTTGCCCCTCCAAATGGACAGTATGCCTCTCTAGCGCTTCATCGTGCTGTGTCCATTCAAATCTAGCCTCAAGAGGCGGTTGTCTACCAACATTGAGACCTACATGTGAACCATCTTCCCGAAAGGGGTCTGTGTTGAATGGGTGTATTCCAATGAGGAGGTTCCCAATAGTTCCTTCTTGAAGTGGCCTGATGTGGACTTTGTTGTAGGCCAGACTGCCAAGACGGTATGGCTAGGTCCTCAGGGCTAAAGCGAAGGCGACTAGCGCCCTCTCTTTGTGTACCTTCCGCAGCGTCTGCCCTTGATTGGGCTTGGCTACGAGTGTACACCATTGTGATGCTTCGCTACTATCTAAGCAGATTTTATCTCGTTTATGATGATTTGTCTTTTTGTCTACACTAAGCAGAAGTAAACACACACATACACAAAATTGTGATTATCTCTTTTAAGGATTAAATAGTGTGTCCTAGACTGGTTTAGTGCATTTTGGTGTTTCGTTTTGTTTTTGCAATTTTGGAAGAACGTTTAAATGCATAATGTTGGCTCATATGACTCCCATAAATGGTCGCCCCTTCAATATACCATTGTCGGACCGATATACCAACCTCTCTATATACCCGCCCTTACGTGAGGGAGACTATAGGTACGTGAGAGCAGATGGTACGTGGAACATAGGCGGTACGGAAGGGGAATCGCTCTGTTTATGACACCTACCATAGAAGACTTATCCTCGCGTGCTTGGGAATCACCCCAAGCTACACTCGGTCAGCCTTCGTCAGGATTTACGTCTAGCAACGATCGCGATCGAGGTAATGGATGCAATATCTCAAGCCAAAGTGATAATGGAATCCACCTTTGGTCTTGCTCAAGGGTTGGGGTTTTACGACCAACGCCTTGGTTTAAAATACCACGTGGTGTGTGGGGTTCATTTTACTTTGCAAAAAATTGAAACAGGCAACTGAAAAAGAAATCTTTCCCTATGCCAGACAGATAATACTAACTGAAAACAGCAAGTAAAAATTTAAAAAGATTTTTTTTTTTTTTTTTGAAAAATTTACGAAAAATTTTTCTACCTTAAAAAAATCAGAAAATAGAAAAACAGCAATTTGACAGAAGCTATAAAACCCCTACCTCTTCTCTGCCTAACAGGATGTCTCTGATTCACTCTGAAAAATTGCACAGAACTGCACTCGTCCCTGGGTGAGGCGAATACTAGAACGACAATCGTCTCAGGGTGAGACGAATAGTTTATTCGTCCCGGGGTGAGACGAATAGCACTCTGTAATCGTCACTTGCAGAGACGAATACCGTACCTATAGAAAAAAAGCAATTTTAGATCAGTCACTTAACCTAAAAATAAAAACTGTGGGCTCGGGTCCCACCGTGATCGCCACTGAAAGCATGAGATTTCGGAATGAAAAGAAACAGTATGCACGAAACAAAGAACAAAGATAAATAAAAGAAAACGTATAGATTAAAAACACGACCCTCTTTATTCGTACTTCTTATCCTCGGTTACATGGACGTCTCCTCCCTTTTAAAATTTTAGGAGTGTTAACTAAACCTCTGTTACACATGTGCACATTCATCTTCTTTCTCCCGCATGCCCACATGCAAAATGGACGGGCCAACGTATTGTCGCCGCTGGTGCTTGGTGAATCCTTGTTGTTTGCTGTTTCTCCTACGGTCAAAGAAACATAAAAAATGTTAGTAGCACCTGTGTTAATAAGTGAAACAAGTGAATCTTGAAATAAGTAGAAGATGTATGCATAAAATCATTAAAAATAGTGTATAGAACGAATTTAAATGACATGCACTTTTAATCAGAGTAAGCACTAAAAGATAGAACGTGGAACGTATTAAATAATGCGTCTAACAAAATAACGTATTGTCTTTCAATATATGTATATTCAGACTATGTTGCTTGAAAGATATATGTTCGAACATGAAACGTAGCCTATTGTTTTAAAACATTTCAAAAACAACATGTATTCAAAATATAAAACGTAAACTGTTTTAAAATATCCGAAGACAACATATATTAAATTAGCTATGAACATGCGTAGGGTGCCCAAGCGGGCCGCCCTGTTAAAATCTGACTTCGACGCCAACCCACTAGGAATTGGCTCAAAATCCAAGATAATGTGTTGTCGACAAATTGATAGTATACTTGTGATCCAATGTCCGGATTGAAGGTTCGGATGAATGCGTTCGAAAAGAATGTAAATGAGCCTCTGGTTTTGCAGCACTTCGTTGTGTTTCAAGAAAATGCTTCCTCCCTCTTTTTACTTCGCATCGAGCTAGTTTTTATAGAGGTTTTCGCCTCTTAGAGCATTAATGTCAAAACCCTAAATCCGCAAGGGCCGCTCAGATTTGATCTTTATCAGGCCATTATGAGACATGGCTCGTACTGACATCGGAAGTTATGAGGCGTGGCCTTGAATCGGATTTGTTTTGAAACTGCTTGTCTCATTAAAGTCCGTCGTTCTACAGATCCACGGGGTCTCTTTGGAGAGGGGCACGTAAGGGTGCCACGTGGCAGTCATTCTTTGGATGCGGTGGCCACGTCAAAGTCCGCCTTTGATTATCGTAAGTATGCCTTTTAAACGTAAAGTGCCGAAGTGTCACGATATCGCGACGTCGCGATATCGCGACACTTCGGCAGAGCCTCCCCTTGGGGCCAAAGGTGTCGCGATATCGCGACGCGCGATATCGTGACACCTTTGGCCGAGGCTCCCCTCGGGACCAAAGGTGTCGCGATATCGCGCGTCGCGATATCGCGACACCTTTGGCCGAGGCTCCCCTCGGGGCCAAAGGTGTCGCGATATCGCGACACCTTTGGCCGAGGGGAGCCTCGAGGCCAAAGGTGTCGCGATATCGCGACACCTTTGGCCGAGGCTCCCCTCGGGGCCAAAGGTGTCGCGATATCGTGACACCTTTGGCCGAGGGTAGCCTCGAGGCCAAAGGTGTCGCGATATCGCGACACCTTTGGCCGAGGGGAGCCTCGGGGCCAAAGGTGTCGCGATATCGCGACACCTTTGGCCGAGGCTCCCCTCGGGGCCAAAGGTGTCACGATTTCGTGACACCTTTGGCCGAGGGTAGCCTCGGGGCCAAAGGTGTCACGATATCGTGACACCTTTGGCCGAGGCTCCCCTCGGGGCCAAAGGTGTCACGATTTCATGACGCGCGAAATCGCGACGTCGCGATTTCGCGACGTCTAAGGCTAGGTTCCCTTTTTGTTGAGGCTTGTTTGCTTTTAAAGACTTTGCTTTCGATGAAGGTTTTGGCAAGGCTTGAAGACTTTGATGAAGGTTTTAGCAAGGCTTTGTTAAGGCTTGACTTTGAGGACTTTGTTAAGGTTTTGCTTTGTTCTTTTTCTGACCTTCTAAACTATTGTGTAAGTGGCCAGGACCACTGTTTGACCTCTGAGGGCTGCCCTGAAAGCTGTGTATGTCAATGCGATCAATGTTTGTAGTCACTTAATAGGATTGGTGCTGTTTTGGTGTCTACATACCCCATAAGAGGTTTTGGACCTATCCCAAGTGGATTTGCGTCGAAACAGAGTCCCAAACGGTGGGCGTCCTGTCCCCTGGTGCTCCCCAAGCTGTCATAGTTCTAAATGCCCCACCCCGGAGTGAATAGAAATTTGTGGTATATTTTCTTCCTTTTCTTTTTGCATCTTATTCTAGGTTATTTAAATAGGTTGTAGTTTAAATTTCATTTCATTCTGAGCAATTTTGACCAGGTTTTTATCATTTCTCGCCTTCACTAACCTGCAGATGGCATCATCAAAATTTGGGTGATCAAGGCCAAATTGGAGAAATCTGACCATCTGGGTCATCCCAAAACACCCCCAATTAGCTAACCTCAACTTTGCAGGTCATTTGGAGCTTCCAAGATAGGACATTGAAGAGGGTGCTTTCGGATAATTTATTACAAGTTAATTCATTCTGCCCCAGAGTGAATACAAATTTGTGAGGAATTTCTGGACTGTTCCTTTTACAGTGGCTTCCTGGTAACATATTCATGCTTCTATAAAAATTTTAGGTCGTTCTGATATTATTTGGTTATCGGTTTAATATTTCATGCATATACTAACAGTAGGCCTTGGGAAATACATGTTCTATTCTATTCGCAGGTGCTACTAATCTTTTCTATTTTCTTGAACATAGGTATTTGACATCAGAGGAGCAGGAAGGAGTCAACAATCATATACACAAGCAGCGGTGACATTTTGGTCTGCCCATCTTACATGTGGGCACACATAAGAAGGATTGCTATCCATGGATGTGATAAGAAATATATTTGATGATCCTATCCCTTAAAAGGGAAGGAGACATATTGTAACACGAATTTAAAAGCATATCAATAAAGAAGGCCATATTCGACATTGCTTTTATCTTGTGTTGATTCATCTATTTCCTTTCCTCTTATGCATTTTCAATACATAGGCTTTTAGCATTAAGTCTGGTTTTAAAAGCATCGCACTTGGCATTTTCCTTTTTTGTTTATGTATCCTCATGCTTTCACATACCATGAAGCCAAAAATATAATCAAGGAAGATTTGGTTAATGGTGGAGGTTATGTATGGATGGGCAAGGGGACAAAAATGAGCATACTTCGAAAGGCGATCCACTACCATGAGAATAATAGACTTTTCGCCTGATTTAGGTAACCCTTCGATAAAATCCATAGAAATATCAGTCCAAACCTGATCTGGAATGGGAAATGTTTTAATAGTACCCAAATAACAAACTATTTCACCTTTCATCCATTGGTAGGTATCACAAACTACCATGAAGTCACAGATTTCCTGTTTCATCCCTTTCCAGAATATTGTGCGCTTGAGGCGTTCATATGTTTTGAGAAATCCAAAATGACCTACAGAGGGAGCAGTGTGTAGTTCCTTCATGAATAGGTCACGGAGTGGTGAGGCATGGGAAATAACAAGGCATTGGTGATAACACAAATCCTAGCCATCCTAATTGTAGCCTGGGTATGAAGTCGGATTAGCTTGAAGTGAAGCCATCAAAGCTTGTAGGTCTGCATCTTGAAGTACCTCCTATTGTAAGGAATATATCCATTGGGGGACAGGTGCGGAGATAGCACATAGCATACTAAGGGCCTCAAATTTGTGAGAGAGAGCATCAGCCATAATATTTTCTTTGCCCTTCTTATAGGTGATATCATAATCATAGCCCATGAGTTTAGAAACCCATTTTTGTTGTTCTAGGGTATCAACCTATTGTTCTAATGGTCTGATTTAATGGAGAAATTTTTCCCAATTAGATATGGTCTCCAATGGGTGACAACATGTAATATGGCCAACACCTCCTTGCCATACATAGATTTTCCAAAATTACGCTCAAAGATTGCCTTACTAGTGAAGGCCAAGGGTCTCCTTTCCTGCATCAATTTCACCCCAATGCCATGTCTGAAAGCGTCACTTTCAATGACAAATAGTTTAGAGAAATCTAGCATGGCTAGAATAGGTGTGGTGGTCATGGTATGATTTAATTCAAGAAAGGTGTGATCAATGGGCCCTATCCAAGTGAAATAGTCCTTCTTTAACATAGATGTGAAGGGAGCTGCTATTTTCCCATAATTACAAAAAAAATTCTTGTAATAGCCTGTAAGTCCTAAGAATCCTTGAAGTCCTTTGAGAGTGTGAGGTTTTGCCTAGTCCTGAACTACCTAAATCTTCTTGGGGTCAACCTTGACACCATATTTGGAAACAATGTGTCCTAAATACTCCACTTTAGTCATACTAAAGGAGCACTTAGACTGCTTAGCAAAAATTTGATGTTCGGCCAATAACTGTAATGTCTTATCCACATGGGTAAGGTGTTCTTCCCATGAGTGGATATAAACCAATATATCATCAATGAAAACTAGGATGAACTTCCGCATGAAGGGACAAAAGATGTTGTTCATAAGGCTTTGAAATGTGGATGGTGCATTTTTCAAACCAAATGGCATTACCAAGAACTCATAGTGACCTTCATGAGTACAAAAAGCAATTTTTGGAATATCCTCATCCTTGAGCCTGATTTGATGGTACCTCGAACGAAGGTCCAACTTGGAGAAGTACATAGCTCCATGTAATTCATCCAGAAATTCATCCACTACCAGAATGGAAAATTTATCCTTGATGGTGATCTTATTAAGCTCACGGTAGTCTATGCACAATCGCCACGAGCCATATTTCTTGTGAACTAGTAAAACTAGAGAAGATTAGGGACTGGTACTAGGTCGAATGACACCTACCTTGAGCAATTTCTATACCATCTTCTCAATTTATGACTTGAGATCATGAGGATACTAGTATGGTCTGATGTTTGATGGTGCACTACTCGAAAGTAGTGGAATAGCATGGTCATGAGAGCGACGAGGCGGCAATGTAGTTGGTTCTAAAAAAAGCCATTGTGCTTGGTTAGAACAAGTTGCAAATCTATTGGAAGTGGATATATTGTAGAAATATGTGGGTGAATTGAAAATAGTTGTGCAATGATCCCATGGGAGGACTTTTTCAATAACTTCTCCATGTGATTGGAACTAATAATTTGTGTAGGGCTAGCTTTGATACCCTTGAGGGTATATGTTTGTCCATTTTGTGAAAATTGTAGCCATATATCTACAAGGTTGCAAGAGAAAGTGCCCAAGGTGCTCATCCATTTGGATCCTAACACAACATCACATCCTCCCAATTGGAGGGTGAACATATCTTGCTTGAGTTCATAATCCCCTATCTAAATTTTTACATTTTGACATTTACCTTTACAAGGTAAGGTGCCTCCATTGGCCACCATGACTTCAAAATAATTGCATGAGTGTATATAGCAGTTGGTCTGTTTGGCCACCTGAGGATCAATAAACTTGTGCATACTGCCTGAATCAATAAGAATTGTGAGATGTTGGCCCTTGAAATAACCCACAACTCTCATGGTTTATGGGGTGGTAATCCCAGTAAAAGCATGGACTAAAATTTTTGTTGGTGTTTATGATGGTTCCTCTTCTTGTGGAGTTGGTGACTCAGTTGTATCACTCTCCTCATCACTATGGGCACTGTCTTCTGGTTCTTCCACATCTATTAAAAACAATCTCTTATTTGCACATTTATGCCCCTTCATAAACTTTTCATCACAATTATAACATAACCCTTAGGGGCGACGTGCATCCATTTCCTTTGTAGTCAGCATCTCGGGAGCAGAAGGTTTATTATCACTATTGTTTTGGAATCGAGGAGGGAAAGAAGGTCAGTTATGCAAAAATCATGGTGTCCACATTTGAGCTAAGAGTTTAGATTTTGCCAATTAGGCTAAAATGATAGCCTCCATCATGGTGTGGGGTTTGAACATCTTGACTTCATCCTGGAGATCATCTTGTAACCCACTAACAAAAAAGCTCATAAAGAATCCCTCATTCAAATTCTTAGTTTTATTGGCCAATTTCTCAAATTGGGTTTGGTAATCATGAACTAAGGTGGTTTGTTTCAGCTTTGTCAGTGCACTTGTAAAGTCATCATAGTCATTGGGGTCAAATCGAGTGAGTAGTTGGGACTCAAATTCCTCCTAAGATAGATCAGTGTTAGCAACCTATAGCCATTGGAACCAATGTAAGGCCTTAGATTCTAAATTGAAGGAAGCCATCTAAACCCGATGATATACAAGGATATTATGGAGTCAAAAGAATTGATCAACCCGACATAACCACCCATCGACATCCTTTCCACTAAAATTAGGGAATTCTAATATAGGTATTATGAAGGTTAGATCCTGATCAACATGATTGTTATCTGGTGTTCGTCGACCTCATTCAAAGTTTTTAACATGGTGTTCAGTTTTGGTTCTACCTTGCAATTTGGTCTCCATCTTTATGAGTTGTTCTTCTAAGAAGATTATAGTGTTATCCTAATCCAGTCGAAGCTCTCGAATCTCTATGTCTATGTTCTTATTTGCAGACGTCAAGTTAGCAATGGATTTTTTTAGGTCGGCCAATAATGTACTCAAGTCTAAATCCTTTTGTTGTTGTCCTTGAGTGTCGCTTGCCATTGCGGTCCCTCTTGTGCTGATTTACTAAAAATAGACCTCAAATTTTTAAGAGTTACTATTTTTAGTAAGGGTCCATAATTTAATTTGGGAAATGAGTTGCAAAATTTATTTTAATATAGGGTCCACTCCGGTAGTTGTTTGATTTGAGCGCTCAATGAGGAGATATACTGAATTTTTTGACTTTTTGTGATCTCCTGTTGGTTGCAAGTCGATGTCAAGGTAATTTCTTCCACTTGTACTTAAAATTTCACCAATGAGTCCTTAAGGGTCTTTTGTGTAGAATAACAAGTAGATTTTATTTCCAAAAATTTGGATCAATTTGATGGACTGATGAAAAGTTATGGCCTTAGCAAGAAAAATCAAAATTTGCTATTTTTAGAAATTTGGTGCAAAATTTGACCAGGAGCTACCAAGGACAATTTTGTCTAGAATAGAGTGTAGAATTTTTTACTAAATTTGGGACCTGGGATCAACTGTTTTGGACCTATATACTGAAATCTAACCACCCTATCACTATCATGTTCTTTCCTCTGTCACCTATATTGCGATTACTAACATTGTTCCTATCATTGACCCTGGGGATTCTCTGACATTGATAGTACTATTTTTAACATTGGAAGTCTGTAATTGTAGACTGTTATAGAGGGTTGTTACTATCGACCTGACTATCTATGTTATTGACACAAACTATTTCTGTCATTGTCCTGACTATTCTGTTTCTAACCACGGGTTGTTGCAAACACTTGCAAGATCTAACTTTGACTGTTGGTGCATGCAAGTTTTTTTTCTATGATAAGGAATCCCTTCTCTGTATGCTCACTTTTAGAGGTTGTGAATGTAGATTAATAGAATAGGTATGGTGTTTATTTGTAGGTGGAAGTTATGTTTTGTAGAACTAGGGTATGCTAAGCAAGGGAGTATGCAATACCCATAGGCCCTCTGTTATACCGTAGTGACGAACAATAGTGCTTGGACCAATATTTCAGGCCACTACTCAAGGAGGATTCTACACATACCCTTGAGCACACTATCTACCTATTTTATAGTATGGGAGGGTAATCATCTGAGATGTTGTGTCCTGTTGACTATGGATAATACAAGGCTGAAAAGCTTCCTAATTGATAAAATATTATTTGAACCTAGATTGTATCCTGATATACCTGAAGATATGTGGGAGCTCAATTCCATGTGTGAGTGTTTTTTGAGGCCTAGGTATTAGAGTTTGATCGCCCCTCACTTCACTAGACGCTTTATGGGATATCTAGCTTAGCCAATAATGACAGTTCCTTTGCGATATTTTAAAACCCCCAGCACAGGGTTTCTAACCTACACAATTACTATATTTATTTTTTTCTATTTTTTTATTTTCTACAAAAAAATTACTGTATTTTTTTGGATTTTTTTTTCGATAAAGAAAAAATAGAAATAAAAACACACAGGAAAATTATACCTAATAGACAAAATGATTGGCAATAATCATCTCAGTTGCAGTAGAACTTAGCCCTAGAAAGTGCTCTGATACCACTTGTTAGGAACATACTATTAAAATAAAGCACACTCACACAAAATATTGAAAAATAACTCACATACATCAAATAACGCAATATCACTATGCAGAAATCAATTACAGAAATGAAAGAATATCATAGTAACACTGAATCGTGGGCCTCTTCAAGGGGGCAACCTCATTCAATATTTCATTAGCTTGCAAAAGTATAATCTCATACATGGATTCATATCTTTTTAAAGGAAAACTACATGCAACCCTACCTAAATGCTCAAGAGGTGGCTTACATGCAAAATGCCACTCGAGCTAGAATCTCCCACCAAATGGCGGTTACAATCTTGATAAAAATGGTTACATGAAATGGTACCACTTGGCGAGGTATCTTACTACATCGGTTACAATATTGATAAAATCAGTTACATGAGATGGTACCACTTGGCGAGGTACCTTTATTACCACCTACATTACTAAGTATTGCATAATAACATTAAAATAGGATCCCCATGTTGGAAGTGTGTTTATTACATAGGTAAATGAGAATTACAACATGGTGTTAGGATAGGATCCTAACATAAGGCTCAGAGCTCTAGAAGATTGATGGGAGTATAGGGGTGATATACTGAGATAGATTTTGTGGTATATACCCCTAGTGACTGAGTATGCCGATTTTGGAGATTGTGGCATACCATTTGGCTTCATTTTGTACTTATATTTTGAGATATATATATATATATATATATATATATTTTTTTTATATATATATATATATATTGATCCTTTTTGTTTATGCAACATTGTATGATTTAATTGGATGATTTATTGCATTTGCTTATGATGGTTGTGTTACATAATATTTTGTAATTATGCTTTGATTTTTTTGAACATTTTTTATCATGCTTAACTTGAAAGGAAATGATTTTGCAAAGTGTTAAAAGATGTTTTTGTGAAGTGATAAAATTGATGGATTAGCAATGAACCTCAAAAGGATGTTGTGTTGTTATATGACCATTCATGGAGATAAATGCTCACTAGGTCATGAAGCATATCCTGTTGTGAGGAAGTTTTGTATTGCTAATAACAGAAAAGAATTTTGGGCTCAAGAGTAACCTTGAGGCTTATGATGATGAAAAAGGATGGCGATTCCTTTAAGAGGAATTGATTTTGGGAAATAGGTTGATAAAGATTGTATTTGTGAGAAATATAGAGTGATTTAAGCATGAAAATTTGGGAAGGATGACTTGCACTAGGCATAGAATTCCTAGTATGAATTTTGAAGTGAGAGTTATTACTAGGAATTATACCATCATTGCGAAGTCAAAAATGCAATGCATGATAAAATGATTATGTGTGATTTGAAATGCAATTTTTATTGGAAATAAATCATTATGTTGCATGTTGAAAATTTTTTAGAGACAATATATATACTGTAATTACTAAAATGAAGTGATTTTGTAGGGATTAATGCAAATGGTTACAAAAATGATGTTTTCTAGCAAAATTTCAAAGAAATATTTTAAATTATTTCAAGGATAAAGTCAAATTTATCAAGAACCAGTGTGTGATGTGTGAGTTCATTATCCATATTGATTCACATAATGATACAAAATCTCTCAAGGATCAAATGTGTGTGCTTTGTGAGGTTGATTTACCAATTTTGAGTGAGGTAATGATACAAGCCAGCTTTTATGAACCAATGTGTGTGCAAGTGAAAGATTCGTTGACCATGATTTTGTGCATGCAATTGTACTAAACTACTATGTAAGTCAAGCTACCAAAAGCTAGCTAATCCACAAGCGTACATTGGTCTATACAAAATAAGGTCACTAATATGACAGACATATCACCACGCATAAGGATACCGCCATTGCCAAGCTGACTTGATGCCACCTAACCTGTAATGAGGATCACCCCATGGCGTTCGAATAATTAAGGAATTCCAGGGATTCAAGCTCATTACCCCCTTCTTTTCTTTTGATTTCTTTGAGTAGGGATTCTTGTTCATTTTGTTTGTGAACAAGGGTATTTTATTGCTTTTGTAGTAAAACTACTTTTCTCCTTTTATTTTTTCTTTGTGCTTTTCTTTTTCGGGATACTTGCTCAGATTAGACAAGGAGCAAGGGATTTTATTCGAGTAGGGGGGAGCTTGTCCTTTTTCCAATTCTCAGTATTCTAGACCATGTGCATAATAGGATAGCAAGGGAAACTTTTCGCTTAAAGAGCTAAGACTACTATGTAGTATCATCTTTCAAATTTGCAAAAATCATTTTAAGATGTGAAATGTGTTCTTGGTTCAAAAGGTAGCAAGACCAGTTCCCAAAACTCAAAATTTTATTTAGTGAAGTAATAGTGATTTTGGTTCAAGAGAGATTTATAATCAAAATGACAAAATCAAGATTTAGTAGAAATGTGAATTAGTTAAGTGGTTCAAGATAACTTTTGAGTTTATCCGAAAGAAAATGAAATATAACTTGAATTTTGAGAAACAATAATTAATGATGCAAAATGATGATTTAACAACAATTTAACATATTTTTTATATTTTTTTGATTTTTTTTTTGGAATTGATAATATATACAAAAATGTTGTATATACACTATACAAAGTAATTTATTCATAATATTTCTAAGGTGGCTTCAAAATCAAAGGAGGTTTTGAAGAGTAACTTGGTTGTGGTGTAGGTGATTGAAGTTGATTTGTTGATAGTTGAGATTGTTGTGATGAAGGATGATGAGCATATGTAGATGAAGAAAAGTGATGGACAAAATACGACAATGATGATAAAGAGGAAAAGAATAGAGAAGTTGATGTGATAATGATAAAGGAAGAGAGAATGAAGAATAAAAGGTGATGAACAAAAGGTGTCAATGATGATAAAGAGGAAAATAATAAAGAACTTAATGTAGTGACGATAAAGAAAGATAGGATGAAGAACAAAGATTCCCTATGAATAAGAGAAGTTCTTAAGAGATCTAGGGGAGAAATTATGGTTGTAGTATTAGCTAATTGACTAATTAATATCATTGTGATGAGGCACATTTTGTTATGATTTCAATTGATTATTTTCCTTTTGTGTGTTGTTTGGTAAGAGATATGGTAGATCCCCATTTCTTGATTAGTTGTTTGAGTTTGTGATTGGGAATTTTGATTTTGAACTTGTTGCCTAGTGATGACTCCAATAGTACCTACAATGTTGTTGGTTTGTGAGTGACCAACATGAGGTCTAGCAGTTGTTTCCTATTCAATTGGAAGTATTTGTTGAGATGAAGGGTGTGTAGTCATTCTTCTAGGAAATGGCTCTTCTGGAACTAATAAGTCTGTGATAGGAAGGATTGGTTCTGACTCATCTTCAAAATTATTTGAATTATTAGAAATAATGTCCATTTCACTTTCCATTTCACTTTCTGAATTACTTCTTGTATCTTCTGAAGATGAAAATTGAAAATATTGAATTGGCCTAATTGTGATTGTAGATTGAGTAGGCACATAAGAAGTGTGCGGATTTTGATATGGTAAGAAATTATTGATGGTTCCCACATATCGAGTTGGGGGAGGGACATTCTTATGATCTAGTTGATTCACAACTTCTTTACCATGATTGGGTAAAGGATGTTGGAAGATGTCTAAGTTTTGATTAGCATTTTGTGTTTGTTGCTTTTGAGCATTGTTTGGAGGATTATTGTTTGGAGGGAATTTTTCTACTTCCATGGCACCTTTATCAATTAGATCTTGTATCAAATGTTTTAATATTTTGCAAGAGTTGGTTGAATGTCCATCCACTCGATGAAAATTGTAATGTAAATCAGCTCTATATCCAGGTAAAGTGGTGTCTGGTTGTCGTATTTTTGGCAATCGTATCAAACCTTCTTCCAATAATTGGGGTAGAATCAAGGTTAAAGGCTGGTTCAATCTTGTGAATTCTCATGGAGGTTTATCAGGAACCTTTAATACAAATTTCTTTATGTGATATTTGGAGTGTTTCTACTGTTAGTGACTCCATCACCAACCACTTGTTTGTTTTATATTGGTTTTTGGAAGATTTATCTTCATCCTTCTTCTTGAATTATCCTCTTATAATAAGGGCTTCTTCTACCCTTCTTGCTAGGTCTATAGCTTGATCAAAATAAGTTACTATAGCAGTGGCGAGTTCATAAGATAACTGCTCTTGTAAGTTACCGATGAAGATTTCTAACATTTCTCTATGAGGTAAAGCAAAGTGTAGTTTCCCTAGAAGTTGTCTCCATTTAGCTAGGAATTTCATAAAACTTTCATCTTTTCCTTGTTTTAAATTATATAAGTCTTTAATGGTAACATGTCTTTCTATGTAAGCACCAAATTGATGAACAAACATTTTTGCAGTTTCTTCAAAATTTCTCAAGGAATTGGTTGGTAATTGATAATACCATTCTAAAGCCATGCCTCCAAGGCTTTTAGGAAAAATATTTAGTAACAACAAATCATCATATGAAATATCATGACAAGTTGTCCTAAACATACGAAGATGTTCAATAGGATCTTTGGTCCCTTTATATATCGGAAGAATTGGCATGGGGAAATGTTTAGGATAAGGTTGGGCAACAACAATGGGATCCAATGGTTGACTACACATCTCCCTATAACTATATGTGGGATGATAAGGATCTATTTGATCTAAGCGTGAAGCTAATTGTTTGACTATAGCTTCAAGTCCTTGTGTTTGCCCACTAAATTGATTTTGTGTTATCATACTATTATGCATTTGATGATATGGTTGTGTCGCTATATGAGGATTTCTAGTAGAAACACTATTATGTAGAGTATTTGTAGGAAGAGTATTGTGAAGTTTATACAAAATTGCATTTTTCTGAATTTTCTATTGATTTTGTATTTTTTTAGCCTTTTGTGATGTGGATGCTTGTTGATTAAGAGCTTGAGAGAAAAGGGAAGAAAAGAGTTGTTTTTGTTTGGTGTGCACAATAGTAGATTGTGTTGCCATGTTTTGATTGACATTTTGAGATGGATCATCTTGATCGACATCTTGCTCTATTCTACTCATGTATGTCAATGGATTTGCATGCATTCGGAAAGCAGATTCTAGAGCTACCTCCATTGAATAATCTCCTTTTGGGAGTAAATATTCTATTTTTAACACTTGATTGATATCATCTATATTACTTTTTAGAAATTTAGTAAAGTGTTGAATGGATTTGAAACTAACATTGCCTTGAGGGTCTATTGTAGGCTTCATAGGATCTTCTTCTTCTTCACTTCTCTATTGTCATCCTCATCTTGTTTCGTGAGTTTATCATCTTCAATATGTATCTTATCATCAAGATTTTCTTGATCTGGCTCTTCTGCTGAGCTAGATTCTATTTATTTACCATTTCTCAGGATTCTAGGCATTTTGCCTTTGGGTGTTTTGTCTTTCAGTGGTATATATATATTTTATATATATATGTATATATGTGTGTGTGTGTATATATATATATATATATATATATATATATATATATATATATATATATATATATATTTGTTTTTGTTTTTAGGAGTAAAGGTAAAAACAAGAATTATAATATTCTAGATAATAAGCTTAGTCTTCCTGGAATAGTTTATGAATGTCATTGATAGGTTCAAGTTCTTCAGGAGTCATATAATGCTCTTCTTCAAATTGAAAGTTTGCTTTTAGGAATTTGACAAAGTGAGCTATAGTAATGCTATCAATTTCAGAATATTGAGAATAAAAATATATTTTGTGATAATATTCATGAAAATGGACTACTCTAGGAGTTCTTTGATATCTTCTCTTGTTTTCCAAAACTATCTCTTGATCTTCTATGTGTGCAAGAAATCGGTGTACAGTTATGGCATTTTCAATATAATCTTCAAAAGTGTAGATAGATGAAGAGATGCTTGCTCTCTTATCAGCTAACCACCTCTCACATGATCTTTGTATATCAAAGTAATGAGAATAGTGATCGGGTCCCAGAATTCTAGCTATGTTGAATCTCTTGATTTGACTAAGTCTTTGTGTGTTGGCTTTAATGATGTCAAGTCTTTTCCAAAGTTCAGCCCACTGTTCTTGAGATGGGATACTAGAGCGTTCAACTACTAGAGATATTTCTTGTGTAGATAATAGTGTTCTAATGTCTATAATTACAAATTTTTCTATATTGGTATCTACCATTTAAGAGGTGAATCTAAAACATGCAAGTTTAACTGATGATATTTTTTTATGTTTTATGTTTTGAATCAAAATGATGCTTATGTAGTTCACGTCGGGTTCACCAAAGAATGTAGTCCTAAAATTTTTGCACTCCTTTCCTTCAGGCTAATGGATCTACGCCTCGAAGGGGAATGGGAAAATAATGGGTCTACACCTCAAAGGAGAAGCACTTGATGTCGTGCCCTCTTTGGTGATTGTCGATGAATTGGGTGGGTTCACCAAGAAACATTTGTATGGAAGTTTCCATGCCTAGGTTGGGAGTTGTTTGATGGATTCGTTTTAATTCACTCACATTCACCTAGTTTGGCCAAATGCAACTAAACCTATACTATATGCAATTTTGATTTAAATGAATACAACACACAATAGAATACAGAAGATAAAATAGATGCAATGCTTAGTATTAAAGAAATTTCAAAGCTTACTCAATTCGGATGGCTGATTTGAAGTCTTTTTGCTTGATGCAGGTGATATCGGACGTTGCAGGGTGATATCGGACATTCGATATGATATTGGCTAATTCGTTACAATCGAAACCTGCAATTTCATAGATTGACACCGAAATATAGATTTGCAACATAATATACATTCAATTAAACATGAATTGAACTAAATGACATACATTATTTGTAACACTTGCATGAAATCGATATGAATCTATATTTTGATTGCAATTAATGATGTAAATAAGATGTTTAGATTGATAGAAGTGTGATATAACTACAAAATCTATGTTTAAAATGAAATGATAAGTAGTAGATATGATCTTATAAGTGCAAAATGGAGGGATAGAAATGCAAACAACAGTCTGAAGGTACCCCCAAGCAACTTGCAGATGATATCAGATGTTGCAGGGCGATATCGGATGTTGCAGAGTGATATCGGATGTTCGATATCATATCGTACCAGCCGATACGCAGCTCCGGACCTGCAAAACCTACAACAAACACAGAGATAACAAAAATGCAATGGGAAACGAGGGACGAGAAATGCTTAAGGATCCAAGGGGAATCCAAGGAGAGTGCCTGGATTAAATAGGCAAAGGTAAGTTAGGGGGTTGGGCTAAAAAATAAGGGGAGTTATGATTTCTCCCATTCTAGATGATATTGGTTGATCCGATACCATAACGTCCATGTCGTTGGCTAGGTACAGAAAAGGGGTGTTAGAACATATTTTGTCCTTTTGCTGTTCTGGGCACTTTTTGATTTTGGACGAAATCGAACATCCGATTTCATACAATAAAGTTTGATATCGTATCGAACATCGATATCATTCAAATAGAGCCGATATCATCAGGAGGTTAGAAATAAACTTGATACAGGTGCAAAAATCGAGGCAAGAGGTTAGAAAGCAGTTTTAATTAATTTTTGAATGTTTTGAACTTAGGGTAAATTGACATGGGTCAATTTTAGCCTATTACAATATTATGATGCATGTAATAGAAGGGTTAAGGTAAATGGAATTCATTGAAGAGAAAATTTATGTAATCCATCCAAAAACTATCATGAAATGAAAAAACTAAAATTTTCAAAGTTATAAATAATCATGGAAAACCAAGGAGGGATGGGAAGAATTTGTAGCGAGCAAAAGATAAGATAGAAGTTTGCCATCACCAAAGTTTTCCTCCTAGGTTGCTTTTTAGAGAATATTTCATCTCTGTAATTGATTGATAGAGGTATTATGAAGAAAAGCATTAATAGAAGATTTTATTCATAATATATTCATTTTATTGTGGTGAAAAGTATGCATGTGGATGGTATTTTCATTTTAAATGATTGAATATATTAATCAATTTCCTTGAAGATTGCACCTGGTTTAATTTGAACTGTGTTAATTCTAGTTGGATTAAATTAGGTTATGTTTCAGATTATCTTTGTTTGCAAATTTTAGATGGAGTTCTAAAATTTATTTTGTAACCTATGTTTTATTTTCATTTCATTTTATTTTATTTTTCTAACTCTAAGCCATTTTATTTTATTTCATTGCACAAGAAAAAAAAAACATAAAGTTTATGCAAAGTTTTAATTTTTCATATTAGGGTAAATGTTTATTTCATTTTAATAAATTCCTCACATTACACATTTGAAATAGACATTAGGATTTTAATTAATTAAATTTTTCAAATAATAATAATTAAAGTTCAAACATTAACTATTTGGATAAATCTAATTAAAATATTTTTTCTAAGGTTAAAATTCAAATATTTGCATTCCACAAGTTTTATTATTTGTAAAATTTGAATTTTTTTTTTTACATGGTCGAATCGGTAGCCGCCACAAATTCGGGCAGGCTATCCAACTTTTATGGTCTCCACAATATTCTGCATTGTCCACCCTGGAATATCCCACATAGATATTCACGTAGTCCGCCCCTATAACCACCATGTCATAATCATTTTAAATATTTTACGTCGCTAAAAGCACCAGGAAAGGGACAAGCATTCAGTTCGACGAGGCTTGAGATTTGAACCTTGGACCTCTGCCCCCCTTATGGGGTTTGCACGAACCAATTGGTCTACACCTCGGACCTTAATATTTGATTATTAATCGTACATTTTGGTAATTAATTTCATGAACAACATTTTCACAATTTAAATCAAATATCAAACCATAGGCCCCTTGTTAACAGTTACTTGCACCTTTGAGGTATTTAAAAATATTTTCATATTTTACAAGCATACAAACACATTTTAAGAAATTAAACAAACATAATCTTAGAGAAACTAACTATTTCTTTGCAATAGAGGATATATTTTATAGGATCCTAATTGTGAGTATATTTTTGTAATCAAGTTAAAATATCACTCAACATAAACCTCCCTAATAGCCTTAATGACATGCTCAAATGACTCAAGTCTAGGATATCTTAAAGGATGTAGTGTGAATGATTCTAGAGTCACTCTCTTTAGACAAAATTTGAAATATCGTTGCCAATATTTGTCCTCCACTCCTAGGTTATCTCTACAAAAATTTAGGATAGGGGCATCATCTATGTCATCCTATGGGAATGACAAAATATCATGAGGACCATCAAATCTAGTCTCTCATGTTGACCATCACAATTAGATATCTCCATGAATAGAAATCAACTACACCTTCCAAAACTATCACACTACATTGTCAAACCTATGTAGCTCCAACTCATCCTATCCATTGGCCATCCATCTAACCTACCTAACCCTAGAAAGCTCTCACTTTTCATCAATATAGCCATAATGGCCCCTTTAGGGTTACTAAATGACCTACTCACTTCTCAACTCATTTAATATCTTATTGATCAGTCATTAATATTACCCTACCCACTTGTCGTATGTCTCCCCACATATAAGCAGTTGGTCTTCATAGATCATAAGCCTATCGTTGATATTGTGAAGGTATGTTAATAAATGTGCTCTCATATCTAAATCTATAGAAGTATATAACAAAAAAAGCCCTTCCCTCCATGGTATACCACTCTATGAAATATCTTGTACAATCTTCCCAATAAATTTTTACTTAATGTAAATATAATTTGATTATCTCTCATAAATGCTATGACCTCCCCTCAACCCTATATCAAAATCTATTAACTAGTATCCCCTATGAAAATCCTAGACACCATAGACCATAATGTGGTAATAATATGGTCTAAATTATAGTCCTTGTAGGTAGAATTAATGTCAAATCCTAATCTCACTAGAGAAATCCCCCTCTTCCTTGTCAAGAGATCCATGTATTGTTGCTCATCACTCCCTAATCAAATTAGATCCCCTATTATAGGAACCTTGAGGATGCACGTATATCTTCCAAGGTGACTATCATATCTCTTGTAGGTAGATAAAAGGTATTCATCTCCTAATACCATATCTCAACTAATATTATCAATACTAATAGTTCTCTATCAAAATTGACCTTATGCATGTACACCAAGTCATGTAGACCCATTGCTATCAACATCCTAATATCCATGTCATCAAGCAAGTCCATAATGAAAGTCAAATTTTATGGCCACCTCTCATGGAAATCTAGTACTTCAATCTCATTCAATCATTAAAATAGATCAATTCATTAGTCTATGAATCCAAAATAACCCTCCATATTTTTTTCCTCTTCAAAATCCCTTTCAATGATAGCATTGAAATTGTGAATAGATCTAATTATGATAGAGCTAAAAATTTGTGATAGCATTGATCATTATAGCATTACCTTATTGTGATAATGCTAAACAATCCCCTATGCAATAGTGTTGCCCTTCAGCAATAACACTATAAAAAAAAATTAAATTGCTAAAAAACAAAAAAAGAGAGTAAAAAGTAAAGGTAAGGTTTCGAGGACCATACCTTGGGCATAGTGTTGTTCACTCTGATGTCCTCTTGAATGAGGTCCACACAATGAATAGATATCCTAGAATATGCCATTACATATCAACATGCAATTAAATCTCTTAAAATTACAAATCATGTATGATGAAGAATCAATTTTTACCCCTCTTATCCTTTTAACCCCCCTACCCCACCCAAACAAATTTTCTCTTTTCACCATTTTTTCTTCCATTTGTATTGCACCATGTCCCACCTAATCAATATTTCTCTTTAAAATATCATTTTTCCCTCTAAAAATTTAGGGGGCATCCATGGGATATTTAAGAGGCATATATGCATTAATGATGCTGATAAATCATCAATTAACTTATTTTGTAACCATGTTTTTTAAATAACATCTTTAAATACCAAGAGGTATTTTGATGTCAACATTGGACTTCTATGATATATTTTTGACACATTTATTATACAATAAATGCATCAAAAAAGAGTAAAATATAGACATTTAATTTTGACATGCCAACTAGCACTTCAATCATTACACCTAGAAATTGATCTTCAATAAATCAAGCCAATCCAACTAAAATCCCATTCATTTTTTACCTCAGACTAATAGCACTAATCCTCCATGATAGCATTATATGTAGTGTTATTTCCAAAACTTGGTTCTATTGTAAGTTGACTTATTTTTATCAGTTTGACCCTCCAATAGTCAAATCTATCATACGCACTAACATTCTAGGATAACACTACTATCAATGCTATTGCAAAGTATGGTTTTATCATTGGCACGAGTCAAATATCTATAGCATGAGCCAAGATCATTTGAATTCCTTCCTCCACTCTTTAGTTTGATTATGCATTCTACCTCCCCTTCTTAGTCCTATAATATTTTAATTCCTTTCCTTATCCAAATGGAATATTTGAACTATTTTTCCCTATAAGAATTTGCTCTCCCAAAATTTATAAATGGATCCTATGGAATGGGAATTCAAAAAGAATTATTGAAGCATCCAAAATTTGTCAAATTTCCTCTAATATCTCTTTCTCTTTAATTGTTTCTCTTTTATGTTTTGAATAAATTATATAGCATTTGGGGTAAGTGAAGCAAGGCATAGGAGCATTTGGATCAAGGCCATATTATTTTGTTGTTACCATCAAGAAGGACCTCTTGGTTGAGAGGAGGAGGTTCTTCTTGGATTTGGTTGTAATATTTCATTCCTATCTTGTTCTTCTCTTCAAATTTTCTTTTAGTTTTATGAATTCTCTCCTTATTGTCTTTCTAACAACTTATTGGATATAATCTACAAATGATCATATTTGTTTGGTGTTTTTTATTTTTCATAGCATCTCTTTTTATATTCTCTAACCTATTTTACAACTATTGATCTCAGTTTATCCTTACTCTGTGCCATTTTATAGTTATCTATATACCTTATTTTCTTGTTATCATCGTATCATAGTCACATAGGGATCTCTAGTTCTTGATAGTCACTTTTAATATTCCTAAATTATCCTTTTGTACCTCTTTCACACCTATTTTATTTTTGCTAACCTTGTTTTATGTCCATTTTAATACTCTATAGTTGTCTACAAGCATTCGTTCTCTTGTTTTGTGATACGTACTTGGAACCATAATTATATTTGCATTCATAACTTCCTTGATATGATTTTGTAGCTCTTATAACTCACTAGTAACTATTAGCAACAACTTATTATTTTTTTGTAACCCTTTTAGGTCCTATTTGTAAGTTTTCCATAGGCATTGGTGTTCTATTCTTTAACATTTTGAGACCTCTTAGTCTCTCTTCACATGTTTTGTAAACACTAGAGACCAAATTGTATAGTTTTGTAACTATTTTATTATTAATACATTTGCAACTAATATTAGACCATACTTTGCTTCATACCCTTGCATCTGAGTTAAATTTTACATTTTTATAAGTCCTCCAGAGACCTATTTTTTATTCACAATAATAATAACACTAATAATCCCTAAGAAGCCTAGTAATTTTTCTCTTTGTTTCACACAAAAACAATAGTGCCACCTATCTATTATAGTGCTACTATTAAATCCTAGTGCTATTGCAAAAAAAAATATTTTACTTCTATCTTAGGCTCAATTTTTTATTGTTAAATTAGATAGGGGGTATGATCAGCCTAGATAGATAGCCATATACTTCTCTAAGATAAAACAAACCCCTAAATATAATTCCTATTGATTTTATTTTAGTTTTATAGGTACATCCATGATAGAGTAGGAAATTATTGATAGCACCAGTATCAACACTATTGCAAAAAATCATTGTTATTGCTCAAACACTAGAATTAGGTAATTTACATATTTGGTTGTATTTTTATACTTTATATAGCCTTTTTTTTATTGTTCTATGTAATTGCTATAATTTATTATAATTTTTAAACAACTTAATAATAAGGGTAAGGAATCAAATCTAGGATAATTTATTTTGATAAAACACTTTAGGCAAAAAATTATAAAAACATATAGTCACATTTAGGCTATTTTTATGCTTGCATCATCTCTTTGTTTACCTTTGAAAATAAATTACTCCTTTTCTTTCTTGTAATCATTAAAATATAAAAAAAACATGTTGCTCAAGACTTTTTATGCTTGCATACTTGTATTCTTGCATCCTTTTATCTTTTATTTTAACTTTTAATGGTCTTGTTCAAAAGATATCAAGGCTAGATGATGTAACCTTAGGTTATTTGATAAATTTACACATAAAATATTTTCTTGAAATATATACTTGTACATGTATATATACATATGAGATAGACCAATTTGTGTGATATTTTAGGTCCCCTTTGAAAAGGGATTTAGGGTTAGCCTATGCAACCTACTTTCTACACTACCAAAAATCTAAGGGTCACATTCTACTCTTTGATATTATGCACCACACATAGGATTATTATGTGATGCAAATGCTTAGTAGATGTGGTTGTGTCCTCACCAATTAAGTATGGTAATGACTTGAGTTTTTAATTTGGGATTGGGTCCCACATTGTAGGAGGAATAGGTCATCACAAGGGACCTTTGTCATTCTAGGTTGAGTATCTCCTTGGAGGTTGATTTTTTTACATAGCCATGTTTTGACATCAACATTTTCTTTTGAATTCATGTTTTTGTGGTAGCAGTAGCACTTGCAGATTTTCTCTTGTGAATGACATAGTAGTAGGTCTTGCACTTATAAATATTTAGGTCCTTTTATTTCAATGGATTTGCTAGGTGAATGTTTTTATTTTTAATAAGTATAGGTATTTATATCTTTAATATAATATTAATTAGATGAATGTTCTTTGTGGGAAAAATTGGATTCGTCCCATTAGATGTGCCAAATAAAATATTGGTTGCTCAAAATGCTATAACCATATGTTGTAGTAGTTAGGTGCAACCACTCATGCCTCACATGGAGAAAAATAACAAGAAGCTTTGTGAGAATGGGACTTGACATATAGGGCAACCTATAGGATTTTTCTAAGGTCGACTCCTTATTGGATATAGTATTTAATGCTTTCCTTCCTAAAATACTTGCTTATATCAAAGGAAAAGGGAGAAGAAAGTAAAAGAAAAATCTTGATATAATAGAGGTAATACTTCAATATCATAAGATTATTTTGTGTTACTAAAATAATATAAACACATGCATCATTTATGCCAAGCACACACACATGGGATTCATGCATAAAATAGTGTATTTCAAATTTAACCATAACTTCATATATATAATATTTTTATTACAAATAATAGAGGATTGAAAGAGTCTTGAAGGCCTCAATAAAATAATTCAAGGTTCGAGTCTAGACTAATACATAGAGGAAAAGTGAAAGGAAATATAAACATGAACAAATATTAGGCACAAATAGGTAATTTTAAATGCCTTACAATATAATTGAAACTACTATTTATAAATAAAAACTTGGGTTTCTTTCCTTCAAAATTGTACAAGTGGTGAGAAAAAATGGTGTTCTTAAAAATAATTATTTTCCTTCCATTATATTTTATTAATCCAGGAGTTTGTAAACTTGTTGAGTACATATGCACAATATATGCTTGTAGTATTTTGGAGATGATTCATATCTACCATTTAGTTTGGGGGGTGTGTTGAGTTTGTTTGTGTAGTTTAGTTTTATCCAAACCAATAGAAAATTAAATGCAAAAATTAAAACACATAATTAAAAGAAACTACAAGAAGTAAATTGCTGAAATTAAATTACTATCATCAAACACATGAGTGAAAGGGAAATTTATGAAATTAAATATGCAAACATAAATGAATTTGTAGAAAATAAAAACACTTACAAAATTAAATAAAGCAGAAAATAATTAACACACTGCAGAAATAAAGAAAATAGGAAAAATAATAGAGGAGGATTACTGCTTGGAGTGGGTCCAAGCTCTTGTAGACATCTGCCCAGCTATTTATGCAACACTCACTCTTTCAAATACACGCAAATGGAAAACACTCAAAACTTAATTTATAATTATACAGTACAAAATAACAATACTTTATAGATTAAAAAGTTAGGATCCTTGCTTTAGGAGTGACCTCCATTTTATACAGAATGTGATCATCCCCTGTTACAAAAATAGGTGGTTCTAATTTAATTATGTGATGCAATTCACTATGGCTAGTTCATGCATAATTATAATTGGCATCTAATAAAAGAGCATACATGTCTAATTTTAATCTTGAAAGATAAACATAGAACTTCCTAAGTTTATAACAATTTATTTCTACTATTCACATGATATTTCAGTCAACCATTCAATGCATAAAATGAAGGTGCTTTATTCCCACCGAATATAGGTGTCTTTTAGCCTGACACTAGGAGATAGGTGCCTTTCGACTTCCAAAATATAGTCATATTTCTATCTTCGGGAGATAATCACATTCCTACTGCTAAAATATAGACATCATTGGACCTATCACCAAAAAATAGGCATCTTTCATCCTACTAGTGGAAGATAGACAACATCTATCCCATCATTGAGAGATAGGTGTCATTTCTCCTATTGCCAAAATATAGGCACCATTTGGCTTGTTGCTATAAGATAGACATCATACCTTAGTAGGATTTAGACACCCATTTTAGGCACCATGAACTCCTTCTAGTCACTCATCGTTCCTTCAACACATTACAATTTTTGCACAATGCTAGGTCCATGTGGGACCTCAACTAAAATATGTGAAAAAGCAATGAAAATCTACATCTACACATAATTTCCACTAAAAATATTGGTCAAGCAATATACGTCAATTTCCATTAAATATATGCGATAATTATACAAAAATACATTCCTAATGTTAAACATGCCATACATAACCCCTCTTAAACATGCATAAAAATGAGCATTTTTTGTGCTCATCATCCCTCCATGCCTATGTATTGACATGTCCTCATGGCACTATATGTTGATACCTACCTGTTTCAGTAACTACCTTCTAGTAATTCCTATTTTGGTATATTCATTCTTGAGCTATGACCTTGTACTTTTCTTTGTCTCATTTATATTTTCCATGTTTCTTGATTTGGATGGGTCCTACTTATGTCTCTAGTACTTTTTATATTGATCACTCTTACTTGTGTCCTTCATTATCAACACAATGAATGTAACTACATCACATTCAAATGCTGGTGTAACTTGCTACCATAGGAAGTGATGTGTGGCTAACCATGTGATTATTTTTATTATTGGGGTATCCCACAACTAAAATTGTGATGTATCAGCCACTTGTGCTTTCGATAGAAGTGTCACTCATGGGTACCCTACTTCATTGTATACAAAATACTATTCATATTTAGACTTTAGAAGTTGAGGTATTTGGAATAGATATGGCACCATGGGTTATTTGTCAAACAACCCCATTTTCTAAAAATATTCCATCATTTGTGATGGACATATTCCAATAGTACCATAAAGGGCCTAAAATTGTAGGGTATGCAGGTCTAACATTGATTCATGAATTCCTGGTCACCCATTTGTG
This sequence comes from Wollemia nobilis, assembly GCA_028583015.1. Classification (NCBI taxonomy): domain Eukaryota; kingdom Viridiplantae; phylum Streptophyta; class Pinopsida; order Araucariales; family Araucariaceae; genus Wollemia; species Wollemia nobilis. The sequence goes on along the minus strand of JAQPPZ010002447.1, from coordinate 7,685,414 downwards.
GGCTCCTCATTATTTCTTGTCCTTATTCAGGTTCTCCTTGAGCTTTATGAACTCATATCATCAATCAAAAAAATCTTCTAATGATGCAATCCACTCTTCATCAGAGTTTGGATAATGCTATGTTTTCTTCCTTATTTATGATGGTTACTTTACCTTATCCTTATACCTTTGATTATTTGTAGGTTTTAGGACCTCTACATTTATTGGTAGTGTCATGAGAGAAAGCACCACTTCTCTCCTTCGAGGTGGTATTTCCTAAACATTTTATGGATCTGTCTCTGGTGTGCGTTGGTCCATCGGCACACCATCAAGGATTTCAAATTCTAAGTGATCATCATATTAGATTACCATGGTGTGATCCACATATGGTTGACTAGTTGATTGGGTACTTAGTGAAGGCTCTATAGACTCTACTAATTATGACATGTCACCCTATTCATCCAATCCCCTAACTAACTGGTCAAAATTATCATGCATAGGTGACTCCCTAGTCAATTGGGTAATGTCTATGTGTGCCTCCGATTTCCTAGCTAATTAGGCATTCTCTAAGTGATCAATTTTGGGTTGACCAGTTTATGGGGAAACCTTAGAGATTTTGGTTGACTCACCAACAAATTGAGCAGTCTCATCCTCCTCGCTATCTAATATTTCAATAAAAAGGGGTCCACTTGACAAAATAATGCTTCCATGTTCTTGGAAAGTATCTACCATAGGTACTATTGAATGGTCCTCTACGTATGATATCTAGTCATCTAATGCCATCATGGTATCAAAATTGTACACCCCCATGGATGCTACCTTCTCCTTTGAGTCCACAAAAGAAATGACTGGGTCCATGGCCTAGTTTATCTGTATAGTAGCATCAACTTGATCTACTTTTGCGATGAACAATTGTTGCACCATGATCTCTAATTATTATATTGTGTCTTTTAAATGCCACACAATATTATTATATTTATGCTATTTAGTTGTAGTAGCCCATCAAAAATCCTAGAATTTAGCCTATACTACATTGAATTTTTCCTCCTAATTGGAGGCTTTCTCTTTCATGTCCCTCAATTAGTCTTAGAGTTCATCCTTTGAAGAGTCACTGTAGGGCACTACGATTGAGGCCAAACTATACAAAACTTGGGTGGCATGTTCATCCTCCATCGTATGATCTTAATTATCCTTAGATGAACTCTAGTCAACCAAAGTATCCACCTCTACTTTGGCCCTAGTTGTGGGTGGTGATAATGTCCAAAATGGACTTAATTTGGGTTGCCCTACCTTCCCTTGTAAATGAATATGTTGGGAGGTAGACACCCTTGTATCTTCATTCTTATCCTCTACACCCTAATCACTGGTCAATTTAAATGTAGCTTCTTCTACTACAATGATTCATAGTGGTGGTACATACCTTTGTGCCTTAGCATGCCTAACTAAGATTGAAATCAACCCATGATTTGCTAGCACCATTTTTGTGCCCACCTGATATATTTTGGCTTTGTCCCTCAGGGCACACATTAAATAATATGGGATATTTATATGGTCCCCATGTAGTAGATGATTCAAAAATCATAGATGATTGGCATTCAGATAGGAGTATTTACTATTTACCTATGTAGGTGAAGAATCTTGCCAATTTCTTGAACACCTATTGCCATATCTCTAGGACATACTATTTTGGAAATCCTAACCATGTCAACTGCATTGTGGGTTGCCCAAAAAATCATTAAGCACATTGGACAATGCTATCCCTCTTATATATGTAGTCCCTTGTGCATGGGGATCGGTGACTTCTATGATGTACTCCTCTATTACTAGTATCACCAATCCTCTCATCCACACAACTCCATTAGCCATAGAAGCCATAAATTATTGCACTACCACAAGGTCTTGGCCTAACAATAATCAATCCATCCTACAACTTTGAACTAATCATGAGCAAATCCTGTAATTCTTGAGAGATCTATGGGCTTGTGTTTTCTCCATGCATGGTTGTACGAAGGTCCTTCCATGGTGTTTTCTCTATTTTATTTGATATTTATTATTATGAAATGGGCTCCTATCTTCGTATTTACATGTTGAAGCATGTGACTGTATCCATGCATATAGTAGGCACCTATCTCCCTGTACTAAATAATAATTATAAAATTTGGATAATCAACTTTAAAGAATATGATTGAATACAATTGGAGATAGTCATAACACCCTCCCATGCCTAATTGGTGTCACATGGTGGATTGTTGATATGGGATTGCATGATTGAACAATAAAATCATGAGGTATGTGCTAGCACATAACACATAAATATTTTTTATGATAACTATGCACATAGATAATGAAAAAATTAGTACATACCTAGATGAATTTTTGTGAAGCTTGATGTGTAGACACCTAGTGGTATGATTTGATAGATATATTAATGATCATAGTGTACCATAATTAATCCACAACTTGCATTTTTTTGTGTGGGGTGATCATTTCAAAGTAATGTTATTGGGTACTACATTTTTATTAGTTTTGAGGTCTCATGTTGAAAATACAAACTATAATTATTTACTATGGTATGATGCACATTTGCATTGGAATTCAGAAGAAGTGTTTCCCATTTTCAAAGTCTCAGGAGTAAGCATACTTTGATGTTAATAATTGAAATGTAAGCATATCCATTATCAAAAAGTTGACTTTATTTATTTATGCATGGATATAGGCACCGCTTGCTATGGATTTGAATATAGGCACCTATACATATTTGGTTTTGAATATAGGCACCTTCATTGCTTTGGTTATAAATATAGGCACATCCACTACTCTGGTTCAAAAGGTAGATATCGAAGATAGGTGCCTCCATTGCTTTGGTTCAAAAAATAGGAACCATCATTGTGCATATTGTTGCTCTAATTTTGAATATAGATGCCTTAATTTATGCCTTGTTACTATGAATATAGGTATTTGTGTCCTCGATATACATGCCTAAGTTCTACCTCGAAAGATAGGCACTCGATATAGGCACCCTTGTCTTGTTTCAGATATAGATGATTTCCTTTGGATGGAAGATAGGCACCTCTATGGTGGCCCGAACATAGACACCACCCTATTGGTGGGAAGTAGGCATTCATTTTATTTATTTATTTATTAATTTATTTTTTGTTTAAATTGGATACACGCATCATCATCCTAGTGGAAAATAGGTGCATACCGCCTGACCCGTATATAGGCACCTACTATTGTTGGGATATAGGTGTCTGTTCCACATTGCTAAATTTTTAGAAAGTGTGAAAAATGTAGGGTAGCATGGATTCATTCTTGATAGACCTATTTTTACTTGGCTACCTACAGATTACATCTGATTCCATGTGTCCCTACAAAATAAACACACTAAAAAATATATTCTAAAAAAAACATGCATTAGAAAAACTAATAATACATATAATATTTTTTTTTGTGAATGCATAGGCATTCATCAAAATAGTGAATTGCTTGAAACAAATGGGGTATCCACCATACCCACATCTAATTTTATCACATGGACTAGAGGTTCATGGTACAATTGTAAGTGGTGGTTATTGACTATTAAAATTATGTCGATATTTTCAATGGTTTTAACGTGGACAACACTGTTATTAATTACTTCAACCACCTCATATGGGCCCATCCACCTCTGCATGAGTTTACCTTTGTACTCATAGAATTGGAAATCATATATTTATACCCAACATCCTTCTTAAAAAAAAATTGGCTGTATGTGGTAGTCATGCCACATGGCCTTGTGCTTTTGCATAATTTTTGTGCATTGTAATACATCTTATCTGTATTTGTCCAACTGATTCAATTTGTGAATACACTATTTTTATGTAGTACTTAGATCCATATTAAACTCCATGGTAGTATGTAGAGTCTTAATCTCAAATTCATTGACATCATTACATTCTTCTTGTACACCAACTAAAATGGTGTAAATCTGGTTGTTGATTTCCATGTGGTTTGATATGCCCAAACTACTTCTGAGATGCATTTCACCCATTGCTTATTTTGCTATTGCAATATATTCATTAGAATATTCTCCAAATCCCAATTTTTAGCCTTCACCTTCCCATTTTCTTGCAGATGGTATTGGATGATTTTGTTTTACCTAATTTGGTAATACTGCACCAATTCCTAAATCACTTTCGAGGCAAATTGTATTCCCTGATCAGTGGTAATTTCCCTGGGAACACCGAACCTAGTGAAAATAAATTCATACAATAATTGTACTACAATATCTTCTTTTATGCTTTATAGTGCCTGCACTTCAACCCACTTAGTAACATATGCAATACATACTAAAATATATCATTTTATATTAGATTATGGATTAATTGGCCCAACAAAATCCATTCTCCATTTATCAAATGGCTCAATATGCACATGGGGCTGAAGAGGTATTTCATATTGTGGAGTTGGTCTACCCAATCGCTGACATTGATCACAATGGCTGACATATTTTATTGCATATTTAAGTAATGAGGGGTAAAAATAGCCTATTTGCAAAGATTTAAATATAGTTTTTTTACCTGTAAAATACCCACCACAAGGTTCATCATGATATATTATTAATATTTTACAGTTTCATTTTCCACAACACATCTCATGATTTTATCAGGGCTAGTTTTAAATAGGCATTAGTCAATTCATGAAAAGGTTGCACTCTTTTCAATTAATGTTTAGGCTTATCTAGGAGTGAGTGTAGGGATATTTTTATGATCGTTAGGTAATTTGCCATATCAGCATACCAAGGAATTTTTTCATCAAGAGCAAAGAGATGCTCATCTAAAAATCAATATTTAGTGGTAGTTTTTTCTTGAGAGATTAAGCTGGAGATAAAATCACCACAATGTTATCCTTACTTGGTTTATCTATGATGGTCACATCGAATTCCTGTAGAAGTAATAACTATCTAATAATTCTACCACTTACCCTTGGCTTGTTCATCAAATATCTGATGGTTGTATGATCAATATGTACAAATATTTTGTAGCCCATAATATAATGGTGAAATTTATTAATGGTATGTACAAATACCAAGAATTCTTTCTCTATGATAGTGTAGTTGAACTCAACTCTTGTAAGATTATTACTGACATAGTAAATGACATAAAATTCATTTTCATATTTTTGCCCTAGTGCTTCTCCTATGGCATTATTGGATGCATCTATATAAATGTGGAAGGGGAGGTTTCAAACCTCTAAAAATAGAAGCAATTGTCAATTTTAATTTCAAGGTCTATAACACTTGTTCACACTCACTAGTCCAGAAAAATTTGGCATCCTTGGTTAATAGTGTGTGTAGTGGTTTGGTAGTTTTACTAAAATATTGAATAAACCACTAGTAGTATCTAGCAGAGCCTAAGAAACTATGAGCATATCTCTATGTTTGGGACGTAGGTAAAGTTTTAATCAATTTGATTTTCTTTTTATCTACCTTGATCCCCTTAGCAAAGATATGGTGTCCTAAAACTATCCCTTCTTGCATTAACATAAAGCATTTTTCATTACTAAGGGATAGGTTTATTTCTTGATAGTATTGGAGTACTTTCTCTAGATTAGTTTTATCTTCTTCAAAGGTTTCACCATATATGGTGAAATCATCCATATAGACTTTTATAGTCTCTCCTACCATATCTAAAAAAAATGCTAATAATTACCCTCTAGAAAGTGGTAGGTGCATTACATAAACCGAATGGTAATACTCGATAGGAAAAGGTGCCCCAAGGACATGTAAATATGGTCTTTTACTGATCCTTATTCCCTATTTAGATTTTATTATATCCACTATACCCATCAAGGAACGAAAAATATTTTTGTCCTGCCAAAGTATCTAGTACTTGGTCTATAAAAGGTTGGGAAAATGGTATTACCTCGAGTTGACACCCCCAAGAGATATTAATTGGCAAAATCAATTAAAAGTCAATTATCAAATTCTAATTTAATGTTGACTTCACTTAAGCCCCTTTTTAGGGCAAAATTGGATTAATTAACTCTTAATTCATAATTAGTGTTAATCAAATCCTCCCACATGTGCCAATTTAAGGTTTCCTAGGGTTTTCTTTTAACCCTCCCCTACACATGCTTAAGGCATAATTAGGATTATCACTAATCCTTCCTCACACATGTGTGAGGATAGGATATTTCCTACTTAGAATGTGATGTTGCCACATAGAATTTCTTAACCTAACCCTAGTTAGAATAAAACCTAGGTTTAGTCCATCTAAACCTCCCTACACCTTGCATTTGCCTATAAATAATGTGTCCCAAACCCTAAATTAAGTGTGGTTCCAATATTCAACAAAGTACAATTACTCTACATAAATGGAAAGACAATAGCACATAGTCCATTCCTTATGCACACATATGGATTCTTATAGCATACAGAGGTACCCAACTACCTTAGGATTGATCTATCGAAGATATTTTACCAGAAGAGCATCATAGATCAATTTGTAGCCTGCCCTGTGAATCTGGCCCCAATTAGCGACCCGGGTCCTGAATTGCATCTGCAAACCCCAAATCACCTCAAAATTTGGAGGTAAGCTTTTTTTCAACATATTATTACCTTATGCATATTTTATTGTGATTTATGTTATAGTTTTATAGTCATTTCATCTTCCTAAATATGGGGCCTAACTAAGGTAAGCCTCCCAACGTATTGACCCTTACAAGTTTCTTTCAATTTATTTAGCAGATTTGAAGGAAAGGAACACCACCAACAAACAACAAACCAACGGTGGCCCACATACAATGAAGCCCACCTACACTAAGGGACATCAGAAGGAGGCATCAGGCCTATATTGCTTATTCATGAAAAGAAAAGGGGAAACTCTCCCTATTTGTAACCTATACAAAATTGATAATGAATAAAGCATATGTTCCTGAATGACTTGTGTTATTACTTGTTAGATAAAATGTCAACTTCTTGTCATTTCATTCTGGCACGCTCGGTGGGACTCCCACAATGGATAGTGCTAGATTCATTTTTCTTATAAATATGAAATTATCCTCTATTTTTGTGTCTTGTAGGTACCAAAAATGTGTTTCATTGAAGCCTCCAAAGCCCTAGGAATTGTCCTAGGCTATCATATTTCTTATTTTAATCCTCTAAACCTGATTCGTGACCCACCCTATGATTTAGGTCAAATTCATGACCCGGGTTGTGATTTGAGCACAAACACCTCAAAAACCCCCAAATCAGTTGGGGTGATATTTTTAGGGGCCAAGAAAACACCCCTTAGCATCAGAATGCACGTATTTTCATTTTTTTACCTTTGTTGCAAGTTTTAGAAGTAGAAATACATTAACTAGTTGAATGACCATTACTAGGCCTAGTTTTGGGTTCATTGCAAAGTGTTTAAAGAATTGGGGTTTCTAAAAATTTTAGGACCTACAACTTTCCAGCAAGTGTATACAATTTATTACTCAAATAAATTTGCATTTTTCTTTTATTTTTGCACATAGCATAAGCCTAAGTTGTTCTTCCCTCGTTCATAGCTCCCATTGCTAAAAGGAACTTTACATGCTAAAGTAACAATCAAACTTTCTAATCCCCTCTTATATTTCTGAAACAATTTTACATTCTGAAAGTTCAAGTTAGGGTTTCATAATCCCCTTTACTCCACACACATTTGGATTGCATGTTTCTATGTTTTGCAAAGTAGATTAGTTTACTTCACAAAGGCATTTAGGCTAGACCATTTCTTTACAAATATTATAAGCTATCTAATCATTTGCTTTCAAAAAGAAGTTAGGGTTAGTTTCTTTTGAAAACACAATTAGTTAGTTTCTCATCTTGTAAACATCATTAGAAAAACACAAACCCACACACAAGCATGTGGTACCTTAAACAAGTGGTGAGATTGTACTTCATCCCCAATCCGTCGCTTGAGACTGGTGTGGATTGAGTTTCACTCTCCATCAGTTCACCCCGCTAGACACCTAGTAGCCCCACAGGAGCGGTTTTATGGATTTCATCACCAAAAAATCCTCCACTTTTGTGATTCGGCCTTGGATTTCATCACCAATGGTTACCTACAAAGTGGGACAGGATTAGCGCCTTCATCCACAAGGCTTGTATAATTTGTGGAATTGGTAAATATCATTCTTGACTAAGCCTGCCCAAGGGTGAATCAAAATCATGGGTATGCTAGTAGCAGGTCTCATAAAATTCCACCTTTTTTCATGAGAGGATATTAGTGGACTCACTTTTGCATATTGAGTTCCACCCCTTTAGGATACCATTTTATTGCACCTTCCATACAAGTCACCATTCACACGTTGTGGTACCATTCTATATTTAGACACCAAAACAGCACCAATCCGATTATGTGACTGCAAACACTGATCGCTTTGACACACATAGCCCCCAGGGCAGCCCTCAGAGGTTAAAAAGTGGTCCTAACCACTTTTATAGCAATTTTGTAAGGTCAAAAGGCAATTTGGCACATTCAGGCACTTTGCTCAGTATTCGTCTCACCCAGGGACGAATTCTAACTGGGATTCGTCTCACCCAGGGACGAATTCTAAATTCGTCTTTGGTCAGGACGAATTCCAGGTTTAACGGGCAAAAAGAAGAATGCCGCCAAGTGGCAGCCGAGGACAGTCAATTATTGCCTCCTACCGTGCATGCGCGTGTAGGTGGGTAGATTGGCAGTTAGAGGACTGTCACAAGGGCAGTCATGGAAGCCCAAGTCAGGGAGGAGTCTCCTCCCTCTTGGGAAGGCATGGCCGCCACATGGCATCCCTGCATGCCCCTCCAAAGAGACCCCCTGGGTCTATAAAATGGTGGACTTTCCCACCCAAATAAGGACAGGTTGGAGGCATTTTCAAGCAACGAAGTGCTGCCAAATTGAACACCCTATTGCACCCTTTTTCGATTCACCCTTTCACATCCATTAATCTCTTTCGCAAGAGAGGTTATTGGGTGGCTTTTGGAAGCGTGGATCCGAACCCAAACCCAACATTTGACCACCTTAATCCACCAATTTGCCGACAACCCAATCCTAAGAGATTTTGGGCCCATCCCAAGTGGATTGGTGCCAAAATCAAGTTCCAACGGTGGGCGGCCCACTTGGGCACCCCACACTTTTTGTTAGTTTCATTTTAATCTATTCTGTTATCACTTGTTTATCCTACATTACATTCTATGCTGTTTAGATAGCTCACAATCTTGATTTCAGAAGACATTTATCAAATATTATCATGCTTTGTCGATTTTGTGGCCCTCACTAACTTGCAGGTAGCGACGTCGAATTCCCATGGATAGAGGCCAAATTGGGAGAATCCGACCATCTGGGTCATCCCAAAATGGCCCCAATTACTTAACCCCTCTGTTTGTAGGTCTTTTGGAGGTCCCGAGGTTCGACATTTAGATGGCATCACTTCGACTTTTCATCACAGGCGAATTCGTCCCACCCGGGGACGAATTACAGTAGAATTCATCCTGGCCAGGGACGAATTTTAGTTGAATGCAGATTGGTCGACTGTTTCAATGGCAGTGGCCCTCTGGTAATGTCTTTTGGTCTCTGTTAGATTTGCAGGTGATTTAGATTCATTTTACTCACTGATTTCGATAATCTTTTACATGCATCTTTTATTAATTTCAAGGAACAAACTTTTCCTATTTGCAGTAGGTGCTACTAACGCCTTTGTTGTTTCTTTGAACGTAGGAGGAGCAGCAAGGATCGAGGATTCATCAGCATAAGCGGCGGCAACACTTTGGCCCGCCCATTTCAAATGTGGGCATGCGAAAGAAGGATTATTGATCACGATTGTAACCAAATCTATTTAACGCTCCTAACCCCTAAAAAGGGAGGAGGTGATTTTGTAACCGAGGTTAAAGAGTTAAATAAAAGGGTTGTGACTTCTCTAAATTCTTGTATCTCATTTCAATCAATTTGCCTCTTTCGTTTAATGCACTTCACATTTTAGGACTTAAGCGTTAGTTTGATTTTGAATGCATCGAAATAGTTTTCCTTTCAAAACTTTTGGAATCTCATGCTTTCAGTGGCGATCACGGTGGGACTCTGTCCCCTGGTTTTTAAGATCAAGTAACTGATCCATTTTTGTGTTTGGTGCTTGACAGGTACCATTTTTCAAAATTAGACTATTATTCGTCTTTGACTACGATGAATACTTTACTGTAATTCGTCTGACCCTGAGACGAATTCAAATTCGTCTCAGACAGGGACGAATTCTGTTCTGTAATTCGTCTCACAGAGGGACGAATTTTTGTCTGTAAATTTTTAGAGCCGAAGATCAAAAACAACAAGTCTAGGCAGAAAAGAGGTAAGGGTTCCAAAACTGTCCCTGTCATTTTTTGATTTTTTGTTTCTATTTTTCTGTCAACTTTTGCTTGCTTAGGGAAAGTTGGTTGCTTGCATGTTTCAATTTCAATTAAAATAAACCACACACACATCACGTGGTATCTTTAAACCAAGGAGCTGGTCGTAAGACCCCAGCCCTTGATCAAGACCAACGGTGGGTTCATCACCACCTTGGCTTGATTTTGCATCCATTTCCCCGATTGTCACTGTTGTTAGGCGTAAATCTTGACGAAAGCTGACCGAGTGTCACTGGGGTGATTCCCATGCGCACGAGGATAAGTCTTCTATGGTAGGTGTCATTAACAGGACAATCCCCCTTCCGTACCGCCTATGTTCCATGTACCATCTGCTCTCACGTACCTATAGTTTCCCTCTCGTAAGGGCGGGTATATAGAGAGGTTGGTATATCGGTCCAGCAATGGTATATTGAAGGGGCGACCATTTATGGGAGTCATATGAGCCAACATTCTGCATTTAAACGTTCTTCAAAACTTTCAAAAACAAAACAAAATCATCAAAATGCACTAAAACCAGTTTAGGACACACCATTAATCTTTAAAAGAGATAATCACCGTTTGTGTATGTGTGTGTTCATTTTTGCTTAGTGTAACAAAAAAAAATCAGAAAAATCATAAACAAAAGATAAAAATCTATGCATTTTGTCACTCGCTCCAAAAAGCTCCAAGGATTCCCGCAATCGCTTGGTCATCCCCAAAAGGCCCCAAAGGTGTCCATGAACCCTTTGGTCAACCCAAGAGCACCCCAAAGGTGCCCATAAGTGATGCAGGAGCATCCAACAAAATATGGGAAATCTTATATTTTTCCCTAAATTTTAGTGCATCTTGCCGGGGCCATAACTTCTCAACCGTAGCTCCGATTGACTTGAAATTTTACAGGGAGTTAGTTGGGATAATTTTAAACAAATATAATTCCTTGGAATTCTATTTGTCCAAAAAAGTCAGTTTTCGGGGCCAAATTCCATCATCTAGTGCCCCAAAATTAGGTTTTAAATTTGATAACCTAATTTTTTATGCTTTTTGAGCTGTTCGGAGGTCAATATCTCCTAATGTATTTAGAGTTAGGACTTGAAACTTCATTTTTGTCTTATCTATTGTAAGAGGGATGCGCACCCCAATTTTGGGCCCCATATGACTCATTTCAATTTTTAGGGTTTTTAGAGAGACATCATCATGGTGCTCACCCATAGCCAAGCCCAATCACGGGCGGACGCTATGGGGAATATCCAAGGAGGCACAAGTCACCTCCGGTATAGCCCCAAGGATTTGGTCATACCACCTTGGCGGCCTGACACACAAGGCAGACCCCTCCACACCTTAACGGATAGGGACTATAGGGGCACCCCTTCTAGGAGCACTCCTGTTCAACATAGCACCCAACACACACCCTTCCATGAGGGGTACATCCATAGGAGAGCTCCCTTAGATGCTCGCTATGAGTGGTCACCGTGCGATGAAGCGCTAGGTCAACATAGGGTTCGACGGGAGGAACCACATGATTACACTATCCCTCCTTCACCCCCTCTAGTTGTCAGGACTACAAGGACAAATCCAGAGCACAAGGCTCCTCAGGCAGGGCGAGCCAACTCCGTCCGTCCCTTTTTCACTTATGAAAGAGAGCATGAGGAAGACCCCTACCTTCCTCGAGAGCAATATACAGTGCGGGAGCAATACGCCTCCACACCTGCTATCTATCAGGACCACTCACTGAGGCCAAAGCCCCGAGGGAATGCCGCTACCCCCAACAGAGGGAGGCGGCCTATAGAGATCTTGGATCACTACGACCGAGATAGATATGTAGGAGAGGCATCTAGCCCTTCTAGACATGAGGCGGCAGGACCAACTATCTTAGAATCTATCGAGCATTTCGCACACCGGATGCAACTCACGCAACTTGAGCTAGAATGACAATAGTTAGAGCAATGGTATCTTCTAAATAAAGAGCACCTTCTACGCCAGAAGGATGAGTTGTTCCAACACACTATGCAGGAGAGGACTCCAACCCCTCACACGCATAAGACAAAACATTATGAGAGGCACAACCCCTGGGTGCGAGACAAGTCTCCGCGACCTTATCGAGCACCGCCCCTGATGCCTCCTAGACATGAGCGGGAGGCCACTCCTATAACCAATGATGGGCGCCTTCCTCAGGAACCCACTCAGGTTTATGGGCCACCCTTAGAAATTCATCAAGAAGCCTCTAAGGAATCGAGAGCGAGAAGAAGAGGGGATGAAAAGCCCTACCAAGGCATGGGGGGTGCTATCTGGCCACCCCTCCATAGGCCCCAAGTTCCTCAACAAGAACCAACCAAAGAGGAGGAGCTCAAATCTCCCGATACATGCAAAGCGCTAGAGCACTTAGAGTCGGTAGAGACCAAGATTTTGGAGCTCCCAAGGCCCAACTTACATGAGGCTCCTTTCGAAGAGGATCAACCTTTAACCGTAGGGCTACCTGATGATGCAGTCCTCCATGTCTCAGAATCTCTAGATTTTGATGAGCTATACTCACTGGTCGAAGGTGAGGATAAAACAGAGATAGCCCACAACAATCACATGCGACAACATCGACATCCCATAAATATCGATGAAGCAATTCAATAGCTAAACATAATACTAGGGCATGAGTGGCACGTTAACCCACCACAATGGGACCAAGCGTTACATCCACCACTTTGGGCATACAAAGATCAACTTCCACCCAGAGACCTCATAGCAATATCAGTGTCGAGGGTAGACCCTGTCCTCCTATCCGTGCATAGGGCCGATCCATTCGTGCCCATCCCTCCAGAGCTAGATCCGGAGCACAAAGACCATCAAGCTAGGGGTACCTCTATCCCCTGAAGAGCTATAGTCAAACCAAAAAGCTCCAAGGATTATCGCAATCGCTTGGTCACAAAAAAGGATTATCGCAATCGCTTGGTCAACCCAAAAGCTCCAAGGATTATCGCAATCACTTGGTCACCCCAAAAGCTCCAAGGATTATCGCAATCACTTGGTCACCCCAAAAGCTCCAAGGATTATCGCAATCACTTGGTCACCCCAAAAGCTCCAAGGATTATCGCAATCACTTGGTCAATCCCAAAAGCTCCAAGGATTATCGCAATCGCTTGGTCACCCCAAAAGCTCCAAGGATTATCGCAATCACTTGGTCAACCCAAAACTCCAAGGATTATAACTTGGTCAACCCAAAAGCTCAAGGATTATTGCAATCACTTGGTCAATCCCAAAATGCTCCAAGGATTATTGCAAATCGCTTGGTCAATCCCAAAATGCTCCAAGGATTCTTACAATCGCTTGGTCAATCCCAAAATGCTCCAAGGATTCTTGAAATCGCTTGGTCAATCCCAAAATGCTCCAAGGATTCTTAAAATCGCTTGGTCAACCCCAAAATGCTCCAAGGATTTCCACAATCGCTTGGTCAAAAATAAGAAAAGTCAAAATTCAAAAATCATCAAAAACAACAAAAATTTGCATCTCATTTCTAGGCATGCTCAAATTCATCAATAGAGAGCTCTTCTCACATCTCATCTTCATATTCACAAAAATCAATCCATCAAAAATACAAAAATATATAGCTGCATTAAGCATTACATCCATACATTGCATATTTGTGGTCGTAAAGGTCAAAGGCACCATAGGCTGTAATTACTCTGCTAGTCCATCTGGTTCCACATTGTTCCATCTTATAAAACAAACAAACAAATGCCATTTACTGTTGTTTACCACAATAGAGTCAGTGGTCTTATAATGTATCAAGAGTTTTCGTAATTCAGTCATCATTTTGCTCTTTAGCCACGTAATGTACCGAGTCGACAGATTTTACGAAGGTAGAGTTACACTTGAAATACGCCTTGTTACGTAGCATCCCAACACAAATTAAAACACATAAAAATTCCCAAGTTGTGTGAACGAAAGATGAAACCTGCATAGTAATCCAGGTCACCATAAGCGAAACGGTTATCTTGCTCATCCCCCTGTGCGAATGGTTCTAGAATGCTGAGAATTGATAAAAGGACGAGCTCTTCCCTATCCATTCACCTTAATACACAATGGTTTTTACCACTACCAAATCCCAATCATAGTTGGTTCCCAAAGTTGTAAGGATTCGTACTACACGTCCCTGCCAAGGATGGGTAGTCATCCCCAAGACCTAAAAGGATCAACGCCATTCACAAACAAAATTCCAATAAATCATCATCCTAACACTTTCCATTCACCTTTGGTCTCCAAGTTGTAAGGATTCGTACTATCCGCCCCTAACCAGGATGGGTAGTCATCCCCAAGGCCTAAAAGATCAATGCCCTTACTTCATAATCTCCATCATCCCCTTGGTCCCCAACGTCGTAAGGATTCATACTATCCGCCCCTAACCAGGATGGGTAGTCATCCCCAAGGCCACGAGGATCAAGGCCATTCACAAGCTCAAACTCACACCGCTCAAAATACAAAATCAAGTAATAGTGGTTATCACCACTATTCAAAATCCTTGCTCAAAAAGAAAAATAAATAGAAAAATAAACAGTGATTTGCATCACTATATAGACGAGCAAGTCTCCCAAATCATTCAGCCAATAAAATAACCTGAACTTGAATCTTTGGAATTCTCAGCATTCGAAAACCATCTAGGTGATCCTCATTACAGGTTTGGTTGACAACCTATCTGGCAATGGTGGTATCCTACCCGCATGACGATATGTCTGTCACATTCGCTTTGCGTATATGCAGACCAATGTTTGCATAAGGATGAGCTAGCTTATGGTATCCTGGATAACACCGCAGATTAATCTGACTAAATACAAAAAAGGAGTTAGTGGAGCTAGTTAGGTGATCCTCGATACGAGTTCGGTTGAAAGCCCATCCGGCACTCGGCGGTATCCTGACAAATACCACATAAATGAACTCAATTGCACACACAGGGATGTGAAATAGCTTGGTCAAAAATGAGTTCGATTCATACCTTGGTCAAAAGTCTTGTAAGATAAAGTACAGTCGTGGCTAGTGAGTTAAAACCGTCTGAGTCTCAGAAAACCTTAGCTACATTTCTAAACCAACTGCGCTACTTTTCATCTTTGCAATACCATCAGAAAATACAAAAAAGAGAAAAACCACATGTATACATACAAAGTCATCCACCACAGCAATCGCCTAAAAACAAAATCACAAAGTCCTAAACAGTCTATGGTGCCCTAACCAAACAACACAAATTCATTTCATCCATTACATTTTGCATATCACATATATATCAAAAACATTTGCATTTATCATACCATATACATCCATTACCATAAGCATGCATCCATCAACATCAATCATTGTGCATAACATAAAATAATGACATATACACAAAGCAAGAAAATCAAAACAACAAAAACAACAAATATCCATAGACGACAAGCAATAAAATTGCTGAACAAAGGCACCTTTGCACTTGACATTCAATGGCATAAAAATTGATGTCGGGGTTTACATTGTCACTATCCTACTCCCTAAGAAGGCTACCATAGCCGGACCGCTCCACGGGAAGACGGATTTTTGACAATTTCACCCCCAAATGACGTCACAAATGGGTCAAAACCCACTCAAAAAAAAAAAAAAAAAAAAAATGCAACACAAACAAACAACAATAAGCATTGCCGGACACAAGTGCTCTTGCACTTAACCTCTTGGCATAGAAAATCGATGTCGGGGCTCAAATTGTCACTCTCCTACTTCCCTAAGAAGGCTACCATAGCCGGACCGCTCCATGGGAAGATGGATTTTTGACAATTTCACCCCATTATGGCATCACCAAAAGGGTTAACACCCACCAAAAATAGGTCTAAATGTTGGAAAAATTGCACATGCTTAATGATAAACCATCTAAAGGCACCCTTGCACAAGTCATCTTGGGTCAAGCGACTCGTCGCTTTTCTCACGAAGGTCATTCCCTCATCGATTCGTCGCTTGAGGGGGTAGTCACACTTAGTCACCAATCAACAAACACACACCCAATCAAGGCAATGACATGCATTCAAAGAATCATTGACAAAGACAATCACGCTCCTGCTTGGGGCAGCAAACAAGCAATAATCACAAATTGATCAAACACTTGGCATTCCCGAATCATGAACACAAGGTTCCCCCGTGGACAAAAGGTTGCGCCCTTTGCCTAATCATGATTGATCAATGTCCAAGCTCAAGTCACACCTCACCAAAATAGGTTAATACTTGAAATCAAATTCCTTAGCTCGTCAAAAGCAAGGATTCAAGAATGCATGCCCTTTCCATGCTTGGGGCATCAAAAGTTGGTTAGGTTACCAAGAAACCCTAATCATTAGTGCTTTGGTTATCTATTTTTGCTCGACGCTGCGCCATGCACAACGCATCCCAAAAAGGGGCATCTGTAGACACCAAAACAACACCAATCCGATTATGTGACTGCAAACACTGATCGCTTTGACACACACAGCCCCCAGGGCAGCCCTCAGAGGTTAAACAATGGTCCTAACCACTTTTATAGCAATTTTGTAAGGTCAAAAGGCAATTTGGCACATTCAAGCACTTTGCTCAGTATTCGTCTCACCCAGGGACGAATTCTAACTGGGATTCGTCTCACCCAGGGACGAATTCTAAATTCGTCTTTGGTCAGGATGAATTCCAGGTTTAACGGGCAAAAAGAAGAATGCCGCCAAGTGGCAGCCGAGGACAGTCAATTATTGCCTCCTATCGTGCATGCGCGTGTAGGTGGGTAGATTGGCAGTTAGAGGACTGTCACAAAGGCAGTCATGGAAGCCCAAGTCAGGGAGGAGTCTCCTCCCTCTTGGGAAGGCATGGCCGCCACATGGCATCCCTGCATGCCCCTCCAAAGAGACCCCTTGGGTCTATAAAATGGTGGACTTTCCCACCCAAATAAGGACAAGTTGGAGGCATTTTCAAGCAACGAAGTGCTGCCAAATTGAACACCCTATTGCACCCTTTTTCGATTCACCCTTTCACATCCATTAATCTCTTTCGCAAGAGAGGTTATTGGGTGGCTTTTGGAAGCGTGGATCCGAACCCAAACCCAACATTTGACCACCTTAATCCACCAATTTGCCGACAACCCAATCCCAAGAGATTTTGGGCCCATCCCTAGTGGATTGGCGCCAAAATCAAGTTCCAACGGTGGGCGGCCCACTTGGGCACCCCACACTTTTTTTAGTTTCATTTTAATCTATTCTATTATCACTTGTTTATCCTACATTACACTCTATGCTGTTTAGATAGCTCACAATCTTGATTTCAGAAGACATTTATCAAATATTATCATGCTTTGTCGATTTTGTGGCCCTCACTAACTTGCAGGTAGCGACGTCGAATTCCCATGGATAGAGGCCAAATTGGGAGAATCCGACCATCTGGGTCGTCCCAAAATGGCCCCAATTACTTAACCCCTTTGTTTGCAGGTCTTTTGGAGGTCCCGAGGTTCGACATTTAGACGGCATCACTTCGGCTTTTCATCACAGGCGAATTCGTCCCACCCGGGGACGAATTACAGTAGAATTCGTCCTGCCCAGGGACGAATTCCAGTTGAATGCAAATTGGCCGACTGTTTCAATGGCGGTGGCCCTCTGGTAAGGTCTTTTGGTCTCTGTCAGATTTGCAGGTGATTTAGATTCATTTTACTCACTGATTTCGATAATCTTTTACATGCATCTTTTATTAATTTCAAGGAACAAACTTTTCCTATTTGCAGCAAGTGCTACTAATGCCTTTGTTGTTTCTTTGAACGCAGGAGGAGCAGCAAGGAGCGAGGACTCATCAGCATAAGCGGCGGCAACACTTTGGCCCGCCCATTTCAAATGTGGGCATGCGGAAGAAGGATTATTGATCACGATTGTAACCAAATCTATTTAACGCTCCTAACCCCTAAAAAGGGAGGAGGCGATTTTGTAACCGAGGTTAAAGAGTTAAATAAAAGGGCTGTGACTTCTCTAAATTCTTGTATCTCATTTCAATCAATTTGCCTCTTTCGTTTAATGCACTTCACATTTTAGGACTTAAGCGTTAGTTTTGATTTTGAATGCATCGAAATAGTTTTCCTTTCAAAAACTTCTGAAATCTCGTGCTTTCACTATCCTATGCATCTTTGGGTGTTGCAAGAGGTTTGTTATTGACAATATTCCTGATTTTCTAGAGTATTCACTCCATTACCCATGATCTTACATAGGGATTATCAACATTATAACACACAAAATGAACATAATACTTTTATTTTCTTAGCATTTATAATTGATTTCGGTCTACCATTGTTTGCATGATCACATACTGGTCTCAACACACCACACTATATATTGTTTTGCTACACATAGCATGTCACTTATTTCACACTCATAGTAGACACACTTGAGTCTACATCACACAGGGTTTATTCTTAAAAACCCCTAGAGACATGCCACTATGCTTGTGGTCACCCGTAGTAGGGCACGTAAGCAATCATGCTCTATGGAGGAATGGCCTCCCCCTTCCTCTAGTCAGTCCACTCTTACTCCTTTGATCATGAATGAGAGTATTATAGACACATCTAATTCATGCATAGAATTCAATGCACAGTTCACACACATGATGCCTCATGAGAAGACATCAACTTTGAGTGAAATTCTCGCTACTTCACTCGTAGAGGATTACCCACTCTTTGCAGCCCCATCCTCACCTAATCCACCAACCACATTTTGTGACCATGTAATCTACACAGCACCAAGATAGTCTCCTCTAGCCTTCACCATAGAGGAGGAGGTCATGCCTACATCATCCACCTTTGCACACCCCTTTTTATAGAATCTATCTCAATCCCTATTTGAGAATGATTCTTACCTTCTAAACCGTACCTGTCCCAAGGTTGCATCATTTTCTCCTACCATAGAAATGTTGTCGGACCCATCATCATCCATTATAGGAATCCATAATCCATCATTCTAAACTACATAATAGATCGTTACCCATTAGAAACCACAAGCATTCCCGCAAACTTCACACCCATACTCTTCACAAGAGTACAAACCATCATCTTCTCAAGAATTGTTCTTCACCATATCTAAGGGTACTTACCAACAACCTCTTCAGGAGCAAGAGGCACAAACCCAAGTAGGAGTGTACACCTACACCTTCCCCTCAACCCAATCTCCTACCTCGGTAGCTTATCCCACCTTTTCAGTATCATTCTCGCCTATCTCACAGGTATCCAAAGTGCATGATGCCCAAACCTTAGATCCACCTTTACCTATGATGACCTTTAGGATACTACCAACTATACCTTTTCAAGCTCCCACTACCCATCTCCATCCTACCTATGGACTGACACCAGCAGCGTATGTACCTACTCAATAAAATTATTCCACATAGTTTAGCTTCCCTACTTCCTACCCTCCAGGGCAAAGACAGATCATGTATTTTGATACCTCATCTCGACCACCCCTAGCACCAGTAGCACTGATGCCTGCATTAACACCAGCTACACCTAGCTTCTTTACACCTCCTCTAGTTTGGTCATCACCACCCATGGTCCAACCAGTACAACAAGATCAAAACCAACAAGTACCCATGCCACAACCACATGTTGCTCAGTCACAGTATTATTATCCTTAAAATATGCCTACCCCACAACCTAGTGTACCTATAGATATGAAAAAACATGTCATCTAGTGCCCACCATATCATGATAAGGCACAATAGTATTCCCCACAATATTATGAAGAATAGCAATACCAATACCTACCACATCCACAAGGTCAGCCTATCATAGCCCAACCTTCAACTCCTATGAAACCTAAACTTCAACTCTTATGAGATGAAGTCAAAATTTTGAACCTACGCACCTCTAGCTATGGGCCACAAAAGCCTTGCTATGATGAACTATGCAACAATCCAGTACATCCATCAATCCCTATCCCTCCTTATCCCTATCACTTTGAAATACCAAAATTTGACAAGTATAGAGGTAAGGAAGATCCCAGATAACATGTGAGCAACTAGCGCTCATCCTGTTACCAGCTTCATAGGAGTAATCCCCTTATGTTGCGTACCTGCTCCCTATCCCTCACTAGGTCGACATTGGATTGGTACAACATGCTACCACGCCATAGCCTGTACACCATTGAACAACTGGCCAACTCCTTCTTAGAGCAATTATCCATTAACATCAAGAAAAAACCACATTTTTTGATTTCTACGCCTTACGATAGGTGGACGATGAACATGTTGGTTCGTATTTCATACACACCCCATGAAGATGAGTATAAAATACCAATAACACTTTATGGGATAAATCCCACTCACTTTAGGAACTTGCTGGTTATCCAAGGTGTGAGTTACAGAGTTGGGTCGAATGGCTATTCACTCTTTTCCACTTCTGGAATAGTTTCTAGTAGACTATCTCTTAACAAAAATAAAACAAAATGAAAACACACTACTTCAACCTTTATAGCGCCAATTTTAAATGTTGATGTGTTTTTTTATTTAGGCAAAAACTCAAACAAATAGGATTTAAAAGCTTAAGAGGAGGGAAAAAGGCCACCAGTTAAAGATAAATTTGCATAGACCTCAAAAGATAAAACACAGTACTTAAACCTTTATTTACAATATATACATATGCACAAAGTATTTGTGATTACTCAAATGATGTAGTGGATGGAACAGCTGAGAAATAATGCTTCAGATATTGACCATTGACAGGAAGGTTCAAAAAATTACCTTCCAGGTCCTGTAGATGAAATGGTTTATTACCTAGGATTTCGGCAATATGGTATGGACCTATCCATAGAGGTTGCAACTTGGTGTGTTTACCTTTCTTTTCATGGGCTTTGTCCCATAGAAGCACCAGGTCTGCAAGTCTGAATGCCTTCACTCTGGCTCTTTTGTCAAACCAGTGCTTGACTGTCTCTTGGTGTCGACTAAAATGCTCCAAGGCTTGAAGTCGTTCATCCTGCAAATTAATTAAATCCAACACATGAGCTTATGCTTCTGCATGATCATCAAAGTAATCTAAAGCAAATTGATAAGTAGGCAATTTTAAAGAGATAGGAACGATGGGTTGAGTACCATAAAACAAAGCAAATGGGGAAGTCTTAAGAGCTTCTTTATGTCTTATCCTGTCATCCCAAAGTGCATACTTCAATAGTGTGTGCCATTGTCTGGGTTTGTCTACAGCAGACTTCTTGATGGCATTCATCAAATTCTTATTTGTGGACTCAGCTAGTCCATTACCTTGGGGATAATATTTGGATGAAAATTTGATGACTATCCCCTTCTGGTATTCCCACTCTGCAAATTCCAATGACTTAAAGGCTGGTCCGTTGTCGCACACCAAGTTCAAAGGAACTCCAAACCTGGTTATGATATTTGATTCTAAAAATCCGATCACCACATGGGTTGTACTCCTCATGGTGGTTGTTGCTTCAACCCATCTTGTACAATAATCAGTGGCTATTAAAACATACTTGTGCCCTGTTGATGAATTCGGTTTTATCACACCTACAAAGTCAAGTCCCCATTGCATAAAAGGTTTGTCTATTATAACAGGTTGTAATGGTAGAGCTCGATTAGCCTACTTGGATGCAAAAATCTGACACTAGTGGCAAGTTCTCACATGCTGATGTGCATATTTAAACAATGTAGGCCAATAATAGTCTGCTCTCAATATCTTGTGTGCAGTAGCAGAACCTGAGGAATGCCCTGCTCCTAACTTCTCATGAAAACTAGACATCACCTCATTCACTTAATTCTGATAAATGCATCTTAAGAATATGCTAGCATAGTTTTCTCTGTACAAGTTTCCTCCTTTGAGTAGAAAATGAGCAAATTTCAGATTCAGTGCTCTTCTTTGAGTTCTATTCAGGTGAGGTGGACAAATTCCAAACCTCAGCAGATGAATGACATATCCATACCAATCATCCAATCTATAATCTAGCTAATTAATTTCTCCCTCTATAGGTATTTCAGCAATATGTCAGGACAAACCAAGTCCTCTGATTAATTTTGCAAGCCGGATTTCTAAGTCGTACTCCTGCAGTATCATGGCCCAATTACCTCTTAGCTCACCCAATTCATCTTGGCTTAATAAATATTTGACAGCTGGATCAGGAACTATAGCATGGACTTTGCTTCTCAATATGTAATGTTTGAATTGCTTGACTGCTCTCACCAAGGCATAGGCTTGCTTATCCAAGCGAGAGTATTTTAGCTTAGCACCCTTTAAGTTTGTACTTTTGAAGGCAATTGGGTGCTCCCATGTTTCTCTTCGTTGGGTTAAAACTGCTGCAAGTGTGTGTTCAGAAGCAAAAGAGTACAGGTAAAAATCTACACTAAAATTTGGGCTCACCAGAATTGGAGCTTGTTTGATGGTAGATTTGATCTCTTGGAATGCTGCTTTGGCTTCCATTGTCCAGGAAATATTAGCAGTTTCCTTTAGCATGTCATTTAGTGGCTTGACTATTTCCGCAAAGCCATAGAAATTTTTTTTGAAAAAATTAATTTTCCCAAAAAATGATCTTAACTCTTTCTTAGAGTTGGGAAAGGGTATCCCCGATATGGCTTCAACTCTCTCAGGATCCATGGAAATGCCATCTTTAGTGATTAAGTGTCCAAGGAGTTTTCCTTTAGTTACACCAAAAACACACTTCTTTGGGTTTAAAGAAATGCCAAATTATCTGCATTTGTTGAAGACAGATTCCAAGTGCTTCACATGGTCAAACTAAGATTTAGAAAAAATTGTCAAGTCATCCATGTAGACAACGATGCACTTACCCATGATACCTTTGAAGGCATGATCCATTACACACTGAAAGGTAGCTCCAGCATTTATCAATCCAAATGGTATTCTCTTGTAAGCAAAGGTTCCCCACTTGGTCGTGAAGGCAGTTTTCATCCTGTCTTCCTTTTCAACTAGTATCTAGTTGTACCCCAAAAATCCATCTAAGAAAGACATCATTTCTGAACCATTCACAATTTTTAGCACATCATCCATGGAAGGCAAAGGATAATTATCCTTTTTAGAAGCCTTTTTCAAGTTCCTAAAATCCACGCACAAGCGTATTTCCCCATTCTTCTTTCTAACAAACACTAAATTGGCTACCCAAGTAGAATGTCTAATGGGAAAAATAATGGCAGCACTCAATAATCTCTCCACCTCCTTCTTGATAAGGGGTTCCAACAAAGCGTTGACATGCCTTTGTTTCTATCAAAAGGGTTTGCATAACTCATTTAAGGGTATTGTATGGGTGTAAACTTTTGGATCAAAAACCTTTAGGTATTTATAAGACCATGCCATAACATCCTTGGACCTGTGAAGGAATTCAATCAATTTTTTTTTTTTTTTTTCTAGGGTCACAAGCTTTAGCTAACTTAAGGTGTCTGGGATCTTCTTCAGTCTTGACATTCAGTTTCTTAGTCTCACTGCCTGCTACACCAATAGAATTTTCAAAACTCACTCTTTGTTTAATTTGGTCAACATCAAATAGTCGCTCAAGCTCTACCATTCCTTTCGGAATTCTATTATATTTCAACCTCATTATCCCCTTTTCATCATCAAATTTTTTTAGCATAGTATCCCTTTGACCATCATCAATTACAGTATTTTCAAATGCATTGGTATTCTATAAAAAGTTTATAATTTTCTGGTCATCGAAAAAGACTTGAAAATTATCTACGTTATCTGGAACCGAAGGACAAGGGATTAATTCGATTGAAAATTTCTTCCATTTGAACTCCTCCAATGGCTTCAGATTTGTGGCTAATGGAGCTAAAATATCTGCAAGTGAATTCTCTTCTCTAGGAATGTGCATTAAATTAAAAGCATCAAAATCCTCCATGAGATCCCACGCTTAGTATTTATGTCTTTTCAGGTAAGATGCCATGCACTGAAATTTAGCTCTAACCTGATTGGCCACCAAATCTAAGTCTGTAAAAACTTGGATATTTTTTACACCTTTATCTAAAGCAAATTTCAATCCCAACACTAGTGCTTCGTACTCTACAAAATTATTCGTGCAAGGAAACTGCAAGCGATAAGACATAAAATACGTTTGATTTTTAGGTCCTTTAAGAATTGCCCCTGTACCAGAACCTTGCTTAGACTTGGCTCCATCAACATGAAGCATCCAAACTTCATTATCATGATCAAAATGAGCTTTAATAGGTTTCTCCTTTTGTGCAGTTGTCAAATTATAAACCTCGATATCTACATTAGCAAGATTAACAGTCTCATTCTTGGAATTATACTCAGTGGTCATGTGTTTATATCTAGGTTATCTTTCATTTCTTAACTAATTTGCAACACCTTTCGAGGGAAACCACATATGTGAAAAATTAGTCACCAAGTATCCATTCAAAGACTTTGACCAATATCTGCTCAGAAGCATTCCGTATCCCATAGCAATATCTACCACCTGAATGTCAATTTTGTGTTGTGCTCTCGGCTCAGATGCTAGATGGATGTATATACTTTGAAGTTCACCTACAAATTTAACCTTAGTTTTATCCAATTGAATGACTCTTCTCTCGGACTTCATAGGGGTTATGTTGAAAAATGGCTAGAGGCATGACATTGGCTGAAGCACCAAAATCCACCAAATAATTGTGTAATTTTTTTCCAAATATACAAACAATTAGCAGGAAAGGTGGAACTTCAGTCCTTTCTTTATACATGACCATATTTGCATTTTCTATCTTCTTCCCCTTTTCTAGAGGTTTGGCAATAGGCTCAGAGTATGTCTTAATCAAATTATCTCTTTGTTCAGTAATTTGAGCCAACTCATGAAGAGTGATGTTAGCCTTGATCTTCTTCATATCCTCCACTATATTGTATCTCTTATTGAGTGGAGCAACAAATCCATCTGGTACTCTTGGATCTCCTCCCTTGGATGGAGGTGGGTTATTATTTGGATATGGATCTGGAGGAACATTATGGGAGTTTTCTGGAGGTGTAGATGTAGTATTAGGCTCCAAATTTTTGTTCTTGAGATTGTAGTTGTCCCTTATATACTATTGAAAAGCTTGCACTTCATCCATAGGCATCTCCAAAACATTCTCTGACTCATCTAGAAAAGTGAATGAATCTAACACCATAGCTGCATAATGTTTCGATGAACTTGGACCATCAATATTTCTTTTATTTTCAGGAAAAACCAACTCACCATATAGAGCTTCAAAGGCATTGCAGAACTCCAAACAATCCAATTCCCCATTCTGAGATGTTCCATGTATCCTACACCAGTTGGGCAAAGCCAAGTCACAAATATTCACTTCATGCCCCTTACCTTTATAATACTTGTTGGGTTCATATGGTGGTCTAGTGAATCTATTCTGTTGATAAGAAAACCTATTTGAGTTTTCCCCGGTGGACACTTGCATTTTGAAACTCAAAAAGTCATTTGCCAACTTTTGGACCATCTTTGAGACTTCCTCAACTCTTATTTTATCAGATTCTTTCTCTATATTCTGTACATGTTCAGCATGTGTTATAGCTAATGGATTTCCTATCGATGGATTTTTCCATGCTGGCAACATCATTTGATGTGGTATGGGATTCAAAATAGGGTTATTTTGTGTAACAAAGGGAATTTGAGGAGCATTCAAAGGTTGAGGTCCCAATTGTCTTTCAAGAACCAAAGCTTCTTTATAAGCCTCTGTTAGATTAGTAATATTAGCATCTCTCTTCAAAAAAATAGAGGTTACTGGATGTAGGGAATTCTTAAAAATTTCCAATGCTAGATCCACAGTTCGCACATAATAACCTATCAATTTACCATAAGCCTTTTGAAACCTGACATTGAAAGATCTGACAGTCTCACGGATTTCTCTCTTAATGCTGGAAAACTATTGATACAACACACTGGGGTCAATTACTTAACCAAATTGTGATACAAAAACTTTCTCCAGGTCATTCCAACTAGTAATAGAGTCATTAGTAAGATTCAAAAACTAGTCGTATGCTCCCTCCTAGAGAGTGAATGGGAATAACCTACAAGCCACATCTTCATGCTACACATTCAACAACTTTAGAGCATTTTTAAATGCCACTAGGTGTTATTCTGTTGTTCTGATTCCATCATGCTTGTAGGTAGGAAGATACTTCTCAGGATTTCTAGGTAAATCATGCGCTGCACCAGGGATATTCAAAGCAATGGAACCCAACCAGTTTGCCATCACTACCTGATTAACGATAATATTTTGAGTTGCAGTTTGAGGAACTACAAGTGGTGATAAAAATATGTTGGACAAAGGCTTGACCCTTCTGAGGCTACTTCTCCTTGGGGTTTCCAACTCAGGAACAAGGAGATCTATAGCTCTAGAGTGGGACCTGGTTACTCTGTAGGTAGAATCCATCTCTACACAAGCAACTTACAATCCTTAAAAAATACTGAACGGAGTTCGATCGGCCCTCCTTCTAGCACCAATTTTAAATGTTGGTTCGTCTTTCATACACCTCGTGAAGAATGAGTATAAAATACCAATAACACTTTACGGGATAAATCCCACTCACTTTAGGATCTTACTGGTTATCCAAGGTGTGAGTTACAGAGTTGGTTTGAATGGCTATTCACTCTTTTTTTCTTCTGAAATAGTTTCAAGTAGACTATCTGTTACCTTACAACGGGTTCGACCTTAGTTCAATAATGTTTAGCAGTGGTTATCTTTGTTGAATTAGCTAGTCCATTCCCTTAGGGATAATAGTTGGATGAAAATTTGATGGCTATCCCCTTCTGGTATGCCCACTCTACAAATTCTAATGACTTAAAGGCTGGTTCGTTGTCGCACACCAAGTTCAAAGGAACTCCAAACCTGGTTATGATATTTGATTCTAAAAATCTGATCACCTCATGGGTTGTACTCCTCATGGTGGTTGTTGCTTCAACCCATCTTGTACAATAATAAGTGGTTGTTAAAACATACTTGTGCCCTGTTGATGAATTCAGGTTTATCACACCTACAAAGTCAAGTCCCCATTGCATAAAAGGTTTGTCTATTATAACAGGTTGTAATGGTAGAGTGTTTTCATTTTGTTTTGTTTTTGTTAAGAGATAGTCTGCTAGAACTAAAAAGTGGAACTACTTGTTATTTAGAACAACAGTAGAAAGATGATTGGATTTTGTATCTTGCTCGCCACAATTATTTTGATTATAAAGAAACTACTATATTGTTTGGTTGAAGAACTCCCAAGGAATCCAAGAAAAGTTGGTCATGAGAGGGGAATCTGATTCATAAAATTATTTTAAGTGTCCAAGGAAGCTATTGGTACCTAGGCTGAAGCGGTTAGTCGATCAATTGCTTGATCAATGAAATATATATAAAAAAAATCTAGCAAGGCTTTCCAGTTATCAGTATCTTTAAAAAAAAAAAAAAGAGATAAGGAGAAAGTTGGGCAAGCCAACATGAAACTGGA
This sequence comes from Wollemia nobilis, assembly GCA_028583015.1. Classification (NCBI taxonomy): domain Eukaryota; kingdom Viridiplantae; phylum Streptophyta; class Pinopsida; order Araucariales; family Araucariaceae; genus Wollemia; species Wollemia nobilis. The sequence continues at coordinate 7,657,662 of JAQPPZ010002447.1, read as the reverse complement.
AATCTTTTCTGCAAAGAAAAAAAAGAAGAAAAAGAAGAAAAGTTATGTGATAGAAAGAGATAGCCAAGGCTCCCGAAGGGTACATCTCAAATGTGTTCACTAAGCTATAGGTGCCACCTCATAGTTGTGAATCATGGTATTGAAAATCTAAATAGTAACTCTATCAGGGCTGTAAAAGGCTAAACTAGTAAACAGAGCCCTACTCGGTTTCCCCTACGCAATATAAATAGTTGATCAATCCATAGTAAGCATTTTGAAGCCCTGGTCATCCTTGAAGGATATACGCTTATAATCGCACATCAGAATCTTTCGTAAGTGGTTCAACCTAGTATGTCCTTGGGAAACTTTAACAACTAGCAGATAGTAGTTAAATCATTTTAGAAAATATTTGTGGCAAAGCATGGTACATAGTCTAAATTGTTTTGAAACTAGAGTTCTGATTCTAAATAGTGCTACTATTTTCCCCATGAGATATCGCCATTTGTTGAGAAGCAACACACCCCCACTAAAAAAATGAAATTCCATCCTTTGAAAATATTTAATTTTCACTTTTTCTGCAGGGACCCTCTTGAGTTTTTCGAGTTTTAATTCCAAATTTTGCTTGCATCCTTTTTCAAATTTCGCCTACATTAAAGTGTCCAAGTAGGCTTGCATATGGCATTGATTTCAATTTAAAATTTCTGAAATTTTTCATGTTAAATGTATTAATTCATATTAATCATTTCAGAAATTTTAATTTTCAATAGTTTTTCTAAGGTTTAATTATTAAAATCAAATGTTAGGGTTCCTTTAATTATTTTCTTCTTGTCAGCAAACTTACTCCAAACTTGAAATCCTCATAACTTTTGGAAGACAAATCCGTTTGACGTGATTCAAATTTTGGGTGGAAGATATTAAACTCATATTTGTTTACATGCCAAATTTATAGACTTTTAGACAAGATTCACTTACCAGAAATAGCAGTTTCTATTTCTAGCCAGAAACCTTCTAAATGCATTTTCTCTTAATATGTGATGCATTTTAAAGTTCTGTTTGCATATTTGGATACCCTTTGGGCTTATTTAGATGCTTGTAAAGTTTCATAAAATTCTAGGCACTTTGAATTTTTGTCATTTTTCTACACCATGTGAAGCTGACCATTCTCGAGCAATTTAAAATTCATTTTTCAAATGTTAAAATCATTTTTGAGTAAGGAAGATCCTTCACCAATATGTAAAAATGCAAAATACAGATGGACAAAGTCATTGGAGTCAACCTACAATTTTTGGAGAATTCGCGATATCGCGACATGTTCCATTTTCGGACTTGTCTCATTTTTGCGAAGGCATAAGCAAGGAAAAATAGCTTGAGGGAAATGTCGCAATATCACGACATGTTCCATTTTTGGACTTGTCTCATTTTCCCGAGGGCACAAGCAAGGAAAAATAGCTTGAGGGAAATGTCGCGATATCGTGACATGTTCCATTTTTGGACTTGTCTCATTTTTGCGAGGGCACAAGTGAAAGCACGAGGATACGAAAAAAAAAAAGGAAAAGCTCCAAGTACGATGCAAAACGGAACTAAACTTAACGCTAAGTCCTACGAATTGAAAATGCATGAAATAGGAAAAGCATAAACGAATTGAAACCCAAATGAAAAGCCAATGCGGAAAACAACCCTTTCTTTTATTGATATGTTTCGGAATTCGGTTACAATTCGCCTCCTCCCTTTTTAGGGGCGAGGAGCGTTAAATTTGTTTCTTTGTTACATCCATGGATAGCCATCCTTCTTTCGCGTGCCCACATGTAATATGGGCGGACCAAAACATCGCCGCCGCTTGTATATACGAATGTTGACTCCTCGCTGCTCCTCTAATGTCTAGATCCTACGTTCAAGGAAACAAAAAGACAATTAATAGCACCTACGGAGGAGATGAAACATGCAATCCCCAAGCCTACGATTAGTGCATGCAAAGAATAAATAAAACGATGATTAAAATAGATCCAAATCAGCTAAAAACTTCACAGAGGCATGAAAACATCACTAGAAGAGCATTGCAAAAAGAACAGTCTGCAAACTCGTCATGGATTCGTATTCGCTCCGGGGCGGGACGAATATACCTGCAACAAAATGCCAGATAGCACCGCTCAAAATGTCACATCTGGACAGCTCCAGATCTCCTGCAAAAGTGGGGGTTAGCTAATTGGGGGTATTTTGGGATGACCCAGATGGTCAGATTTCCCCAATTTGGCCTCTAACACCCAGATTTTGATGATGCCCTCTGCAAGTTAGTAAAGACAAAAAAATGATGAAACATGATAAGATTTGCTCAAAACGTTATGAAATTGAAATTGCAAACTATCTAAGCAGCATAAGATGAAATGCAAAAGAAAATGATAGAAGGAAAATCTGCCACAGATTCCTAATCATTCCTAAAGGGGACGATTAGATCTGCAGCAGTGTGGGGGGGCACCGGGGCAGGCCGCCCATCGTTTGGGGCCTGATTTCGGCACCAATCCACTTGGGATGGGTCCAAAATCTCTTGTAAAGTGTTGTAGGCAAATTGGGTGGTATGTTGTGGCAAAATGTCAGGTTTTGGGCTCAATATTTGACCTTCCAATGGTCACCCAATGACCTCCTCTCTAAAAGAGATCACGGATGTGAAAGGCACAAATCAAACAAGGGCGTATGGGGAAGTAAAATGGCAGCACTTCGTTGCTCAAAAATGCTCCTTCTCTGTATATTTTGGGGTGAGAAAACTCACCAATTTATAGACCTGGAGGTCTCTTTGAATGAGCATGCAGAGGCGCCACTTGGCAACCATGCCCTTCTAGGGGAGGGAAGATTCCTCCCTGATTAGGGGCTTCATGACTGCCCCTGTAACTGCCTCTAACGCTCAAAAACGCTCACCCACACTCCCATGAAATGAAGGAAGCGTTAAGTGGTGGATCTGAGCTGCCATTTGTCAAGATTTGACTTTTTTCCCATCAAACCCGCTATTCGCCCCACCCTGGAGCGAATACTGCTATTCGTCCCTGGGCGGGGCGAATACCAGTTTGAAATCGTTCCTGGGTGAAACGAGTATGGAGCAAAGTACCTGAGGGTGCCAAATTGACTCCTGACCTTCAAAAACTATTGTGAGAGTGGTTAGGACCACTGTTTAACCTCTAGGGGCTGCCCTTGGGGCTGTGTGTGTCAATGCGATTAGTGTTTGCAGTCACATAATCGGATTGGTGTTGTTTTGGTGTCTACAGATGCCCCTTTTTGGGAAGCGTTGCGCATGGCGCAGTGCTGAGCAAAAAATAGATAACCAAAGCACTAATGATTAGGGTTTCTCAGTAACCTAACCAACTTTGGATGCCCCAAGTATGGAAAGGGCATGCATTCTTGAATCCTTGCTTCTGACGAGCGAAGGAACTCAATTCAAGTGTTAACCTTTTTCGGTGAGGTGTTACTTGAGCTTGGACATTGATCAGTCATGAATAGGCAAAGGGCGCAACCTTTTGTCTATGGGAACCTTGAGTTCATGATTCATGAATGCCAAGTGTTTGATCAGCTTGTGATTATTGCTTGTTTGCTGCCCCAAGCAGGAGCGTAGTTGTCTTTGTCAATGATTCTTTGAATGCATGTTGTTTCCATGATTGGGTGTGTTTTTGTTGATTGGTGACTAAGTGTGACTACCCCCTCAAGCGACGAATCGATGAGGGAATGACCTGCATGAGAAAAGCGATGAGTCGCTTGACCCAAGATGACTTAGGTAAGGGTGCCTTCAGATGTTTGATCTTTGAATGTGTGTGCAGTTTTCTCGACATTTAGACCTATTTTTGGTGGGTGTTAACCCTTTTGGTAGGCTGGTGACGCCATTTTAGGGATGAAATTCTCGACAATCCGTTCTCCCGTGGAGCGGTCCGGCTATGGTAGCCTTCTTAGGGAGTAGGAGAGCGAGGATTTGCAATCCCGACGTCTATTTTGCATGCCCAAAATATCAAGTGCCAAAGCACTCTTATTGGACAATTTTATTGCTTTGTGTTTTCATTTTTTTTTTTTTGTTTTTGTTTTTCTTGCTTTGTAATCGTTCCTGGGTGAGGCGAATACTAGGCTGGTAATCATCCCAGGGTGGACGAGCGCTAACCAGAGCGCTCATCCTAGGGTGGAACGTTTACAGGCAGAAAATCCTATTTAAGGGCCAAAATTAGGATTTGGGGTCATTATCATTTGATTTTTCTGGTGATTTTGGAGCTCTGAGGAGGAGGAGGTCAATTCTGCGAAGCGAAGCGCTACCGAATTTTTCCTGCCACCATGAGTTCACGGACCGGATCGAGCGGCGGAGCCGAAGCGAGACCAGTAAGTGATCCTCCTCGTTATTTGTTTGTTTGTTACAGTGTAAAAAATTGTAATTTGCTTTGTTTTTGCCTTTTGTCTTTTGTGTTTGGTTTTTTAAATTAAAATGAAACCCTAGATGATCAAAATTGTCGTAGAGCAAAAAACTTAGTTAAAACCCTAGGTTGTTTTTGTGGCTGTGTTTACATGTTTGCAATTTAATCAGCTGACCTGTAGGGTTAAAAACCTGGGGTCTACCAAATTATTTGTTTGATTATGTGTTGGTTTTATCGTTTATCAGGTTAGAGTTAAAAACCCTAGAATTGACAAACCATTTTGTTGGTTGATTTTTTTTTTTTTTTTTTTTTTTTTTTTTTTTTTTTTTTTTTTTTTAATGGTTAAAAACAAGAACGAAAATTTTTGTTGTTTTTTTTGTGTAATTTAATTTATCAGTTAACAGTTAAAAACCTAGAACTGACAAACCATTTTTTGTTGATTGTTTTTGTTTAATTTATGCATATCCATGTTTTTACTGTACAGTTTTTTTAATGTTTTTGTGTGTTTTCTTTTGCAGGTTGTGAAGAGCCGGTATCGTGTGCCTACGGTGTTTACTGAAGCATGGGAGGCACTGACTTTGATGGACTGGGAGTGGCTTGATGCCCTTGGGCTCAAGCAAGTGACTCAGCTGGAGCCGGTAGTCGGGGATCGGGCCTACCTGATGGCCTTGATCAATTTGTGGGATCCTCGGACTAATACCTTCCATCTCCCAATAGGGGAGATGACGGTTACGTTAGAGGATGTCTATCAGATTTTGCAGATTTTGATAGATGGATTGCCGATCAGGACGATGCCACGGGACCAACGGACAGTAGTGTTGACACGCTGCTTCGGGCATGGGGCGGAGGTGGGTGTGGATAGTCCAGTGGAGAGGGCAGAGGTTGACTGCCAGATTGGTGGTATTCTGGTACGGTGGTGGCTTGAGAAGGGGGTGTTGGGAGTGAGGCACGCATTGCTGATGGGCCTCATTTCCAACATGTTGCTACCCGACTCTTCGGGCGTGAGGTTCCCATGGAACCTACTAGAGGTGGTGTTTCGGTTGGTGGAGTGCCCGACGGAGGCACCAATGATCATGAGATGGGGATAGACATTGCTGGCATAGCTCTATGATGAGTTGTACGAGGTCCATTGTCGGAGGCAAAGGGTATTGGATGCAGCTTCTTGTTGCAGTGCTGGGCTTGGCAGCACATAGCGGTGGAGAGGCCGATGGGGTTACCATGGATGACTCGGGCGGAGATGGTGGATAGGGATATAGGGTATGGGGCTCTGTGGTGGCGGTCTGAGGAGCAGGGACAGAGTCGATGATGGGCAGGTGTCGTAGGGCACTATGTGGATGCCTTTGCTCGGTTGACTCCAGGGGAGGTGTTCTGGCCCCCTATCGGACTCATCCTAGAGGCTGGAGAGTGGCTCTGGTGGGTACAAAGGGGGATGGCTGATTGGGCACCATGGGACTGAGCAGGAGTTCTTCCCATATGGCCGGGTGACATGATAGTTTGGGGTGCGCTAGGGGTTGCTTGGTGAGCCCATGATCTATCGACATCGGGGGACGAGAAGACTCTAGCCTGGACAGTCATTGCGCCATTGGGTGAGGATTCAGATATGGTGATTGACGTCCCAAATGGATGACGTCGGGACTACCATGGAGTATGATCAGTGGTGGACTCTATGGCGATGGCGGGGAGAGGGACCACTGGGAGGCACAGAGGTAGCAGTAGCAAGGGATGAGGGTGCAGAGGCACCAGGTGAGGGTTGGGGAGCTCCGCTAGAGGATGCGGACATGGTGGAGGTAGATGATGTGGGTGCGGATTATGGTGTTCCAGATCAGCCGGAGATGCAGGATGCCCTAGAGTAGTGGGAGCCAGAGTAGGCTGTAGTCCCAGATTTGCCTATGCACCAGGCAGTGGTGGAGGACACAGAGGTAGGGGTGTGCACTGAGAATGCATGATTGGTGGGGCTACTATGGAGGTGAGATGAGGAGCTGGGGGAGGCTCTGCAAGAGAGGGATCTCTTGCGGGCTCAGCTAGCAGAGCGGGAGAATGCATGGGCTATGCACCATCGATAGGAGGGGGATACCGATGCTGCATGGGAGAGGGATCTCCTACGGACGTAGCTGGTGCAGCACGATGATGTAGTAGCGATGTACCATCGATGGGAGGCAGAGTGGTGTCGACACCGGATGGATTTGGAGGGAGAGATCATCCACCTCGGGGGCGGGTACCTGAGCCCTCTGGAGGTGGCTCTTCATGCCGGACGAGGGGTAGTGATACTGAGCAGTCAGCATCATCTCATCGTAGGTGATTGGATGAGGGAGGGGGTAGTAGGCATGATGCGGGGGCTAGCAGCAACCACCTTGAGGGGTCCCATAGGACCCACACCATGGGGGGTAGTTCCCGTCGCACCGATCCTACATGATCATGGTGGCCGACGCCTTAGGCTTTGGGGATTTTTGAGCTTTTGGATTTTGTTGTGGGGTCATAGGACCGGTTCATTGTAGCCTGCGGGCATTTTTGATGATATATATAGATGACTTTATTTTATTTATGCACATGTCATGATTTGATGTTATGCACGATGATTGATGAATATGGATGTATGCATGTTAATTTATATTGATGGATGCATATGTTTTGATGAAATGCAAATGTTTTTAATTTATATGATATGCAAATGGAATGGATGAATTGAATTTGTGATTTTTGGCGGTCGCACCATAGACTGTTTAGAATTTATGGCTTTTTGTGCTGGGTGATTGTTGTGTGACCTGACTTTCTTTATGTATATGGGCTATTTTTTGTATTTTCTGATGGCAATGTGAGAATGAAAGATAGCAAGTTGGTTTAGAATGTAGGTAGGGTTTTTCGAGACTCAGATGTTTTAACTATCTAGCCAAGACTGTACTTTTATCTTACGAGACTTTTTAACAAGGTATGAATCGGACTTGTTTTTGACCAAGTTATTTCACATCCCTGTGTGTGCAATTGAGTTCATTTATGTGGTGTTTGTCAGGATACCGCCAGTGCTAGATAGGCTATCAACCAAACCTGTACTGAGGATCACCTGATTAGCTCCACTAACTCCTTTGTTGTATTTAGTCGGATTAATCTGCGGTGCTATCGTAGGATACCATAAGCTAGCTCATCCACATGCAAACATTGATCTGCACACAAGTTAATGTGACAGATATATCATCATGCGGGAGGTTTACCACCAGTGACCGATAGGCTATCCACCAAACCAGTATTGAGGTTTGCCTCATGACCTGTCAGAATGCTGAGAGTTCCAGGGATTCAAGTTTGACTCCCTTCTTTTCTTCAATTGTATTGGGATACTTGCTCTTTTGTAGTGATAAAAATCACTGTTTATTTTTGTTTGTTTCTTTTGAGCAAGGGATTTTGAATAGTGAGTGATGAGAATCACTATTTTATGTGCTTTTCTTGATGTATGCACTTTGGTTGTGATGTCAAATTTTTTGGAGTTTTGACTTTTGCAAATTTGTGATGTTTTGCAACCTTTTGAGAACTTGGGATTCTTGGGGAATTGGGTAGGGAAGATGCTTGTCCTTTTGCCAACTCTCAGCATTCTTGGGGTCATTCACACAGGGGGATGAGCAAGATAACCATTTCGCTTATGGTGACCTGGATTGCTTTGCAGGTTTCATCTTTCGTTCACACAACTTGGGAATTCTTATGTGTTTTAATTTGTGTTGGGATGCTACGTACCAAGGTGTGATCCAAGTAGAACTCTACCTTTGTAAAATCTGTCTGACTTGGTACAGTACGTGGCTAGAAAGCTAATGATGACTGAAGGACGAAAACTCTTGATACATTAGAAGACAACCGACTATGATGTGGGAAAATAACGTGAGTGGCGGTTATTTGCGATGAATTATTGATAAAGTGGAAAAATGTGAAAAATGATGGTTTTGCCAAGTAATGGCAGTCTATGGTGCATTGACCTTTATGACCACAAATATGTAATGTATGGATGTGATGCTTAAGGCAGCTATATATTTTTGTGTTTTTGATGGATTGATTTTTGTGAATATGAAGATGAGATGCAAAAAGAGCTCTTTATTGTTGTGATGATTGTGAGTATGCATGGAAATGAGATGCAAATTTTTGTTATTTTTGATGATTTTATTGTTTTTGAATTTTCTTATTTTTGACCAAGCGATTGTGGGAACCCTTGGAGCTTTTGGTTTGACCAAAGGGGTAATGGGCACCTTTGGGGCATTTTTGGGTTTGACCAAGCGATTATGGGAATCCTTGGGTTTTGGTTGACCACGATTATGGGAATCCTTGGGGCTTTTTGGGTTGACCAAGCGATTATGGGAATCCTTGGAGCTTTTGGGTTGGGCTATGGCTCTTTTAGATATGGAATGGCCTCAAATGACTGATGTTCAAGGGTTCTAGTTCCTTGATTCCATCAAGAGAGGCTAGCCGGTATGTTCTAGGTCCTATTTTACTATCAATTACATAAGGACCTAACCAGTTTGCCATGAACTTGTCCCTTAGATGGGGCGGCAAGTTAGAGTTCTGTTGGTTCTCTTTCAAGACCAAGTCACCAACCTGAAAGTCCCTCAGGTGAACTTTCATGTTGTATGCTTTCTTAAGTCACTCTTGATAGATACGTAAATGCTCGAGAGCATTAACACGTCATTCATCAAGCAACGTAAGCTGGTCTAACCGGGCCGTCAATGCAGTGTCATCATCGATGAACTCTTGCATTGATATGCGTAAGGAAGGAATTTCCAACTCGAGAGGCATGACTGCCTCGGAGCCATACACGAGTGAAAATGGAGTTGCCCTAGTGGGTGTCCGAATGCTAGTGTGATAAGCCCACAGGGCAAGTGGGATTTGAATGTGCCAATCCTTATGACTGTCTGCGACTATATTTTTGAGGATGGCGACTAGCATTTTGTTTGATGCCTCTGCTTGCCCATTTGCCTACGGATAATAGGGTGTCAAAAAACTGTGCTGAATTTTGTACTTTGTGGTCAAAGCACGCACATATTTGTTCTTGAATGACGTCCCATTATCCGAGATTATCTTGGATGGAATACCAAAATGACATATGATGTTATGTAAAATGAACTCCACAATGCGGGGTCCTATCGTAGAGGTTAGCGAAACCGCTTCCACCCACTTGGTGAAGTACTCTATGGCCATTATGATAAATGTGTGATGGCCTGACGATGCAGGGGAGATCTTTCCGATTAGATCTAAGCCCCACTACAAAAATGGCCAAGCCGATTGGATCGACTGCAAGGCCTGAGAAGGTACGTGTGTCAAATTGGCATGATGTTGACACTTCACGCACTTCCTCACATATGCACAACAATCTCGCTCTAAATATGGCCAATAATAGCCCATGCAAAGAATGCGCTTTGCGATGGCCATACCACTGAAGTGGCCACCGCACGTACCATCGTGCGCTTGGGCGATTGCCCAAGTGGACTCTTGTTGGTCCAAGCAATGGAGGAGGATCCCTTCGTAGCTACGATGGTACAAAATGTCTCCTAACAAGACATACTTTGCCGCTTTCTTCTTGAATGCTCATTTTACGGCATGCGTCAATCCAAGTGGGAGGTTACCTAACTTGAGGTAGTCCCTTATGGGTGTATACCAATCCTGCTGATCGAAAACCTCGACAGTCTGAATGGCCAATCCCTCTTGAAGTTCATCCCTAGCAAAAGCTGAGCGGGAAAGAACTTGTAAGAATAGCGTTGTGTTGCTATTAAGGGGAGTAGGGGAGAATAAGGACCCCTAGTTGGCGTGATTCAGATGATCGTGGATTCGAGAGAACCTATCCTGAGGTGGTTCAATCTGGATCATGTGGATTCCTGGCATTAAGTCAGAGCTTGCACGCTCCATCATGGATTGCGATAGTGTTTTGACTTGAATGGTGGTCATATCACCAGAAATGTCTTGCGGGATTAGTGACCCCAAAGAGGCCATAGTGTCCACAAAATGATTCGATGACCGAGGGAGTGCCTCGATGTCGTACCATTCAAGCTTTGCCAGGAATTTGTCCACAAGGGCTTTGTAGGCCTACAGAACTGGGCATTTACATTGGAATACCCCTTTGACTTGGTTGACAATTAACAACGAATCACCAAAGATATTCAATCATTTAATGTTCATGGTGATTGTTGTCTGAAGACCTATGAGCAAGGCTTCATACTCTGCATTGTTGTTGGTGCATGGGAAATTTAATTTAAATGACAGAGGCATTGGAGCGCCTTGCGGTGTGAAGAATACTATTCCCGTGCCACCACCTTGCTCACATTTAGAACCATCAAAAAATAGGGTTATGTCAGCCTGTGACTCAGGCTCATCAAAATCTGGCGATTCTAAGACATGGAAGACCCCATCATCGGGTAGTTCTATGGTCAGAGGCTGATCGTCTTCGAGAGGAGCCTCTGCTAGTTGATCGGCTATGACCTGACCTTTTATGGATTTCTGTCCAATAAACTCTATGTCAAATTCTATCAACAACATGATCCATTTCGTCGTGCGACTACTATGATAAGTATGACTCATCATGTACCGCAATGGATTCTCCTTAGACACAACATACGTCTTGTTGCTCAGCATGTAATGGCATAGCTTTTTGGTAGCAAACACCACTGCCAAGCAGAGTTTCTCAACGTATGCATAGTTAAGTTCATAGCTGACCAGGGTGCGGCTAAGGTAGTAAGTAGCCTATTCTTTATGAAGTTCATTCTTCTGGGCTAACATGGCACCCAGTGCCACCTCAGTAGCTGAGATGTATAAGTAGAATGACACTCCTGGTCTAGGTGGTGCCAATACTGGTGGCGAAGCCAAGTATTGTTTAATGTCATCGAAGGCTGACTGGCACTCGTCATCCCAGTGAAATGCTACCCCCTTGTGCAATAATTTGTTCATGGGTCGGCACTTGTCAGACAGCTGCGCTATGAAGCGCTTGATCGATGTGACCTTTCCCTGTAGGCTTCTGAGCTGCTTGATGGTAGTTGGGGGAAGCATTTCAAGGATTGCCTTGACTTTGTTTGGATCCACCTCGATGCCTCACTTTGAGACTATGAAACCCAAGAGTTTTCCAGATGTGATGCCAAATACGCACTTCTTGGGATTCAGTCGACTTTATGTTCCATGAGGCGATCGAGGATCTTGCTTAAGTCATCGAGATGATCCGGGCGCAAAAGAGATTTGGCCAACAAATCATCCATGTAATCTTCCAAAGTCTTGTGCATGTAATCATGGAAGATGTATGTCATGGCACGTTGGTAGGTGGCGCCAACATTTTTAAGGCCAAAGGGCATGACCTTGTAACAAAATGTCCCCCAAGGCATTGTGAACGCCATTTTTAGTTGGTCCTCGGGATTGATACAAATCTGATTGTATCCCGAAAAACCATCCATGAGGGAAAGCATTTCATGGCCTGTTGTAGCGTCTACCAATGCGTCGATGCTCGACAAGGGGAAATCATCCTTAGGACTCACTTTGTTTAGATCTCAAAAATTGGTGCATATGCGAATCCTCCCATCAGGCTTCTTGACGGGCACCATGTTGGACAGCCATGGCGGATAATCCATGCAGATGACAAACTGTGCATCCAACAACTTTTGCAATTCATCTTTGACCATTAAGGCCACTTTTGGGTGCATCTTACATAGTTTTTGCTTAACTGGCTTGACTGTCGGATCAAGCGTTAGATTATGCATGACTAGCTACGGATCTAGTCCCGGCATGTCTTTGTATGACCATGCAAAAACCTCCTTCTTCTCTTTGAGAAGGGCAATGTAGTCGGCTTGCTCTTCGAGGGATAGACTTACCCCTAGCTTGATAATCTATGGATTCATTGGGTCCGAGCCGATGTCTACGTCAGTCATCTCCTCGACCGACATGTGGGATCCATCCTCCAACTGGTGTGGAGTTGGGATCAAGTGGATATCATTTGCCGAGTTTAAATCATCGTTAGGAACCTCGGGTCCCTCTTCAGCATGGAAGATATCCTGAGTTGGCCTAGGGGTAAAATGAAGCATTTCATCGAAAGGCCAGTACTCGGATGGGGATGGTGGTGAATTGATGCGATCCCAGTCTATGGCATCTATGTCTAGATACAATGACTATGTTGGATCGGTCGAGATTGTGGATGGGGGTGGTTAAATCAATGGAGATCATGTTGATGAAATGATTTTGGTCTCCATTACCATGGGTGTGATGACTCGGACATTTTGGATGTTCTCTGTGCTCTGGATCTGGCTCTAGAGGTATTGGCACGAATGGATCGGCCCTATGTGTGGATAGGAAGATAGGGTCTACCCTCGACACTGATATCACTCTAGGGTCTCTAGGTGGAAGGTATTCTTCGTATGCCTAAAGTGGTGGATTCAACACTTGGTCCCATCGCGCTGGGTCTACGTACCACTCATGCCCTGGCACTATGTTTAATTGTTCGAATATGTCGTTAATCTCCAAGGGGTATTGTCATTGCATCTGCCGCATGTGATTGAGATATGCCATCTCAGTCTCATCTTCATAATCACTATCGGAGATCCAAAGGCCTTCGTTGGCTCCGACAACTACTTGCGACATTAAAGGCTCGTCTTGCTCGAGCAAATTGATGTGGTCCCATCGGGGTTGTTCCGCTCTCTGCGGGGGACTTGATTTCCTTGGAGTGGCACTTGCTCGATTGGAGCATCTAAAGGGAACATTGTCAAGAGGTTTTCTTGATAATCATCCATGGGGATCACCTGTGAGTGATCGCTATTTGATTCGAAGGGGTCCCATGGTGCTACCTCATATTCGACTCGTCCTCTGAGGACCCTTCTTGACATTGTCTAGACCCTCCTTGAAAATGAGCTCTCGAGCTTTCTCCTCTCTCGAGCGAAGGGAAGGGATTGCGAGGGTCAACAAGGTTGATTGCCGTTAATGGGAGATAATCCCTCAATGTATATGTCGTGTTAGGGTTGGCATATGGATCTGATGCCAATCCCCCCTTGTTGCCTATCCCTAGGCCTTGCATGTTCTCCACCAAGATGTCCAAGGGCAGGGGGTGGTTGAACCCTACTCCTGACTTGTCATATGGCATTTGGTATCTTGGTTGGCAAAGAACACGTACCCCTTGCTCATATCTGCCTAACCCATATCCATGCCAATTGCATTGGCCAAGGTATCTCAAAGCAAAGTCTGGGTTAGACAAATAGTTGACATTTTCAGCAAAAGGCTCTTCATCTTCATCCTCTTGCATGCATGGTGCAACGCCATGATCAAGGCCCCCATACACAAAGTTTGTCTGGTTCGGCGGGTAGCCTAGGGGAACAATAGTGCCGATGGGGAGGCGAGGTCTCCCCATGTCCTGCATGGACTCCAGTGTGGGTGTTGCTACAATATTCCACACCAGATACTCCCCCAGGCCCGTATTGGCCATTTCAACGATGATTGTTGGCGGTTGAGGGGGAGGGAATGGAAGTTCTCCCTGAGTCCACTCCATGTCGGGTGAACTAGGAGTCTCAACTTCCATTCGGCTAGGCATCTCCTCAGTAGAGATAGTTGATACTGATGGCAGTGTCTCTTCCAGAGGTTGCACCTCTTCCAGAGGTTTCTTCCCTTTGTCCTTCTGTTTGGCCCCCATAGGTGGCATCGTTGGTGGAGGACCAGATGATGAAGATGGACCCGACTGGGGTTTTGAAGAACTTGCTAATGGGGATGCCTATGGAATCGGACCCTGTTTAGATGGATTCAATTGGAAATCCAAATGCGTTGATGGAAGGGTCGATTGCGGCATCAATCGCACCGCATTACAATACTTGAAGGGTTCTAAGTCCATCGGGACTACATGCACCTCCCCTTCAAATGTATACTTTAAGCACTGGTGAGCTATCGAAGGGACACACTTCATGTCCCCGATCCATGGCCGACCCAACAAGATGTTGTAGGCCATCTCACCTTCCAAGATGTGGCACAATGTAGGTATAGTCTTTTGTCCCACTTGGATGGGTAGGACTATTGTGCCAACTGTCGAGCATATTGCATCATTGAATGCTCGTAGAGTGTAGGTGGAAGCTGTGATGTGAGATGCGGGCAACTTCAGATGTTTTAGGGCCATGGTTGTGATGATATTACTGGATGAGCCAGTGTCTATCAACACCCTCTTATATGGGATCCCGTTGACCCATGCGATAACGTGCAGGGGTGGATCCGCCATGTCATCAGTCACTGATCTCAATTCGTCTTCCCAAAATGTGATGACTGGCTCAGTGCATCATTTGACATGTCCCACGAAGTTGTTGAAAGAATTTGTTTCATGGGGCTGCAACTCGATGGCTTTCAATATCTCCATTAGAGCCTCTCGATGGGGCGTTGATTGTTGTATGAGCTCGTATATGGAGAGCCTAGCCGAGGTGGTCCTCAAACTCTGAGTGAGTTTGGTCCAAAGTGTGGCCACTGGTCTAGGTAGAGGAGGTTGTGCAAGGTGTTGTTGCGGTTGTGACATTGTTGGCACCTCTCCTACAGCTGCCGTAGGAGCATTTGTGCTCGGGTACCTCCTATTTCGAGTCACTATACTGATCATCCCTACATACCCCTGCATGGGGCAGTTCTGTGTGACCTCATTAACTTGTAGGGTCTTTGCCTATGGAGCATGAGCAGGCAAGGGGTCTTTAAAGACCTCCATTTGTTGATTGCTTGGTGCCACAGGATTATCCACCGCTAGTGTCTTGTTATCAATTAGGTCTTGCACCAAGCCCTTAAACTTCCAACAGGCATTTAGGTCATGTCCCTATCATCTATGGAACCTACAGTATAAGTCCTCCCTATACCCCTTAGGCTTGGGAGCATTGGGGTCTATGGTTTGAATCTCTGGCAGGTTGATCAAATTTGCCGCTAACAAGCGATCAAATAGGGAGTCCCTGGACTCTGTGTAGGGTGTGTATTGTCGCCTAGGGTGATGTTGTTGACTTTGTTCTTGCCTCTAATTTTCTCTGTCATAGTTGTTAGGAGGCACCACCTGATAGTTAGCCTTTTGGGGCTATGTTGCTTGTGCAGGCTTAGGGACATTGATAGCAACTTGATTGACCGCAACGGGTTTCTGTTGCATGGTCCCTATTTTAGTGTTCTTAGTCCACTCTTTTTCTTAGGTTTGGCTATCTCGCCATCCTGTATCTTGATCTCTTCAATGATCCTGGCTTGTGCCAGAGCTTCTTCTAAGGTGGCATATTGTTGCAGCTGCAATAGCATAGAGATCGATCTCAAATAGCTCTTTGAGAACATTTGAGTGAGGTCGGACATAGGAGGGAGGTAGGGCAGCTTTGAAAGCAAAGTCCTCCATCGATTCCCATAGGCCGCCATGGTTTCTTCCTCATACTGCTTGAGGCTGGCTAAGTCACTTAGTGACGCCTTCTTCTTGGTGTTGAAGGTGAAGCGTTCGAGGAACGCATCCACTAACTGATCTAAGTTGTTAATGTTGTGCTTTGGTAATTGAGTAAACCAATCCGAGGTAGGGCCTACGAATGTGGTTATAAATGTTCTTAATAACAAAGCATCATTGTCCTGAATGCCGAAGCATTGGCTCAGGAATCTCGTCACATGCTCCTGAGCATCTTCCTCACCTCTAAAGGTTGCCAACTGAGGCAGCTTAAAGTGTTCAGGGTAAGGGGGTGCTGGCACTGACGGATGCACAGGATGACTATGGAGCTGGCATAAAGTGGGCTTTTGGGGCCCAAAATTTTTGGTTTCCATAGACTCCAGATGCTCTAGCAACGCTTTATATGCATCTAAAGATTTAATCTCTTCCTCTTTAGTTTGCTCCCGTTGTGGGTTGTGGGAGACTTGAGGCCTATAGAGGGGTGGCCGGATAGCAACCCCTCTACCTTGGTAGGGCATTTCGGCCCACTCTTCTTCTTGCTCATACTCCTCGTAAGCTTCTTGAGGAGTCTCTAGATGAGACCTATGACCCTGGGTGGGTCCCCATGGAGGGTACCCATCATTGTTCCGGGGAGTGGCCTCCCGCTCAGGTCTAGGAGGTCTCGGAGGCAGCACTTGGTAAGGTCACGGAGACCTATCTCGCACCAAGGGGTTGCGCCTCTCATACGGTTCTGCTCTTTGGGTGCGAGGGGTTGGAACCCTCTCAGGCACCGGGTTATGGAGCAGCTCATCTATTTGGCACTGAATGCGCTCTTTGCTAAGGTGATATAGATGCTCTAGCTATTGTTGGTCTTGCTCAAGCCGCATGATCTACGCTTGGTGGGCGGCATGTCTGGTGACTTCCAGGTCGATTTGTTCCACCATCTTGAGCCTAGGAGGCCTAGATGCCTCTCCTATGCACTTACCTCGATCATGATGATCCGAGATCTCAATAGGTCACTTCCCTCTATCGAGGTTGGTGGCATTTACCCGAGGCTCTAGCCTCAGTAGGTGATCATGGTATATAGCGGGTGTGGAAGCGCATGGCTCCCATGCTGTATATTGCTCTTGAGGAATGTAATGGTCTTCCTCGTGCTCCCTTTCATATGTGTGAAAGGGGTGGGCAGAGTTGGCTCGCCCTGTTTGAAGAGCCTTGCGCTCTAGGTTTTGTCTATTGGTTCTAATAGTGAGAAGGGGTAAAGGAGGGATGCCATAATCATGTGGCCTCTCCTTATGGACCCTATGCTGCTCTAGCACTTCATCGCATGGTGGCCACTCATATCGAGCTTCTAAGGGAGCCTTCTTGTCTATGTTGAGCGCCACGTGTAAGGACTCCTCCTGAAAGGGGCTATGATGAATGGGCGTGTCCCTCAAAGGGGTGCCTCTATAGTCCCATTCTGAAATGGAACGATGTGGACTCTCTTGTGGGTCAGGCCACCAAGGCGGTATGACCAAGTCCTTGGGGCTATAGCGGAGGTGACTTGTGCCCCCTTGTACACTCTCCGTAGCTTTCGCCCTTGATTGGGCTTGGCTACGGGTGTACACCATGGTGGTGTTTTTCTACAAGCTATGTAGGTTTTTATCTCTTTTTATGATTTTTTGCTACACTAAATAGAAAAGATCACACACACACAAAGCAATGATTATCTCGTTTAAATATTAAAAGTGTGTCCTAGACCTGGTTTAGTGTGTTTTGGTTTTTTTTTTTGTTTTTGAAGGTTTTTGTAAAGAACGTTTAAATGCAATATGATGGCTCTTATGACTCCCAAAAATGGTCGCCCCTTCGATATACCATTGCCAGGCCGATATACCAACCTCTCTATATACCCACCCTTACGTGAGGGAAACTATAGGTACGTGAGAGCAGATGGTACATGGAACGTAGGCGGTACGAAAGGGGAATCACCTTGTTTATGACACCTACCATAGAAGACTTATCCTCATGTGCTGGGAATCACCCTAGCTACACTCGATCAACTTTCATCAGGATTTACGTCTAGCAACAGTAGCGATCGGGGTAATGGATGCAAAAATTCAAGCCAAGGTGGTGATGAAATCCACCGTTGGTCTTGATCAAGGGCTGGGGTTTTACGACCAGCTCCTTGGTGTTTAATTTGCCACGTGATGTGTGGGGTTCTTTTTATTTTGCAAAAAGGAAACAAGCAAGCAGTAAAATAAAACTTTCCCTAAGCAAGCAAGTAACCCAAAAATAGAAAAACTAAAAACAAAAAATGACAGGAAAAGTTTAGAATCCCTACCTCTTCTCTGCCCAAATCTGCTGGCTCTGAGTTTCTGCCCTGAAACTACGTAGAGAGCTATTCATCCCTGGATGGGATGAATAACAGAACTGAATTCATCATAGGGTGGGGCGCATTCCCATTCGTCCCTGGATAAGATGAATTCTAGCTCTGTATTCGCCATAGACTGGAACGAACAACAGTCCCGCGTTCGAAAAAAATGATACCTGCAAGCAAAAAGCAAGTTTTGATCAGATTTCTGATCTAAAAAAATAGAGGACAGAGTCCCACCATGATCGCCACTGAAAGCACGAGGATACGGAAACAAAAAAGGAAAAGCTCCAAGTACGATGCAAAATGGAACTAAACTTAACGCTAAGTCCTACGAATTGAAAATGCATGAAATAGGAAAAGCATAAACGAATTGAAACTCAAATGAAAAGCCAATGCAAAAAATAGCCCTTTCTTTTATTGATATGTTTCAGAATTCGGTTACAATTCGCCTCCTCCCTTTTTAGGGGCGAGGAGCATTAAATTTGTTTCTTTGTTACATCCATGGATAGCCATCCTTCTTCCGCGTGCCCACATGTAATATGGGCGGACCAAAACATCGCCACCGCTTGTATATACGAATGTTGACTCTTCGCTGCTCCTCTAATGTCTAGATCCTACGTTCAAAGAAACAAGAAACAGTCAGTAGCACCTACGGATGAGATGAAACATGCAATCCCCAAGCCTACGATTAGTGCATGCAAAGAATAAATAAAATGATAACTAACATATATCCAAATGAGCTAAAAACTTCACAGAGGCATCAAGACCTCACAAAGGAAAGCACTGCAAATGGAACAGTCAGGAAATTCCTCACAGATTTGAATTCGCTCCAGGGCGGGACGAATAGACCTACAACAAAATGCCAGATAGCACCGCTCAAAATGTCACATCTGGACAGCTCCAAATCTCCTGCAAAAGTGGGGGTTAGCTAATTGGGGGTATTTTGGGATGACCCAGATGGTCATATTTCCCCAATTTGGCCTCTAACACCCAGATTTTGATGATGCCCTCTGCAAGTTAGTAAAGACGGAAAAATGATGAAACATGATAAGATTTGCTCAAAACGTTATGAAATTGAAATTGCAAACTATCTAAGCAGCATAAGATGAAATGCAAAAGAAAATGATAGAAGGAAAATCTGCCATAGATTCCTAATCATTCCTAAAGGGGACGATTAGATCTGCAACAGTGCGGGGGCGCCCGGGGCAGGCCGCCCATCGTTTGGGGCCTGATTTCGGCACCAATCCACTTGGGATGGGTCCAAAATCTCTTGTAAAGTGTTGTCAGAAAATTGGGTGGTATGTTGTGGCAAAATGTCGGGTTTTGGGCTCAATATTTGACCTTCCAATGGTCACCCAATGACCTCCTCTCTAAAAGAGATCACGGATGTGAAAGGCACAAATCAAACAAGGGCGTATGGGGAAGTAAAATGGCAGCACTTCGTTGCTCAAAAATGCTCCTTCTCTGTATATTTTGGGGTGAGAAAACTCACCAATTTATAGACCTGGAGGTCTCTTTGAATGAGCATGCAGAGGCGCCACTTGGCAACCATGCCCTTCCAGGGGAGGGAAGATTCCTCCCTGATTAGGGGCTTCATGACTGCCCCTGTAACTGCCTCTAACGCTCGAAAATGCTCACCCACACTCCCATGCAATGAAGGAAGCGTTAAGTGGCGGATCTGAGCTGCCATTTGTCAAGATTTGACTTTTTGCCCATCAAACCTGCTATTCGCCCCACCCTGGAGCGAATACTGCTATTCGTCCCTGGGTGGGGCGAATCCCAGTTTGAAATCGTCCCTGGGTGAAACGAGTATGGAGCAGAGTGCCTGAAGGTGCCAAATTGACTCTTGACCTTCCAAAACTATTGTGAGAGTGGTTAGGACCACTGTTTAACCTCTGGGGGCTGCCCTTGGGGTTGTGTGTGTCAATGCGATCAGTGTTTGCAGTCACATAATCGGATTGGTGCTGTTTTGGTGTCTACAAAAAGCAAGGAAAAATAGCTTGAGGGAAATGTCGCGATATTGCAACATGTTCCATTTTCGAACTTTTTTCATTTTCGCGAGGGCACAAACAAGGAAAAATAGCTTGAGGGAAATGTCACGATATTGCGACATGTTTCATTTTTGGGACTTGTCTCATTTTCGCGAGGGCACAAGCAAGGAAAAATAGCTTGAGGGAAATATCCCAAAATCATGACTTGCTTTAATTTCATGAGAATATGAGCTTGGAAGAAGGAAATCAAACCCTAATGCTCATTACATGTCGGACATTCGCTCAAATTTAATTTTGCCCTAAAATATTTTAAAGTCCATTGAAGTTTTGAATTGATTGCTCATTACATGTCGAAATTTCGCTCAAATTTAATTTTGCCCTAAAATCTTTTAAAGTCCATTGAAGTTTTGAATTGATTGCTCATTACATGTCGGACTTTCACTCAAATTTAATTTTGCCCTAAAATGTTTTAAAGTCCATTGAAGTTTTGAATTTTTGCTCATTACATGTCGGACTTTCGCTCAAATTTAATTTTGCCCTAAAATATTTTAAAGTCCATTAAAGTTTTGAATTGTTACTAAGGCTAATTGCTTTATATGGCATTTTGGATTTATATTCATTTTGAAAATTTTGGCCATTCTTTAAATTTTTCATCACCCATCCAAAGGAAGTGGAAGCTTTTCAATACAGTCCAAACCCTAGAAATATTTAAATGAAAAAATTAATTAATTAAATTAATTAATTAATTAAAATGAAAAACATTAAAAAACCTTAGGAAAAATTAATTAATTAATTAAAATAAAAAACATTAAAAAAACCTTAGGAAAAATTAATTAATTAATTAAAAATGAAAAACATTAAAAAACCTTAGGAAAAATTTAAAAAATAATTAAATTAATAATATTAAAGTTCTAACCTTTGCTTTTCTTTTGCAGAAAGTGATCTGATAGTTGCATAATGGCAGAAGTAATGGCGAGAAAGACAAACAAACCTAAATTTCAGCACGAATCAAGCAAGGACCATCAGATGGAAATAGGAGATGCCGAGAATTTTTGATCTGTCTAGATTTTGTAGATCTAGCCGTAAATAAAACCTTTAAGGAATTTTTCAGTGGATGCATTTGCAAAGAAAATTTATGGCAAAAGTAATGGTGGGCAGAGAATTTCAACTTGAACCAAAAAAAGGCGGTTGTGTGAGGATAGAAGGCCCGGGAAGTCAATGACTCATCCAGATTTTGTAGAGGAATTAATGAGATGCTCCGACGACTTACCGAAATATGAAGATACATTTACATGCAGTGTCCATTTGATGAGGATGAAACCAAGTCTTATCTTCTCCATTTATGGCAAGATCCACACGAAGATTTTCAGAGTGATTAGGGCTTATCAAAAACTCTATATAAAAATACCTTATATTGTAAAGCCTCGGCGATGGGATTTTTATGATAAGATTTAGATATTTGGAAGAATATATTTTTGAAAAGATCAAGGTATGTCCTGAGTCTATATATACTTCTTTTGAATGTAAAGTCCGGATGCGAAAACTTAGAATACGAAACATTTTAGCAATTTTTTGCAAATCTTGTTTGAATGCTTTGTTTTGTACCTGGGGTTCGTGTAATGTCATTTTCTGTGATAGCATGGCCAGGAGCCTAATCTCTTTCGGATTGTGATAAGTGCATCTTCTTTTGTTTTTGTCTCGCTAAGGTTTATTTATTTTAGTTGTAAATCTGTGTTATCAAGATTGAATATGCTACTAGGCTTCATTCGATTTGTTGTATGCTAGGGAAAATTAAATATTTAAGGTTCAGGTCTGTTCTAATTGATCTATCCTCAATACGCGAGCTAGGCTACTGGTGAGAGATACCAGTTGACACCGACTTCCCTTCTATTTATGATTTTCTTTTAGATCTGTGTCATCTCCGTCTTATGCTCTTAGTAGTTGGTGATCTTAGAAAGCTGGACACCTTCCTCTTTGATTGGTTTTATCATGAAGCTAAATAGTGTAACTAAAATTGGTAGTTTTGATTTTGCAACTAAGTTAGATAAGCTTCTCTTTTCTGCCCTACCCTACTCTCTCTATTCTACCGTCAAATGATCCATTTTTATTTTCTTTCAAATTTGTCTTTTATTTAATCTGCTAAAGCATAAAGAGCTATATTAAAGAACTGATTGTAAAATCCGATTGTCAACAAAGATAACCACTGCTAAACATTATTGAACTAAGGTTGAACTCGTTGTAAGGTAACAGATAGTCTACTTGAAACTATTCTAGAAGCGGAAAAGAGTGAACAACCGTTCGACCCAACTCTGTAACTCACACCTTGGATAACCAGCAAGATCCTAAAGTGAGTGGGATTTATCCCGTAAAGTGTTATTGGTATTTTATACTCATTCTTCATGGGGTGTGTATGAAAGACGAACCAAAATTTAAAATTGGCGCTAGGAGGGCCATATCAAGCAATTAGCCTTCGTAACAATTCAAAACTTTAATGGACTTTAAAATATTTTAGGGAAAAATTAAATTTGAGCGAAATTCCGACATGTAATGAGCAACAATTCAAAACTTCAATGGACTTTAAAATATTTTAGGGCAAAATTAAATTTGAGCGAAAGTCCGACATGTAATGAGAAATCAATTCCAAAATTCAATGGACTTTAAAATATTTTAGGGCAAAATTAGATTTGAGCGAAAGTCTGACATGTAATGAGCAATCAATTCAAAACTTCAATGGATTTAAAATATTTTAGGGAAAAATTAAATTTGAGAAAAATTCCGACATGTAATGAGCATTAGGGTTTGATTTCCTTCTTCCAAGCTCATATTCTCATGAAATTAAAGCAAGTCACAATTTCAGGACATTTTCCTCAAGCTACTTTTTCCTTGCTTGTGCCCTCACAAAAATGAGACAAGTCCCAAAATGGAACATGTCGCGATATCGTGACATTTCCCTCAAGCTATTTTTCCTTGCTTGTGCCCTCGTGAAAATGAGACAAGTTCGAAAATGGAACATGTCGCGATATCGCGACATTTCCCTCATGATATTTTTCTTTGCTTGTGCCCTCACAAAAATGAGACAAGTCCGAAAATGGAAAATGTCGCGATATCGCGACATTTCCCTCAAGCTATTTTTCCTTGTTTTGGCCCTCACAAAAATGAGACAAGTCCGAAAATGGAACATGTCACGATATCGCGACATTTCCCTCAAGCTATTTTTCCTTGCTTGTGCCCTCGCGATCCAAAAAAGGAACATGTCGCGATATCGTGACATTTCCCTTAAGCTATTTTTCCTTGTTTGTGCCCTCGCAAAAATGAGACAAGTCCAAAAATAGAACATGTCGCGATATCACGACATTTCGCTCAAGCTTTTCTTCCACTTTGCAAATTCTCCAAAAATTGTAGGTTGACTCCAATGACTTTGTCCATCTGTATTTTGCATTTTTACATATTGGTGAAGGATCTTCGTTACTCAAAAATGATTTTAACATTTGAAAAATGAATTTTAAATTGCTCGAGAATGGTCAGCTTTACATGGTGTAGAAAAATGACGAAAATTCAAAGTGCCCAGAATTCGATGAAACTTTACAAGCATCTAAATAAGCCCAAAGGGTATCCATGTTAAATGTATTAATTCATATTAATTAGGGTTATTTTAATTATTTTCTTCTTGCCGGCAAACTTACTCCAAACTTGAAATCCTCATAACTTTTGGAAGACAAATGATTCGAATTTTGGGTGGAAGATATTAAACTCATATTTGTGTCCATGCCAAATTTTTGGACTTTTAGATAAGATTCACTTACCAGAAATAACAGTTTCTATTTCTGGCCAACAAACTTCTAAATGCATTTTCTCTTAATCCGTGATGAATTTTAAAGTTACATTTACATATGTGGATACCCTTTGGGCTTATTTAGATGCTTGTAAAGCTTCATCAAATTCTGGGCACTATGAATTTTTGTCATTTTTCTACACCATGTGAAGCTAACCATTCTCGAGCAATTTAAAATTTATTTTTCAAATGTTAAAATCATTTCTGAGTAAGGAAGATCCTTCACCAATATGTAAAACTGCAAAATACAGATGGACAAAGTCATTGGAGTCAACCTACAATTTTTGGAAAATTTGTAAAGTGGAAGAAAAGCTTGAGGGAAATGTCACGATATGGCGACATGTTCCATTTTTGGACTTGTCTCATTTTCGCGAGGGCACAAGCAAGGAAAAATAGCTTGAGGGAAATGTCATGATATCGCATGTTCCATTTTCGGACTTGTCTCATTTTCGTGAGGGCACAAGCAAGGAAAAATAGCTTGAGGGAAATGTCACGATATTGCGACATGTTCCATTTTCGGACTTGTCTCATTTTCGTGAGGGCACAAGCAAGGAAAAATAGCTTGAGGGAAATGTCGTGATATCGTGACATGTTCCATTTTTGGACTTGTCTCATTTTTGCGAGGGCACAAGCAAGGAAAAA
The DNA here is from genome assembly GCA_028583015.1 of Wollemia nobilis. NCBI lineage: Eukaryota > Viridiplantae > Streptophyta > Pinopsida > Araucariales > Araucariaceae > Wollemia > Wollemia nobilis. Next base: position 7,633,163 of record JAQPPZ010002447.1, on the reverse strand, counting down.
TAGCTTGATGGAAATGTCGTGATATCGCGACATGTTCCATTTTCGGACTTGTCTCATTTTTGCGAGGGCACAAGCAAGGAAAAATAGCTTGAGGGAAATTTTGCGCTATCGTGACATGTTCCATTTTTGGGACTTGTCTCATTTTCATGAGGGCACAAGCAAGGAAAAAGTAACTTGAGGAAAATGTCCCGAAATCGCGACTTGCTATAATTTCAAGAGAATATGAGCTTGTAAGAAGGAAATCAAACCCTAATGCTCATTACATGTCGGACTTTCGCTCAAATTTAATTTTGCCCTAAAATATTTTAAAGTCCATTGAAGTTTTGAATTGATTGCTCATTACATGTCGGTCTTTCACTCAAATTTAATTTTGCCCTAAAATATTTTAATGTCCATTGAAGTTTTGAATTGATTGTTCATTACATGTCGGACTTTTGCTCAAATATAATTTTGCCCTAAAATCTTTTAAAGTCCATTGAAGTCTTGAATTGTTGCTCATTACATGTCGGACATTTTCTCAAATTTAATTTTTCCCTAAAATCTTTTAAATTCCATTAAAGTTTTGAATTGTTACGAAGGCTAATTGCTTGATATGGCATTTTGGATTTATATTCATTTTGAAAAATTTGGCCATTCTTTAAATTTTTCATCACCCATCCAAAGGAAGTGGAAGCTTTTCAACACAGTCCAAACCCTAGAAATATTTAAATGAAAAAATTAATTAATTAATTAAAATGAAAAACATTAAAAAACCTTAGGAAAAATTAATTAATTAAAATTAAAAAAATTAAAAAAACCTTAGGAAAAATTAATTAATTAATTAAAATGAAAAACATTAAAAAACCTTAGGAAAATTTAAAAAAATAATTAAATAATATTAAAGTTCTAATATTTGTTTTTCTTTTGCAAAAAGTGATCCGACAGTTGCATAATGGCAGAAGTAATGGCGAGAAAGACGAAAAAACCTAAATTTTGGCACGAATCAAGCAAGGACCATCAGACGGAAATAGGAGATGCTGGGAATTTCTGATCCGTCCAGATTTTGTAGATCTAGCCGCAAATAAAACCTTTAAGGAATTTGTCAGTGGATGCATTTGCCAAAAAAAATTATGGCAAAAGTAATGGTGGGCAGAGAATTTCAACTCGAACCAAACAAAGGCGATTGTGCAAAGATAGAAGGCTCGGGAAGTCAGTGACTCATCCAGATTTTGTAGAGGAATTAATGAGATGCTCTGACAGCTTACCGAAAGATGAAGATACATTTACACGTGGTGTCCATTTGATGAGGATGAAACCATGTCTTATCTTCTCTATTTATGGCAAGATCCACACGAAAATTTTTAGAGTGATTAGGGCTTATCAAAAACTCTATATAAAAATGCCTTATATTGTAAAGCCTCGGCGGTGGGATTTTTATGATAAGATTTAGATATTTGGAAGAAGATATTTTTGAAAAGATCAAGATCTGTCCTGAGTCTATATATACTTCTTTTGAATGTAAAGTCCATATGCGAAAACTTAGAATAAGAGACATTTTAGCAATTTCCTGCAAATCTTTTTTGAATGCTTTGTTCTGTACCTAGGGTTGGTGTAATGTCGTTTTCTGTGATAGCATGGCCAGGAACCTAATATATTTTGGATTGCGATAAGTGCATCTTCTTTTGTTTTCGTCTCGCTAAGGTTTATTTATTTTAGTTATAAATCTGTGTTATCAAGATTAAATATGCTACTAGGCTTCATTCCGTTTGTTGTATGCTAAGTAAAATTAAATATTTAAGGTTCAGATATGTTCTAATTGCTCTATCCTCACTACATGAGATAGGTTGCTGGTGAGAGATACCATTTGACATCGACTTCCCTTCTATTTATGATTTTCTTTCAGATCTGTGTCATCTTCGTCTTATGCTCTTAGTATAAGGTGATCTTAGAAAGCTGAACACCTTCCTCTTTGATTGGTTTTATCGTGAAGCTAAATAGTGTAACTGAAATTGGTAGTTTTGATTTTGCAACTAAGTTAGATAAGCTTCTCTTTTCTGCCCTACCCTACTCTCTCTATTCTATCATCACATGATCCATTTTTATTTTCTTTCAAATTTATCTTTTATTTAATCTGCTAAAGCATAAAGAGCTATATCAAAGAACTGATTGTAAAATCCGATTGTCAACAAAGATAACCACCACTAAACATTATTGAACTAAGATCGAACCTGTTGTAAGGTAACAGATAGTCTACTTGAAACTATTCTAGAAGCAAAAAATAGTGAATAGCCATTCGACCCAACTCTGTAACTCACACCTTGGATAACTGAACAAGATCCTAAAGTGAGTGGGATTTATCCCGTACAAGTGTTATTGGTATTTTATACTCATTCTTCACAGGGTGTGTACGGTACACACCCTGTGAAGAATGAGTATAAAATACCAATAACACTTTACGGGATAAATCCCACTCACTTTAGGATCTTGCTGGTTATCCAAGGTGTGAGTTACAGAGTTGGGTCGAATGGCTATTCACTATTTTTTGCTTCTAGAATAGTTTCAAGTAGACTATATGTTACCTTACAATGGGTTCGAACTTAGTTCAATAATGTTTAGCGGTGGTTATCTTTGTTGACAATCAGATTTTACAATCAGTTCTTTGATATAGCTCTTTATGCTTTAGCAGATTAAATAAAAGACAAATTTGAAAGAAAATAAAAATGGATCATTTGATGGTAGAACAAAAAGAGTAGGGTAGGGCATAAAAGAGAAGCTTATCTACCTTAGTTGCAAAATCAAAACTACCAATTTTAGTTACACTATTTAGCTTCACGATAAAACCAATCAAAGAGGAAGGTGTCCAGCTTTCTAATATCACCTTCTACTAAGAGCATAAGATGGAGATGACACAGATATGAAAGAAAATCATAAATAAAAGGGAAGTCAGTGTCAACTAGTATCTCTCACCAGCAGCCTAGCTCGCGCAGTGAGGATAGAGCAATTAGAACAAACCCGAACCTTAAATCTTTAATTTTCCCTAGCATACAACAAACGGAATGAAGCCTAGTAGCATATTCAATCTTGATAACACAGATTTACAACTACAATAAATAAAATTTAGCGAGACGAAAACAAAAGAATATGCACTTATTGCAATCCGAAAGATATTAGGCTCTTGGCCACGCTATCACAGAAAATGACGTTACACCAACCCCAGGTACAGAACAAAACATTCAAACAAGATTTGTAGGAAATTGCTAAAATATCTCTTATTCTAAGTTTTCACATCCAGACTTTACATTCAAAAGAAGTATATATAGACTCAAGACAAACCCTAATATTTTCAAAAATATCTTCTTCCAAATATCTAAATCTTATCATAAAAATCCCACCGCCGAGGCTTTACAATATAAGGCATTTTTATATAGAGTTTTTGATAAGCCCTAATCACTCTGAAAATCTTCGTGTGGATCTTGCCATAAATGGAGAAGATAAGACTTGGTTTCATCCTCATCAAATGGACAACGCGTGTAAATGTATCTTCATCTTTCGGTAAGCCGTCAGAGCATCTCATTAATTCCTCTACAAAAACTGGATGAGTCACTGACTTCCCGGGCCTTCTATCCTCGCATAACCGCCTTTGTTTTGTTTGAGTTGAAATTTTCTGCCCACCATTACTTTTGCCATAAATTTTCCTAGCAAATGCATCCACCGGTAAATTTCTTAAAATTTTTATTTGTGGCCAGATCTGCAAAATCTGGATGGATCAGAAATTCTCGGCATCTGCTATTTCCATTTGATGGTCCTTGCTTGATTTGTGCCAAATTTTAGGTTTGTTTGTCTTTCTCGCCATTACTTCTGCCATTATGCAACTGTCGAATCATTTTCTTCAAAAGAAAAGCAAAGGTTAGAACTTTAATATTATTAATTTAATTATTTTTTAAATTTTTCCTAAGGTTTTTTAATGTTTTTCATTTTAATTAATTAATTAATTTTTCCTAAGGTTTTTTTAATGTTTTTCATTTAAATTAATTAATTAATTTTTCCTAAGGTTTTTTAATGTTTTTTCATTTAAATTTTTCTAGGGTTTGGACTGTGTTGAAAAGCTTCCACTTCCTTTGGATGGGTGATGAAAAATTTAAAGAATGACCAAATTTTGCAAAATGAATATAAATCCAAAATGCCATATCAAGCAATTAGCCTTTGTAACAATTCAAAACTTTAATGGACTTTAAAATATTTTAGGGCAAAATTAAATTTGAGCGAAATTCCGACATGTAATGAGCAACAATTCAAAACTTCAATGGACTTTAAAAGATTTTAGGGCAAAATTAAATTTGAGCGAAAGTCCGACATGTAATGAGCAATCAATTCAAAACTTCAATGGACTTTAAAATATTTTAGGGCAAAATTAAATTTGAGCGAAAGTTCGACATGTAATGAGCACAATTCAAAACTTCAATGGACTTTAAAATATTTTAGGACAAAATTAAATTTGAGCGAAAGTCCAACATGTAATGAGAATTAGGGTTTGATTTCCTTCTTCCAAGCTCATATTCTCATGAAATTAAAGCAAGTCGCGATTTCGGGACATTTTACTTAAGCTACTTTTTCCTTGCTTGTGTCCTCACAAAAATGAGACAAGTCCCGAAAATGGAACATGTTGCGATATCGCGACATTTTCGTCAAGCTATTTGTCCTTGCTTGTGCCCTCATGAAAATGAGACAAGTCTGAAAATGGAACATGTGATATCGCGACATTTCCCTCAAGCTATTTTTCCTTGCTTATGCCCTCGCGAAAATGAGACAAGTCCGAAAATGGAACATGTCGCGATATCGCGACATGTTCCCTCAAGCTATTTTTCATTGCTTGTGCCCTCGCGAAAATGAGACAAGTTTGAAAATGGAACATGTCGCACATTTCCCTCAAGCTATTTTTCCTTGCTTGTGCCCTCACGAAAATGAGACAAGTCCGAAAATGGAACATGTCGCGATATCGCGACATTTCCCTCAAGCTATTTTTCCTTGCTTGTGCCCTCGTGAAAATGAGACAAGTCCGAAAATGGAACATGTCGCGATATCGTGACATTTCCCTCAAGCTTTTCTTCCACTTTGCAAATTCTCCAAAAATTGTAGGTTGACTCCAATGACTTTGTCCATATGTATTTTGCATTTTTACATATTGGTGAAGGATCTTCCTTACTCATAAATGATTTTAACATTTGAAAAATGAATTTTAAATTGCTCGAGAATGGTCAGCTTCACATTGTGTCGAAAAATGACAAAAATTCAAATTGCCTAGAATTTGATGAAACTTTACAAGCATCTAAAAAAGCCCAAAGGGTATCCAAATATGCAAAAGGAACTTTAAAATTCATCACGGATTAAGAGAAAATGCATTTAGAAGTTTGATGGCCAGAAATAGAAACTGCTATTTCTGGTAAGTGAATCTTGTCTAAAAGTCCAAAAATTTGGCATGGCCACAAATATGAGTTTAATATCTTCCACCCAAAATTCGAATCACCTCAAACGGATTTGTCTTCCAAAAGTTATGAGGATTTCAAGTTTGGAGTAAGTTTGCCGGCAAGAAGAAAATAATTAAAAGAACCCTAACATTTGATTTTAATAATTAAACCTTAGAAAAACTATTGAAAATTAAAATTTCTGAAATGATTAATATGAATTAATACATTTAACATGCAAAATTTCAAAAAAATTAAATTGAAATCAATGCCATATGAAGCCTACTTAGACACTTTAATGTAGGTGAAATTTGAAAAAGGATGCAAGCAAAATTTGAAATTAAAATCTGAAAAACTCAAGAGGGTCACTACGGAAAAAAATGAAAATTAAATATTTTCAAAGGATGGAATTTCATTTTTTTAGTGGGGGTGTGTTGCTTCTCAACAAATGGTGATATCTACGAAGAAAATAGTAGCACTATTTAGAATTCAGAACTCTAGTTTCAAAACAATTTAGACTATGTACCATGCTTTGCCATAAATATTTTCTAAATTGATTTAACTACTATCTGCTAGTTGTTAAAGTTTCCCAAGGACATACTAGGTTGAACCACTTAAGGAAGATTCTGATGTGTGATTATAAGCGTATATCCTTCAAGGATGACCAGGGCTTCAAAATGCTTACTATGGATTGATCAGCTATTTAGATTGTGCAGGGGAAACCGAGTAGGGCTTTGTTTACTAGTTTAGCCTTTTACAGCCCTGATAGAGTTACTCTTTAGATTTTCAAGACCCTGATTCACAACTATGAGGTGGCACCTATAGCTTGGTGAACACGTTTGAGATGTACCCTTCGGGAGCCTTGGCTATCTCTTTCTATCACATAACTTTTCTTCTTCTTCTTCTTCTTTTCTTTGCAGAAAAGAGTGTCAGTTTCATGTTGGCTTGCCCAACTTTCACGTTCTCTCTCTTTTTATTTTTTGAAAGATACCGATATCTGGAAAACCTTGCTAGAATTTTTTTTTTAATATTTCATTGATCGAGTAATTGATCGACTAACCGCTTCAACCTGGGTACCAATAGCTTCCTTGGACACTTAAAATAATTTTATGAATTAGATTCCCCTCTCATGACCAACTTTTCTTGGATTCCCTGGGAGTTATTCAGCCAAACAGTATAGTAGTTTCTTTATAATCAAAATAATTGTGGCGACCAAGATACAAAATCCAATTATCTTTCTACCGTTGTTCTAAATAACAAGTAGTTCCACTTTTTAGTTCTAGCAGACTATCTCTTAACAAAAATAAAACAAAATGAAAACACACTACTTCAACCTTTATAGCGCCAATTTTAAATGTTGATTTGTGTTTTGTTGTTTAGGCAAAAACTCAAACAAACAAGATTTAAAAGCTAAAGAGCTATATCAAAGAAATGATTGTAAAATCCGATTGTCAACAAAGATAACCATCGCTAAACATTATTGAACTAAGGTCGAACCCATTGTAAGGTAATATATAGTCTACTTGAAACTATTCCAAAAGCGAAAAAGAGTGAATAGCCATTCAACCCAACTTTGTAACTCACACCTTGGATAACTCACACATTGGATAGCCTATACACCATTGAACAGCTGGCTAACTCTTCTTAGAGCAATTATCCATTAACATCAAGAAAAAACCACATTTTTTAATTTCTATGCCTTATGACAGGTGGACGATGAACCCATCACTGAGTTTGTTGCCAGATGGAGAGAGATTATTCATGATCTTACCCATAGCCTCCCCACCTCAAATCTTGTGACACTCTTTTCCAAGAGCTACCACAAACACATTTCCACATCCCTCCAACTTCACCAAAGTCATACTTTTGAATATGCTATATCATAAGCAAAAGTGTTCAAAGATATTAAGGTGCAATCTAGGAAGATTAAGTTGAGAGCTAAAACCAACTATAAATCCAACTTTTGCTTCAATAAACCTGCACCGAATCAACCTTACCCAAAACCACAACAAACCAATCACGTCACAACTGCTACCCTAGCACTAGTACCGACTCCTTTGCCCTATACACTGCAACTGCAAGCACTCCAATCTAATGCACCTACCCCACCTTGACCACAACAATACCGCAGCATGTGCCCACAGGATCCACCATGCAAATTTACACCCTTATCTGAACCATTACCAACCCTGTTCCATAGATTGTATGAGGGTAACCATCTTGTTCCACCTGACATTCACCCATTGGATCTAAATGCACCTAAATCTCATGACTACAATGAGCAACTCTTTTGTCCCTTTCATAGGTAGTGTAGCCATAATATCAATTTGTGTCACTCTTTTCGAGGGTAAGTTCAAGACCTGATAGATAGGGACATTATTTAGGTAGAAAACCCTTTAGCCCCATAGAACCAAAACCTAAGAATTTTCCAAAACCCTCTACTGGATCAGAGAGGACCCAATCCCCCAAGACCTCCAAATAATCCTCCAACACCCCCTCACCAAGTCAATAATGTCCAACATGATCCTCCATCATGTGGAGTAGTAGGCATGATCAACCTTACTACGAGAAACCAACGGTACCTGTTGCCCTAGACAACACCTATTTTTTCTTCCCTTGCCCAATTTACGTCCCCACAAACACCCAAAAGGTCTAACACAGTACCACCACCACCTCAAAATGTGATTACCATTCATGGTAGTCTAACCCATCAACTACGCAATGCCCCTACACGGCTATCCATATTTGACCTCCTACAACAATCTCAACCCCATCATGAGGTGTTGAATGACATCCTACGTTCCATTGACTTAGAGACACATGACATAAATGCTTTTGTCAATTTCATAGGGAACATCCCACGATGCCTTCAACCTTCAATTAGCTTTCACGACCATGAGATAATGGAACTCATTGGTGAAGAAGTTGACCCTCTCCTCCACATACAAGCTGATATCAACGATATTACCTACAAGCGGGTACTCATTGACATGGGCTCATCCATCAATATCATATCCATAGTAGCCCTGCATCACCTACACCTACCTCCAGTGCATTTCACCACACCTTTCCTAGACTTGCATGTTTTTTATGGTTCCATGAGACCTACCATAGGATCCGTAATTCTACCCATCCACGTACGCATCCGTATGATCCCCATCCACTTTCACATCATTCAAGGAGAAATGCAATACAATATTCTCCTTGGTCGCCCTTGGATCAGAGACATGCAATGTGTCCCATCCACATTGCATCATTGCCTCAAGTATGTCCACAACGGACTTGTTCATTGTATCCCAAATGATGGAGACCCTTTCAAGTTTTGTAACATCACAGGCCTTCCCCCTGTGCATTTGTTCTCATCTTCCCAATTGTTCCTTGTATCTTCTCACCAGTCAGTAGGAGCATTGGTATCCTCTCTAATTTCCACCCCAACACCCCAGTGTTCATCAACAACATAAGCCTCGATATCTACACCATTAGCATCATATGTTGGGGGACCCAAAAATGATACTATGCCTTCCTCGTCACCATTCTCATGGCCTCCACAACCCTCTCAACCTCTACCACTTTAATTTCCACCCGCGTTGTTGCAACTACCATTGCCATTTGTTGTGACTGTTTCACAACTAGCCCCAAAGCTTGGGGACCCACATTTTTTTTGATAAATTTTGGTGTGGTTTTTGTCTTTTTCTTTTTTATAGGTTTATTAAAGTGTTTATAATTCAAACATTAACTTTTGGGTTAATTCATGTTTAAAAAATAAAAATAAACTAAAAAAAAAGGAATTAAAAAAAAAAAAAAGAGAAAAAGAAAGGATAAATAAAAATTATATATATATATATATAAACAAATGAACATAAAATAAAAACAAAAAAAATAATAATAAAAAACAAAAAGGGATAAGATATATATATATATATATATATATATATATATATATATATATATATATATATATAATCTTATATTTTTCATGGTGGCCACGTATAGCTCTTAAAGCTTTTAAAGCACCTTTTATTAGCTTTAAGTAGTATGTAGTGGTAGGTTTGTTTTTTAGCTTTTTTGTTTTTTTGTTTAAGTTTTAATCTTTAATTTTTTCATGTTAGTTAAGTGAAATTTAGTTTTTGTTTTTTCTAACGTGTTCTTTTTCTTTTTGCAGGGTATTGCGTAGGAAACGAAAGGGCCAGGAGAAAAGAAGCGCACGACATGGAGAACGCCAAGCGAATGGAATTTTAAACGAAACGGAGAGCTGCGAATAGCATTGGAAATGAAATGAAGAGTTGGAAAACCAATGAAAGGGCATATTGAATATTTTTATTTTTAAATAGGCCATACAAACACAAAAAGAAAGAGGGAAGGAGAGGAGAGGGAGACGAAAAGGGACGGAAATGGTGGCATGGCCAAATGGGAACTTTGGGCATGGCCACATTTGTAAAGCAGGGATTTTAATTGGAATGTGAAAGCTTTTATTCAGAAATTTCAGGCCTTGTTAGCAAGAAAGAATGAGAAATTTTCTGCATGCTTAATTTTAATTGTTTTATTTTTCCCCTTTCGGATTTCAGACTTGTATGTGAAATTGATGCCATTATTTTGGGTTGTTTCATGTGAATGTTTGCAATCTGGAAATTATTTAAAACCCTAGGAACAAGCACCTAGTTTACTTTGATTGTGTTTATTTTGCAGGTCAAATAAGCTAGGTTGCATGTATGAAACTCTCACGTATTCGGTTTTGCAGGACGGGGTGCTATCAAACTGAAGGAGCTTTTGCATTGCTGTGTTTTCAGCAATTATTTTGATGCAAACTTTAATTTTCTGTTTCCAAAAATTTTAATTTCAGAATTTTTTTCCTATTTTCGAGCATTAAAATAAACATTAAAAAAATTTCAAAATCTAAAAATGATTTCACCATTGCGTAGATTATAATTCAGACTTCAAATACGCACTTTGAAATTTCATTTTCGGACTTGTTTAGTATTTTTAAAAATTCATCGAAGTTGTTGTTTTGTCACGGATTTTAAAAATCCGAAAATAGAAATTTTCCATTTTAAGGTCAAATTTCATTTTTCCAGTTTTGTTTTGCATTCATGAGCCTATGATGACATTCCCTTCATGGAAATTCCAATTTCATTGAAGGGGTTATGTTTTATGGCATTTTCACAAATTTCCATTTTGGGCCTAAAATTACCCTTTCTTCATAAAAATTCCAATTTTACGAAAGAGGGATAATTTGAGTACTACATTGAAGGTCTTTTCCTTAAAGCACTTAATTGTTCATCTTGATGAAAATTTGATTTCATTTAAGAGGGATAAGTTAAAGTGACATTTTGAAGCTACATTTGGAGACCCTATTCATCATTGAGGATTTAATGCAAGATAAAATCTATCTTAAAACCATCAAGATAAAAGGAATTAAAGCATTACATCGTGGTCATATGAGGGCCAACTCACATTTACTTTATCAGGGTTCAATGAACAATCATTAAATTTTCATAGTAAAATAAACCAACAGTGCCCCTTGTTTACAGTTACTTGCAATCACTAAGGTGTTCCAAGCATTTAAATTGAATATCTTTATTTGATGCACATATGCAAATGCTAATATAACAAGAACCTTGGAGAAGTTGTTTGTTTAACTTCTTTGCAAGAGGGGATTTTGGAACCCAAATCCTACCGGAGAGTGTGCTTTCACAATTGGGTGAAAACACCACTCAACAGATTGGCGCTAGAAGGAGGGCATGAAACGGTTTATTTCATCATGATTTTAAATGCTTAAAATTGCTTAAGAGCTTTACAACACATTTGGATTGTTCATACAGAAATAAAGTGATTTAATTTTTCAGAATTTTGGTCTCATGCAATTACTTTTCATTTGATTTTAATGAATACATCTCTTAGTTGATGCTAACTTGATTTTTGCTTTATATTGCAGGTTGAATATTCAACAGATTTGGTTCTAAAATTACATTTTAAGTTCACTAATGGCAACACTTGAGGAGCAAAGGGTATCCCCGAGAGCTGAAATAACATCTCTAAGAGAGAGAATGGTATTAATAATAGAGGATCATTATAAGGGTTTGTCTATACCCGTGGTACCATATCATGTTCCTAAAATGTTATTGGAATTTTTACGGTGTTTTAATCAAGAGGTACCACTAGGATACTTGCAAAAGCTGCATGTATACAAGAGTACATTGTGTCAATTCCAGATTTTTTATGAGGAGGTGGCTTGTAAGTTATTTGCATACATTTTGGATGATAGACCATTCTTTTGGTATAGCCAACTACCCATGGAGGTTAGGACTTCTTGGATACAATTAGAAGCAGCCCTATCTTAATCATTTTGGTAATCAGGCCGACTTAGAAATATTGAAAAATCAGTTTACCTCCATATGTAAAGAGTCTAATGAATCCTTGAGTCAATTCAATGGAAGATTTCGTGAATTGCACTCCCAAATGTGGGAAAATTTTAACACATCAGAAGAAGAAGCCATGGAAGTATACCTAGGAGCCATACACCCCATACTTGCTTCACTCATTGAGGAAAAACTGAGTGGTTTGTCCCTAGAGAGAATCCATGAGATCTTAGAAGAGATAGAACGACAAGGTCTTGAAGAAGAAAAGGCACAACATGTTCACATGAGAGATTGTTCTTTTGATGCCAACCTACACCAACCATCAAACATAGCACCCTCCACTCCAATGATATCTAAGGTAAATGATCAAGGGGATGAATTTGAATACCCAAATTTTATGACCACCTTGGATATAGTTCACGAGGAGGTGCAAATTGCTAAGACAACATCCAATAGTGAGGATCATGTAGAGATACATGATTATCTAGATTCAACAATGTTTGATATATGTGAATGGATGGAACCCACCATAGAATTGAATGAAGTGGTTGAAAGAGAAATGGAAAGAAAATCAATAAATAAATTTGAAGATATGATAGAATTTCACCACTTGTTCTTGGAAGATACTATTGATGAAATGTGTAAAATTAAAGATCAAGAAATTCTTCACCCTCCAAATTATGATAATGAATCATGGGTTACTAATTTGGACAATGATAGCCTTATAAATTTGAATTCAAGAAATAACCCACTTTTGGAAATAATTGAACCATCTAAGGAAGGTGAAGACGAATTTGATGAGAAACACATTGATGATTTGGAAAATGTTGAAGAAATAGTTGAACGTCACCACTTGATTTTGGAAGATGATTATTATGATGTTTGGAAGAAGTGGGAAGACTTCACTCTTTCCAAAGCTACTAATGAAACTTGTGTGCCAATTGATATGCAGGATGACATAATTGCCTACTCAAAGGAAGATATTACAACTCCTGTACAATTTGAGGATGTTTTGGAAGAGGGTTTCAAATCTCATCAAATTTTGGAAGATTATAATGATCCTATTGCCAAGAACAAAGAAAGAAGAGAATCTATGAATGAATCAAAAGATCATGTCACAAATATCATGGAGTTTCATCTCACAGATTTGGATGACGATTTTTACAATGGTTGGGGAAGGTATGGTAATGCATTCTTTTCTCACATCCCTATAGATGAAACTCATATTTCACTTGACATGCAGGATGGTGAGCCTTCTACATCATACGAAGATCTCATATTCGCAAGATTTGAAAAGGGGACAAAATATAAATTCATTGAAAGTGTGGATGCAAGTTTGCATGATGATTTTGGGGATTCAAATGAAGAGATGCCATGGATAGTGAACAAAGAATTAGAACCAAATGATAAAGAGATGGATCAATTGGAAGCAACTCAAATAAGTGATCATCAAAGAAGAATACATGACATACACTTTGACCAAGAGTGTTTGAGGATTGAAAAGGATGACCATATTTTGAATTTAAATAATTTGAATGATGAAATGTCACTAAAGGTAAATGAAAAACAAGGTATAATTTTTAATCACACCTTTAATAACATGGTTTTAATGAATGGAAAAGAAGTTGATGCACTTGAATTGTTAAATAAAATTCATCAACAATTACTAATTGAATCTAGGATAAAAACTTTTAATGATCCTAATTTAGTAAATATCCTAGATGCTTGTAAATTGTTACACAAATTTGATTGGCCTACAAATTTGGAAAATGATTTGGCTTTGAAGTTTGTAGAAATAGGCTCTTACTTACAAAATTGCATATTTGAAAAGGATAGCCTAATTCTAAATCAAGGAGGCAATTATGAAGTTCACATTTTAAAGAATAGACAAGATAAAATTGAAAATCATTTATTGTCTAATCATTCTAGTAATTTGATGCTCACCTATGGGAGTATTATTGGAACTAAATCAAATTGGTATGGTGAGCATGGCAAGTGGAAATTTGTTGCATTGTTTGGTCTGATCTTGTTGGTGGATTCCCACAACATTTGGCATGCATATTATGTCATATTTTTGTTGAAATGTTCTAATCATGTGTGGGATCCAGGAAAGTGATAAGCTAAGCTTTGCATCATCTTGTATTATAGTGTACATTTGTATATAAATTTTGGTTTTTGGTTTTTGGTTTGTGTTTTCAAATTTTCATTTTGGGATTGCTATTTGGATTTGAATTTAAAGTTGTGTATTTATTTGACATGTTTTGTTTGTCTATAAAAAAAAAAAAAATGATGATGAAAAAGTTGCCTTGAGATGCTAACTTATGTTCTAGATCGGGAGAATATGAAACATTGGAATTGTCTTGTAAAAGCTCCACAAGTAACACAAACAGTTTAATAATATTGTTTGATTTTGTGATGCATGAAAGAGTCAGTTTTGCATGACAAATCATTTTCATTTGCAATTCAAAAGATAATGCATTCATGTTCCATCTCACTTTACATACATTTCATCTTAGTTGCAAATGCATTTCAAATACAAATCATTAAAGTGTGTCAAATCCTCTTAAGGTTATGCTATCACATAAATAAGAAGAGAATCCTAAGGTTGGAAACTGAGTCTTGAGATATCTAGAACCAAGCACGTCTCATACATTAAAAAGGATCTTGAGCAAAATGATCAAAACCTAACTTGGAAGGAAAAGGTTGGGCGAAAGAAGTATTTCATGTCTATCCTATTTATGAAGCATGATCCTTAAAACAGTGGTTTTGACCACTTCCATAGAGCTTAAAGCCTAAAATCAGAGTAGTAAGGATAGGGCTAAATCCTCATCGAACTTAGGTTGAGGATCCAATTCCCCAAAGCTTTGATTTGACCTACATGGAGTAGTAAGGATAAGGCATAAATTCTCATCTCGCTTAGGTTGAGAATCTGATTCCCCAAAGCTCTTATGTCTCATTTCATAGTAAATCTTGGATTGTAAGGATCGTACTATTTGTCCTCTACAAAGGATGGGTAGTCATCCCCAAGGTCTAAGCAACAAAATTAATATTTTCCATTTACACCTAAAAGTTTGGATTGTAAGGATCGTACTACATGTCCCTAGCCAGGATGGGTAGTCATCCCCAAGGTCCAAGAAGTAAAAAATATATATAATAAAATAAAATAAAATAATAAATAAATTTTTCCCATCTCATCTTTATTTTGGATTGTAAGGATCGTACTACTTGTCCTCTGCAAAGGATGGGTAGTCATCCCCAAGGTCCAAAGAAATGGAGATAAGTTTTGGATTGTGGGGTTAGATATGCCCATGCATGGCATCATGTCTTGCCTAAAAAACAAGACCACTGATTGTCTAGAGGGTTAGACTAGCATGACCATTTCTTCCATAATTGGTTTAATTATTTTGCTTAAAGTGAGGTAATGAATTCTAAATCGAATAGTAAGGATAGGGTTAAACTCTCATCTCGGTTGGTTGGGAGTCTGATTCCCCAAAGTTCTGATTTCACTTTCACTTGCACATGGGTTCAAGATAGTAGGGACTCATAACCAACTTTGGGATATATAATAAAGCAATTCATATAGTTGATCCTAAGAGGGTTTGGCAATCTTGAATGCTTGTACATAATAATAGAAGAATGACCATGCATTTTATGAAAGCAAAATCTCCTAGCACATTCATTAGGATACACAAATCATTCACCATCCCACATATGCATTCATGCAAAACTGATAATGGAGTGTGGATCAATTTCAAATGATAGGGAAAGAAACACATTGCACACACCGATCTGATGCCTAGCGATTCTGATGTTTCATGTATTTCTTATCTATTGGCATTCTTTGGATATTTGTTGACGCTTGTGTTAAAGTTTTGAAGTGTGTTTTCAGGTTTTCTTTTTGGGTTCTCATCGAAATGCTCAAGAGCATTTCCCAGCAGAGTCGCCATTTGTTGTGACTGTTTCACAACTAGCCCCAAAGCTTGGGGACCCACATTTTTTTTGATAAATTTTGGTGTGGTTTTTGTCTTTTTCTTTTTTATAGGTTTATTAAAGTGTTTATAATTCAAACATTAACTTTTGGGTTAATTCATGTTTAAAAAAATAAATAAACTAAAAAAAAAAGAATTAAAAAAATAAATAAATAAATAAAACAAAAAAAAGAAAAAAGAAAGGATAAATAAAAATTATATATATATATATATATATATATATATATATATAAACAAATGAACATAAAATAAAAACAAAAAATAATAATAATAAAAACAAAAAGGGATAAGATATATATATATATATATATATTTTATCTTATATTTTTCATGGTGGCCACGTATAGCTCTTAAAGCTTTTAAAGCACCTTTTATTAGCTTTAAGTAGTATGTAGTGGTAGGTTTGTTTTTTAGCTTTTTTGTTTTTTTGTTTAAGTTTTAATCTTTAATTTTTTCATGTTAGTTAAGTGAAATTTAGTTTTTGTTTTTTCTAACGTGTTCTTTTTCTTTTTGCAGGGTATTGCGTAGGAAACGAAAGGGCCAGGAGAAAAGAAGCGCACGACATGGAGAACGCCAAGCGAATGGAATTTTAAACGAAACGGAGAGCTGCGAATAGCATTGGAAATGAAATGAAGAGTTGGAAAACCAATGAAAGGGCATATTGAATATTTTTATTTTTAAATAGGCCATACAAACACAAAAAGAAAGAGAGAAGGAGACGGAGGACGGGGACGGAAATGGTGGCATGGCCAAATGGGAACTTTGGGCATGGCCACATTTGTAAAGCAGGGATTTTAATTGGAATGTGAAAGCTTTTATTCAGAAATTTCAGGCCTTGTTAGCAAGAAAGAATGAGAAATTTTCTGCATGCTTAATTTTAATTGTTTTATTTTTCCCATTTCAGACTTGTATGTGAAATTGATGCCATTATTTTGGGTTGTTTCATGTGAATGTTTGCAATCTGGAAATTATTTAAAACCCTAGGAACCAAGCACCTAGTTTACTTTGATTGTGTTTATTTTGCGTAGGTCAAATAAGCTAGGTTGCATGTATGAAACTCTCACGTATTCGGTTTTGCAGGACGGGGTGCTATCAAACTGAAGGAGCTTTTGCATTGCTGTGTTTTCAGCAATTATTTTGATGCAAACTTTAATTTTCTGTTTCCAAAAATTTTAATTTCAGAATTTTTTCCTATTTTCAGGCATTAAAATAAACATTAAAAAAATTTCAAAATCTAAAAATGATTTCACCATTGCGTAGATTATAATTCAGACTTCAAATACGCACTTTGAAATTTCATTTTCGGACTTGTTTAGTATTTTTAAAAATTCATCGAAGTTGCTGTTTTGTCACAGATTTTAAAAATCCGAAAATAGAAATTTTCCATTTTAAGGTCAAATTTCATTTTTCCATTTTTGTTTTGCATTCATGAGCCTATGATGACATTCCCTTCATGGAAATTCCAATTTCATTGAAGGGGTTATGTTTTATGGCATTTTCACAAATTTCCATTTTGGGCCTAAAATTACCCTTTCTTCATAAAAATTCCAATTTTACGAAAGAGGGATAATTTGAGTACTACATTGAAGGTCTTTTCCTTAAAGCACTTAATTGTTCATCTTGATGAAAATTTGATTTCATTTAAGAGGGATAAGTTAAAGTGACATTTTGAAGCTACATTTGGAGACCCTATTCATCATTGAGGATTTAATGCAAGATAAAATCTATCTTAAAACCATCAAGATAAAAGGAATTAAAGCATTACATCGTGGTCATATGAGGGCCAACTCACATTTACTTTATCAAGGTTCAATGAACAATCATTAAAATTTTCATAGTAAAAATAAACCAACAATGCCCCTTGTTTACAGTTACTTGCAATCACTAAGGTGTTCCTAGCATTTAAATTGAATATCTTTATTTGATGCACATATGCAAATGCTAATATAACAAGAACCTTGGAGAAGTTGTTTGTTTAACTTCTTTGCAAGAGGGGATTTTGGAACCCAAATCCTATCGGAGAGTGTGCTTTCACAATTGGGTGAAAACACCACTCAACACCACCCATCACACAATCGACTACATTACCTCCTTCACCCTTGCATATGGAAGCCCCTATCCTTCCTACACCATAGACACCGCCTCTTCCCTTTCGACCAAAACCTAAGACATTCACGTCTCCACGCATCCCTGCACCTGCACCGATGCCATCCCCTACATAGAACAAACAACTTGTTCAAGCCACAACAACCAAACATCATGAACCCAAACAACCAACACCCAGCTCGGATGAACCTTCACACCCTTCAACTACCACCATAAGGGAATCCCAACTTTCTCCTTCCTCATCTAACTCGGATACGCCACCCCAGTCGCTAGAGCATGCCACACCATGCATATCCATCTTCATGACAAACAATGGCCTAGGAGACTATAACGTACGTGATGCCCATGTATGTGACACCCCTATCCAATATACCCAAGATTTTGGCCATCCCTCAGCCTCGGTATTGACTATTGGAACCATCATATAGTTAGGAAGTCCCGAAAACCACACCAACTTTGTGTATGTAGGAGTAGACTCTTCAATCCCCTCACCAACTTCTTCACCACCACAATCTAGCTCTAGTGATGCAATTACACACCTAGCCAACCCTCAATTTGCCTTGCGCTACCTACAACGCTTTCATTGGCATGGGTTTGGGTTAGGTCATTATGAGCAAGGGCTACGTACACCCATTAACCCTCGTGTCCGCTCACCTACCGACAAAATTGGTCTAGGTTATCACCCAACCACCATCTATACATTAGAATATGAGATCCAAGATCTATCCTTGCATCCTCCTCCATGTCCAACACACACCTTGGAAGAGTACATTGACATGGACATGCTAGAAGACATGCCTTCGCCCACATCAACCATCACCGTCCCCTATGATTTCTTCCAAGAATCTCCTATGCTCGATACCTCCTTGTTCTGTGATGTTCAAAGATTGGTAGAACACTTTGCTACCTTATCTCTGGCTACACCACCAATAGAGTTGGATGCACTCCCGCATGATCCACCACCTATAGAGCTAGACTCGATGCTGCCTAACCCACCACCGATACGCCTACCCGTATTCTTGCCTATACATAGATAGTTACAGAGAGCAGCCTCTCGTCCTCGTTCACCACCAGTCATCCTACAGCCTCCCTTGAGCCTCTTAGGATGCGCACAACCTATCCAACCTCCATCACCAGATTCTACCCCACCTACTTCACCTACAACATCGATTAACATGGTTGAGGTAGATTTACATTCTCCCCTCCGTTACAACCACCAACAGATTCGAGACGATACCCCAAACCCAAACTTTATCGATCTCGCACACATCTCACACATACCAGCACCTGGAGACTTTCTTCTCTCTCCTCACGTCTTACGGGTAGCAAATACCCCCTCCTCATCCACGTCTTCCCAAATCCCTCAAGTCCATCACACGGGCATTTACATAGATGATGAATTCGAGTTCAGTGAGGCCATCGATGACTTCAATCTCATTCCTATCCCTGAATAGTTGCGCGATGGATCTCGCATGCTCATCGAGGACACGATCGACGTAGACATCGGTGATGATCCAAAAAATCCACACATCCTCAAATTAGCCACTAGCCTCTCACCCGAGGAGCGCATCACCTTCACGAACTTCCTATGCAAGTATATAAAAGTGTTCGCATGGTCTTACAAAGACATGTCGGGACTTGACCCTACCGTAGTAGTGCATAATATTATACTAGATCCCAATGCCAAACCAGTAAGACAAAAGTTGCGATGCATGCATCCAACTATCGCATTGATAGTAAAATTCGAGCTCCAAAAGCTCCTAGACATTGATTTCATAATACCCATCGACTATCCCGAGTGGGTATCCAACATGGTCCCTGTCCCTAAACCATCCGGTGATGTTCACGTTTGCACAGACTTTCATGACCTAAACAAAGCTTGTCCCAAAGACAACTTCCCTTTACCCAACATTGACTCCCTCGTTGACTCCATCGCAGGTCACGAAATGATTTCCCTCATGGATGGATTTTTTGGATATAATCAAATTAGGATCAACCCAGCTGATCAACACAAAACTTCCTTCACAACACCCTGGGGGAATTTTTGCTACAAGGTCATGCCCTTTGGCCTTAAAAATGTTGGGGCAACCTATCAACGAGCCATGACCTACATATTTCATGACCTAATGCACAAAAATGTGGAAGACTATGTAGATGACCTCATAGCCAAATCAAAGAAATGTGTTGATCATCTCGAAGATCTCCGTCAGATTTTTGATCGACTACTAGAACACAACGTGCGCCTCAATCCAAAAAAGTGTGTGTTCGGTGTTACATCTAGAAAAATACTAGGATTCATTGTCTCCCAATGAGGCATTGAAGTAGATCCTAGTAAGGTGAAAGCCATCATCGAGATGCCTCCTCCTACCACCTTAAAGCAATTACGTAGCCTCCAGGGCAATATTACCTCTATTCATAGATTTATAGCGCAATTATCAGACAAATGCCAACCATTCAATCATCTCCTACAAAAAGGAGTACACTTTAAATGGGATGAAAACTATCAAGCCGCATTCGATGCTATCAAAACTTACCTTACATCACCACCGGTCATGTCACCGCCACACCCACAATTACCACTGACTCTATACATCTCAGCCACAGAGCTTGCGCTAGGTACACTCCTAGCTCAAAAGAATGCTCTCGACAAAGAGCAGGCTATCTACTACATCAGTCGCACGCTAGTTAGTTACGAAATGAGATACGGATACATGGAGAAGCTATGCCTAGTAGTAGTATTCACCACCCAGAAGCTAAGACACTATATGTTAAACCACACAACTTTTGTCATAGCCCGAGACAATCCCCTATGGTACATGATGAACAAAAGTTATCACAACTCACGCATAGCCAAATGGATCATGCTCCTAACCGAGTTTGACCTAGAATTCGTATCTCAAAAGTCTATCAAAGGGCAAGTCATTGCTGACCAACTGGTCGAAGCCCCTATAACTGACAATCAACCCCTACTCATCCAACTCCCCGATGACTCTATCTTTCACATAACCGAAGATGAGGAGTACGTCGAACCAGAATTCGTGGCTGACCTCACCATGTTCTTTGATGGGTCCAGGTGTCTCCACGCTAGGGGTGCAAGCATTGTTTTCTTTACACCTGAAGGAGAACCACTCCCATTTTCATTCAAACTTGATTTTCCTTGTACCAATAACAATGTAGAGTATGAAGCCCTAATCCTAGGACTAAAACAAGCACACTCTATGCACATCAAATGCCTCCACATCATAGGTGATTCACTTTTGATTGTCAATCAAGTGTAGGAACTTTGGCTATGCAATTGCCCAGTTCTCCAACAATACAAGAAGATCACCCAACAACTCCTATCCCAATTTGAATGGTATTACCTCAAAGCTGCACCATGCTCATCAAACCATTTTGCAGACACCATGGCCTCCTTAGGGTCCCTTATCCCACAAAATCCAATGTCTAGCACAACATCTGTATCCATTCATACACTTACACAATCTGCTATATCACCCACACCTCCCACAGATGATGGTGGTGTATATGTGGTAAACATCGAACCTCACGACCCATGGTTCTCACAGATCAAGGAATACATCAAACTAGGTTTCCTACCATGTGATTTGCCCCATGCCCAATGCCGAACCTTTAAACAAAGAGCGATCCACTACACCTTGTTGGGGGACATCCTTTACCACCGTAGCTATGATGGTATACTCTTGCATTGCCTAGAACCGCAAGAATCACAGCGGGTTGTACAAGAAACCCATGATGGCACTTGTGGTGGCCATTTCAGTGGCATGGCGATTACCAAATGCATTCTCCGTATGGGCTACTACTAGCCTAAAATGGAGCAAGACTACTGCGAGTATGTCAAACATTGCATCAAATGCCAACAACATGCCAACTTAACACATTTACCATCCCAAGCACTTCAACCAATCCAGTCCATGTGGCCCTTCTCCCAATGGGGCCTGGATCTAATTGGAAAAATTACACCTGCATCCTCTAGCAATCATAAATTTATCATTACAACAAAAGAATATTTTACAAAGTGGGTCGAAGCCATCCCATCGGTCCAAACTACAGGGGCCAAAATTGCAACATTCATCATGGAGCATATCATATGCCGCTTTGGAATTCCCTCCCAAATTATTTTAGATAATGGGAAATATTTCAAAAACAAAACTGTCCGAGCCCTATGCAATAGATTTCACATACATCATAGCTTTTCGACCCCATATTACCCTCAAGGAAATGGCCAGGTCGAAGCCACTAACAAAACCATCTGTTCTATTCTCCGTAAAACTATAGCGGAATCTCATCGGGACTGGCATAATCAAATGCCCCTAGCCTTGTGGGCATATCGTACGAGCATTCGTACTCCCACTGGGGCAACACCTTTTTCACTTGTCTATGGGGCAGAAGCTATCATGCCCCTTGAGCTGGAGATACCCTCTTTACGGATATCCATGAAAGATTTCATTGACGATGACACTGCTCGCCAAGCTCGTCTAGATCAACTAACACTCCTCGATGAACATCGCATCCATGCCATCGAGCACACATGAGTATATCAAGATCACCTTCGTCGTGCCTACAATAGTAAGGTACATCAACATGAATATCAAATTGGTGACTTGGTTCTCAAGGAGAACCAACAAATCACAAGTCAACCTCGCCAATACGATAAATTCACCCCAAACTGGTTGGGTCCATTTATTATCACACACAAATACGGTTCAGGAGCATATCATTTGGCAAATCTTGAAGGCCTTAATGATCCTGAACCCATCAACATCTTGCATCTTCGTGCTTTCAATGCATGATTCATAAACACAGTCACCATCACGAGTGTCACATAGTATTAGAAATAAATCACCAAGCACATCACCATGTGAATCTATTATTTCTACTTTATTATTTCTCTATACATGTACATTTCACCTTTCTACCATTTTTATGCTTGGGGTATTTGTTTTTCCTTTTGCAGGACTCACGTCATCAGTAGGAGAGCTCTACAACGGCCTCACCTACCACCATGCAGGACCATCTACAGCCATAGCAAAAACCCATTACATCGGCCGATCTCGCCCGACCACCAACCACCCTTCATACCAGGTGCTCCTCGCACTCATCCCATTCAGGTCACCACACTTCACCTTGACACCATTCCCCTCACTAGCGAGGTTCATCCTATTCACCACACTCTAGTGATAGCCAGATCACCATGTCCTCTTTCGATGATAAAGAGGAATCCACCCAACCACAAGCACAAGGATCATCCTCCCATCCGTCTGATGATCTCAGATGTCACTATTCACCTCCAAGTCATCCACAACATCCCATAGGATCTTACCACCCACCTAATAGGGAATACACACCTCATCAACCTCACCCTACATTTCTACCCGCTCCCCTTCCCAATGGTGAGTCTACCTACGCCCAAGATTTGCAAGCCCATGAGCCCAAGCTACTCAAGCTGGTCATGCAAACATCCCTCTTTCTCATTCACGTCACCACCCAGGGCCATCACCTATGCCACCGGTCCTCAAGACACCACCTTCACCACTATGAGGCTTACCACCCCAACCAATCTTATGATCACCATAGTCATTTCACTTTGTTGCTTCCTCATCGTAGCCTTATCCTTTTTCTACCATGCATCGAGCTATTCCATTCACCTTGGAATCTCGATCACCCCCTTCCCCAATACCATCACCACCACACCATGAGATACAACATCTCATCTCTCGTATCGAAGCTTTGGAGTTGCAGATGAGCCACTACCATTGCCACGTTCACCCACGGTAGTCTCCCATGACCCGTCCATCCTCACCACCACGTAGATCCCTTCCCCGACCCCAAACTCGACCCATGTCGAAACCCAGACCCATGCCTCCATTACCAGATCATCTTTCACCTAGACCTCACTCACCTCTAGTAGAGCCATACGTCTATCCTATGCCTATTCCACATACGCCCCTTTCTAAAATGTTCCATCATCTCATGCACCAGGGTCTTATTGACCTACCCGAGATTCGACCTATTGATCCCTCGCATCCTAAACCATGCAATTACAATGAGAATCAATTTTGCATCTACCATCGCCAGCCAGGTCATGATATCGAAGAGTGCAGATCATTCGAAACCCTGGTGCACAACATGTTGCATGATGAGCGTACCCCATCACCAGAGCATTCTTTTCCATTTAGCCGACTTGTCAGTCCTCCATGCCACACCACTCCCAGGACTTTACCACCCCGTAGTACCCTAACAACGCCCACCCGCTATATTCATAATATTTCCAACTATGGCTCCAGCCACAACTCTAGCCATGTCATCACTTCACCATCCCATTCCCACCCAGATCTATGCCATTTCACCCGACAGTAGTGTTAGTTACTCATCTTCTTCTATCTCATTCTTCTACTTCTTACATACGTTG
Source organism: Wollemia nobilis (assembly GCA_028583015.1). NCBI lineage: Eukaryota > Viridiplantae > Streptophyta > Pinopsida > Araucariales > Araucariaceae > Wollemia > Wollemia nobilis. The sequence continues at coordinate 7,608,841 of JAQPPZ010002447.1, read as the reverse complement.
ATTCATTTCTTCTCTTCTATCATTGTCAACTTTGGTGATCCCCTTTCCTTGATTGGTTACCAATGCCTATTTCTTCTCACTTCTTCCACTTGTACATTCCACTCTCACATCTTCCTTCTTCTTGGCGACTATTACATACACTTATACAGCTCACAACTTATACATCTACTACACACACACACCCCACACGCTGGGGCAACCATGATCATAGCATCATGCTTTTTGTCATCATTACACACTTCACTCATCTGTAAATAGGTTCTTCTAAAAATTCTCCTTCTACACAACATAACTTTCTTCTTGTAAATATCGCATTCCTCCACTTGCATCACTTACAGTTACATTCATTGCACATATTCATATGCTTTATAGTTAAAATTTTAATTCATGTTTGTACATTCTCCCCCAAAATGCGCCTCAGTAGGAATAATACATGCACTTGTTAGCATCACCACCTGGATGTCCATTCCCCCTTTTTAGGATCAGGGTATACATAGGTGTCATGTTTAATTTTGACTACTCTATAGTTTAGGCAATCAAGTGTCACCCATAGCTACTGAGTCTTGTACATTCTTCTTATGGTCTTTTAGGTTGGTTCAACTTCTCTCATGAATCGCTCACAATAGGTTACACATTAACAATTTTGAGCCTAGGAAAGAGGACATCTTGAGTAGATATCGCCATCTAGCGAATGGTATCCCCTGCTCGTCCTATCGCCTGCATGGTCAACATACGACCTAGGGATAAACAAAGGGATCAAGCATAAGCAAAATTAAATAACTGGGTAGAAAACAAACTTCATCGCCCATACAAAAAGAGCAAAAAAAAAAAAAAAAAAAGAAAAGAAATGAAAAGAGCACTACCACAATCAGATAGGTCAACACTAGAACAGGGGCAAAAAACAAAAGGAAATACCTCTTGATATCACACATGTTATGCTTATCGCCTTTGGTCCTTAGGTTCAACATAACACTATGGGATAATTCCAAAAACCTGCCTACCAGTGGAATAATCTTACAGGTGACAACACATCTCTTACATTAGCATCTCACTTTTGTAGAAATCACTATTGTGGATGGATGAGCTAGCTAGTACGGTAGCATCTACAATGGGTTAATCCTACCTCCCTCAAAATGGATAAATGAACATTACACATTCACACACATAGGTCCAAGATAGATTTTGAACCAGCCCGATCATGTTATAAGTTGCCACAAAACTTGCATAGCTAAGGGTTTGAGATTTGATTGTCATAACTATGTTAGTCAAAACCATTACACATGCCTTACATTATCCATCGACCCTAAAATCATGGAATGGATAGCATCCATACAGGTAAATGCAATGATACAAGTGCTTCCTTGGCGCATTTTAGTAAGTCCATACATGCATACATGCATCTATGTCAAATACATTTGATACACATTATAGTATTGCATTCATCCTACATGCATTTCATATCAAATTACATTTATTGCATTCATCCCATATGCATTTCAAAATCGAGTCATAGTATCACAATTACTATACATACATTCATTATAAAATCATATTTGATATCACATCATATCGCATTGGAAATACAATCATAACACTATTCTACAATCCATTTATACCACAACATGATAATAGATCTAAACCATGTCATACATGTATATCTATTCATCAGATATATCTACAAATTATGTTATGCTAATCCATGCAAACATAAACAAGAACACATTTCAAACCATCAAAATAACACATGTATATATAATAGCCAAAATCAACAAAGTATATATATATATATCATCCATACAAAATGCTTAAAGGCTACAACCTGGGATCATGCCCATCATCATATATCATCAATACAAAATGCTCGTAGGCTACAATCAACAATAGATATCCTAACTCCCACTAGGAGTCTCCCCATGGCCCTCACGGCTCACTCGCATCCCTACAGCCTAGCTCGACTCCACCCTGAACCCCGACATCGGATCCATAGTAGGCTGATCCTACACCTCAGCCCTAGCACCTCTCTGTCCCATCGTAGTAGCACTATGTTGACTCTGATGCGATGGTGCCCACACCTATGACTGTGATCCAGACTGCACCACAATCCTACCATAATCGGGTAGAGGAATCTCATGCACCAACAAAGCAGTCTCGCACATCATCTTCTTAGCAGCCTCGACCACCAACTGACTAGTCAGAGTATCGATCACCTGCTCCTACCTAGACATAGCAGCCCTCATCTCCACCATGTCTACCTCCAACTATTGAATCCGATCATGCAATCCCTGTACATCCTCCATAGCTGGCCTCTCCAAAATATCATTGGGAATCTACTATGCTATATCAACAAATACCCCAATATCAATGGTATCATCGATACCACCCATACCGACCACCCTGCCTCCCTCAGCCTAGCTCCAATAGTCTGCTCTACCCCAACATCTACACCCACATCCACCTCCTCTACCCTCACATCTTGGGTACTCATCAAAGCACCTACATGATATCATGACCATCATGGAGGAACCTCCTCCTTAGTAGTAGCTATACTCGCTACCCTAGCTCGAGTCCTCCTACTCGCCCTCCTCTCTGGTGGAGGTGCCCTAGTAGTAGGTGCTACCCATCGATCCACCACACCTCTCCCAGGCTCCCAAGACTGTAGCACCCACCAGGCATCAAACTTCGGTGTCATCCCTGCATCCCCTACATCTAGGATATCCATAGGAGGGTCCACCTCCCCAACCCAAGGTGGTACAATAGGGCACTCTCCTCTGTCTCCCTATCACCTGAAGTAGATAATAGGAGTCCTTAGAACATCCTATCATAAACCAAACTAGTGTTGTACTCGATCAAACTAAAAGTACTCAGTCTATCGAGTATATCTCCCCACCAACCATCTACCCCATCGTATAGCCCATAGCTACTCATCATCCTCCTTCCAACTCACCCCACCCAACCATGGTCTCCACCTTATGTCATCCGATGTCAGCTCCCCAAACTTAATCCTCCACAAAACTGGATCACCCTCATGAGGCCTCTTCATACCCTACTCCCTCCGTACTCCACCTCAAGGCGTAAGGATACTCCTTACCCTCCACATGTACAGGGTGAGGTAACAAAGAGGGTCTCTCAATGGCTATGTGCTCCCATGCCCATACCTACAGCAAGGGAATCACACTCAATCTTATCCGCCTACCCCGAACCACATCATGCAACTCATGGTAGACTTGAGCCAATAGTGCAGGCACCCATGCAAACACAACCTTGTGCTCCACCATATCACTAACTATATCCAGCATGTTCCAGGTAAACAACACCCTAAAACTATCAGGAAGGGCATATGTAGAGATCATCATCATCGCCACACACTGCCTATCCGAGATCTTCTTCTGTAGCCACAACCACTCATAATCCATCTTGGAGATATCGATCTCTCTCCACCCAGCCCAAAGAATCTCTCCAACACCATGTCCTTCCTCCCATATTCGGCTGCCCTCACAGGAACACCCTCAATCGATAGTCGGTAGATGCGATACACGTCCTCCAACGTCATGGTCATTTCCCCTATAGGAAAATGAAATGTGTTCCTATCTGCATCCCACCGCTCACATAAGGCAGACACATATGCCCTATTGGTGAAGATGCTCTTACACTCCCACACACCATGGAAGTGTATGTCATCCAACCACTGCAGCTCCTCCTCAGTCTTCATCAGCCTCTCAAAACCCTTCTTAAACTTCCTCACCCGATGACGGGGCTCAAGCGCCTTCACCTGTTCAACACATAACACGACATGCATCAGTAACCTACATAACAAATCAATCAAAATTCAACTTCATTACGCAAAATTTACAAATTGAAAACATTTAATTTGGCACACATCTCGAGACAAATTAATGTACAAATAAAATGACAAAACACATCAACAACACAGTCACATATTTGGATACCCATTTTGTCATTTCATGGCAAAAGTCCAAGCACATACGACATACAGTACACATTGGTCGCCCAACAACCAATAACAAACTCAACTATACAACTACTATGGCACGCAATCCAAAACATGATCAATTAATATGACATACAAAAACAAATCACATTTTTGGATACCCATTTGCCCACTTAATGGTAAATGTGTCGACAAAATTCAGAAACAAAGCACCAATCAACACAGATCTAACAATCAAATCTGTCCTAAAAACACCAAAACCGAACACACATCCAGGCACGCAATCTAAAAATAACAGTCACATTTTTAGATACCCATTTGCCCATTTAGTGGTGGAAGTTCAAACTGACATCAAGTACAGTCTACATCGGGCTCCCTATAGCTCATTTTTAGTTTACTACTATCTACACCATGGCACGCAAATCAAAGGCATGTCAAATGAAGTCAACTACCAAAACAACCAACATTTTTGGACACCCATTTTGCCCTTCTATGGTGAAAGTGTCATTAGTTTTTAGAGATTCTACCTCTAACATGGCAGATCTAACGCCCTAGAGTTCACACATTACACCTCAAACCATCAAATTCTGAAATCACATCAAACGAAATCAAAAAAATAAAACAGTCGCATAACGGAATACCCATTTCCTACTTTAGCGGACAAAGTGCAAAAACATATCAATGTCAGTACATCGTTACCTCAAAAACTGATAGTCAAACTTCACACCTACTCTACCCATTACCCGATCAAATTGGTGACAAAACAAATCCAATTGAAAAACCGACCGCACTTTTGGGTACCCATTTGGCCCGTTTATCACTATGTGTTCAAATTTTACTTAAAAGTTACAATTTTTTTTAAATCGGGATGAAAACCTCCCCCCCTCATTTACATTTACCCAAAAAATAAGAAAACAAATAAAAGAAGGCAGATGATCACTTACCGGTGGGTCCCCACGCCTGATGCCAGCTGATCTTCGTCCTTTCATCATTGTCACCCTCACGATCATCAACGTGCTCCTTTCGTGCTATCAATTGCTCTCCCAAATCACTTTCCAAAGTCGCGCATCGTGCAAATGAGCCCCCCATGCAATTTTGGGCTTAAATATGCTTTAAACCCCGATTCATGACCCGGGTCACGAATTAGGTCAAAATCGCTACCCAGGTCACGAATTGAGCCAAAATACCTCAAAACATCCCCAAAACCCTAGGAAAGCAGGGAAATGCCCTCTAAAACCCTAGGAGCCTCAAAAACTTACCTTTTAACACCATTTGCAAACACACATTGCATTTTACCGATAAACTTGTCACATTCATACTTTTGGACCACGTTGATCTGGTCGCAAAAGCACAATAGACAAACGTTGTCATTCTCAAGCAACTAGTATGGCATCGTAAATGTCATACGGACTCAACAAAATCACAACATTGCATTCGCAATCATCCATTTCATTTTACCAACATTGCTTTTTATTTCTTTCCTCTTCTTCTTCTTTCCTTCTTCTCTTCTCCCCCTAGGCTATCCAATCAATGTTGTATGGTCATGCTTCGAGTGGCTACATACCTTTGATTAGATCCCATTCTTTTCCTTCTCCTTCTTGGCTATCCAAGTCAATGTTGTATGGTCATGCTTCGAGTGGCTACATACCTTTGATTAGATCCCATTCTTTTCTCTTCTTACTAGCAATCATATTCATCATGCATTGGTATCTTTATCAATCATTGCATCATCAAATCACCACATTCCATTCACCTCATTGTTGATTCCTCGTTTGAGGGGGTATTCATATCCAAAGTCAGCTTTGCATGCAACCACAACATCGAAAATCCAAAAGCACGGTTAGCGCATTTGTCTACAAATTTTTTTGCTGAATATTATCATACGATTATAATCTCAATCCCAAACAGACATGGGTTACATCAGGAGAGTTACGCGTTACCATGGAGAAGTCAATCTAGCATTCATGTACGTCGAGTACACAATGGATGATACGTTTGATCAATCCTAGCGCAACATTTGGAAATGGACTTCGCGACCACGCTGATATGGTCACGAGTTGACGATCCAAATGTTAAACTAACTCAAATGGTTTGACACTTGTCGCCATGTTCTCATCAATCAATCAACAACAAAGATTTAGTTAGGCTTTTGTCCTAATCATACTTTTGGACCATGCTGATCTGGTCGCAAAAGCAAAGCAGTCAAAAGTTGTCATTCTCAAGCAACTAGTATGGCATCGTAAATGTCATACGGACTCAACAAAATCACATCATTGCATTCATAATCATTCATTTTCCCTTACTAGCATTGTTTTTATCTCTTTCCTCTTTTCCTTCTTTCCTTCCTCTCTTCTTCCCCTGTGGACATCCAATTGATGTTGTATGGTCACGCTTCGAGTGGCTACATACCTTCGATTAGATTCCATTCTTTCTCTTCTTTTCCCTGGATACCCGATTGATTTGTATGGTCACGCTTCGAGCGGCTACATACCCTTTGATTGGATTCCATTCCCCTTCTATCCCTTTTCCTTCTGCACAAACCCTTCATATTTTTGTATTAAACTATGTTCTACATAGTATAGTACAAAAAGGGGTAAAATGTAGACACCCAAAAGTCACACATTGCTATTTTTACATATCTATAGGTGATTCTAGACATCCCTAGGCTATTTTAGACTATTGTAGTCATGCGTAGACATGCGTAGTCATGCGTAGTCATGCGTAGACATGCGTAGACTTCCATAAGTTCACCATAGTAACGTGTAGACTTCCACAAATGGCTTTCAGGTCCAAAACCCTAATAAGCCCTCAAAACCACATCTTATGTATCGAGATACCTTCAGACGACAACCCGAGGTGATGCATAGCCCATTTACACTCAATTGACACCCCCACGGGGTATTAATTGGCAAAATCAATTAAAAGTCAATTATCAAATTCTAATTTAATGTTGACTTCACTTAAGCCCCTTTTTAGGGCAAAATTGGATTAATTAACTCTTAATTCATAATTAGTGTTAATCAAATCCTCCCACATGTGCCAATTTAGGGTTTCCTAGGGTTTTCTTTTAATCCTCCCCTAAACATGCTTAAGGCCTAATTAGGATTAGCACTAATCCTTCCTCACACATGTGTGAGGATAGGATATTTCCTACTTAGAATGTGATGTTGCCACATAGCATTTCTTAACCTAACCCTAGTCAGAATCAAACCTAGGTTTAGTCTATCTAACCCCCTCTGCACCTTGCATTTGCCTATAAATAATGGGTCCCAAACCCCTAATTAAGTCTGATTCCCATATTCAACAAAGTATAGTTACTCTACAGAAATGGAAAGCCAATAGTACACAATCTATTCTCGATGCACACAGATGGATTCTGATAACATACAGAGGCACCCTAACTACCTTAGGATCGATCTACCAAAGAGATTTTACCAGAAGAGCATCACAACTCAATTCGTAGCCTACCTTGTGAATCCGGCCCCAATTAGCGACCCGGGTCGTGAATTGCATCTGCAAGCCCCAAATCACCCCAAATTTGGGAGGTAAGCTCTGTTTCAGCATATTATTACCTTCTGCATATTTTATTTTGATTTATGTTATAGTTTTACAGTCATTTTTGTCTTCTTAAATATGGGGCCTGACTAAGGCAAGCCCCCCAACGTATTGACCCTTTCTTGCAAGTTTCTTTCAGGTTATTCAGCAGATTTGAAGGAAAGGAACACCAAAAAACAGCAACCCAATGGTGGCCCGCATACAAAGAAGCCCACCTACACTGAGGGACATCAGAAGGAGGCATCAGGCCTATATTGCTTATTCATGAAAAGAAAGAAAAGGGGAAACTCTCCCTATTTGTAACCTATACAAAATTGATAATGAATAAAGCATATGTTTCTGAATGACTTGTGTTATTACTTGTTGTTAGATAAAATGTCAACTTCTGGTCATTTCAATTGTATACTAATAAATCAATTGTAAAATTGTTTTGGTTGGTATTATATCTGTTACTTGTAGTTTTTGCATGGTGTCTTTGGGCATGATATTTATAGCTGCTCCTAAATCTACCGAAGTGTTGGGTAACCTCAAGCCTACAATTTAATCTATCAAGATCAGGATTCCTAGATCATATTACTTTGGATGGTAGGTGTTTCCTAACATTAAGTTAGATAACTAACCTACCATATTCACTGATTTCAATGACTATTTCCATCTTGGTTTCTTAAGACATAATTCTCTAATGGCCTTTGTGTAAATTGGCACATCTCTTATGAGTTGATAGAGGGGAATTGTGATGATCAGGTTTTTCAACCCTTCCATTATGTCAAATTTTGATTGCACTTTTTTCCTGGGTTTCTATAATCTTTTGGGGAAGGGTGGAACCCCTTTATTAATATTTTTTCCAATCACATTTTCTTCCACCTCTCTACCAATTTTTTTTGTTCTTCTACTTCTACTTCTACTTCCTCTTCCTCCACTATTGGAGGTGTGGGAGCTACTCCTAATTGTCTACCTAATATAAGTTGTACAAGATTATAATCTACCTATTCTATGCTAATATGGTACATAGGGTACATTCTTATATCTACCTAATATGTGGGTTGATTTGTCTTATTATTTGGATTTGGGGTTGGTTGTGTTGGTAGTTGTTGTGGCCTGGAAGTAGGTGGTACCAGTAAACTAGGTAGTAGTGGTTTTTGTGTTGTGTTTTGTGGAGGTGGAGTCCACATATTATAATTTCACCATTGTGTTCCAACTTGATGGTATGGCATCCATGGTATGGTAGATCCTTGGGTGGCATTCATCCAAGGTAGCTAACTCCACCATCCCATATTAGGTGGTTGAGCTTGATCTTGGTTCACAAAATTAGATCCCCCATATTGTGTTCCTACTCTTGACATACCGCCTCCCATAGGAAACTATTATAAATTTATTCTATTACCCATGAAGTAAGTTTTTACTACTTTTGATTCTTTTTTTGTTGGAGTATATTACATTCTTTGGTACATGTCTTAGATTAGGATTTAATTTATGTAGTGTAGTAAATACACAAGTGTGCATAATATTCAATAATGTAATATTGAGCATATTGAGTTGTCATTGATTGCAAAGGGGTTAATGTAAAAGATATTGGAAAGATATAAATATTCTTCTATGGTTAGCAAGGCAGGCTATATCTCAAGAAAGGAAATTGTTGTAAAGAAAAGGTTTATAATATTTATGTTTAAATATTATAAATAAGAAGGACAAAAAGGCTTAAGAGGTTTACTTTGGACAAAGGTCTATAAGAGAAGAAGGATTATAATATTTATTTTAAATATTATAAGAAGGACAAAAGGTTATAATATTTAAATAAAAATTTAAATATTATGAAAAATTAGGCAAATATTTAAAAACAAAATAATTATTTTCAATACACCAAGGTTTCAAGTATTAACATTATAATATTTTAATATTATAATGCAAAGGTTTCAAGGGTTAAAAGAAGCATCGATGTCATGACAAGAGGAGGAAAAATTCATATAAATAAAGTTTCAAAACCTTTGCAAATGGTAGTGGTGAAAAAGAAAGATGAAATCCGCTCGAGCTTGGAGACGACGAATCACAGAAGAAGAGGAGCATGATTTTCGATGAAAGGGACAACAAGGATAAAGTGAAGGGTTGTGCAACTTGGTTCCAAGATGGTAGGCTAGCGTAGTTGGACACTAGGGCAGCACAAGTCATTGTGAGAGAGGTGATCGCTATTTTGAATCATGCGGAGGATAGTTTTGATGGCAGAGATTGCATTTTGATTGGTCTGTAGAGGAGGAGATAAATAAATCTTGCTATGCAATACGTTTCAAGCTGGAGGCTAGCCCAACTGGTTTCTAGTATAGCATTAGAGCACCATGGAGAAGAAGGTCACATGGTCAAATCCTACGAATCACTTTTTGTAAGGTAGTGAAGTGGTAAATTTTGGGCTCATGAAAGGTATGAATTTTTGAATTAAAAATTAAGTGCCTAAAGTGTTTCCGTTCGTTGTGCATGATTAAATATTTTTGAGGTAAAAATATTTAATTTGATATTTTAATTAGAAGGATCCATAAGGTGTAACAAAGGACATTTTATATTGTGATTTGAAATTCTTTTTTAAGGAGTAATAAGGTGTTAAAAGAATATTTGATATTGTAAAGTTTGCATGGAATAATTTTGGAAGTTGTGATATTATATTCTCAAAAGGAGGTATAAGGTGTATGTGATTGATTTAAATATTGTAAGTTGTATATTTGGTTATTGAGTAAAACATTATGGGTGTTTGAGAATTATTTCTTGTGAAATAAGGAGTTATAAGGTGTTATTGTGGTTTGATTTTTTATTATAATTTATGTATGGTGAAAAGGAATGTTGAGGGTTTTTGATAATTATTAATGCTTCATATTTGAGATCAAAATTCATAGAGCTTTATTTTTCAAATTCTATTGTGCAAATTTTTAAAGGAAAAATTTAGTGTGGATGATTTGAAAGAGAGATCTACTATAGCACCCTAAAATTGGCGCAATAAAACCTTAATAATTACAATTACTCTAGTAAATATTCAAATTCAAAATTCAACCTCCAAAACTACTCCCAAACCACCGTTTAACCCGTTTCCTCCTTTCCCGTGCCATTTTTAGAGTTTTTTTTGTTCGTTTTATGATATCATCTTCGATAAGACGATTTCGCCTCAGATCGGACGATTTCATCTAGCGTAGGACATCCAGACGATCTCGTACCAAACTGATTTGTGCATAGTTGAACTTTGTTCCAACGATGTCTCTAATCCTGGCAGAAGTGTGTCTACACCGTTAGAGACCTCCCCCGTTGGAGATCTCTCAAATTGGGATGATCTCCAACCTCCCAACCTCTATCCTAAGCCTATTTAATCCTAGGCCCTTCCCTTAGCATCCCCCTGGCTGAAATTCCCTATAACTCGAATTCTACATGCACTAGACCATCTTAAATCAATGTTTGCATTTGTATTTTTCCAAGTTTGTTTGTAGGAACTTCATTGTTTTTCAGTCGAAGCAAGCTCAATTCATCTCAGATGATCTTGTACAATCGTGGACGATCTCGGCCCAATTCAAGACAATTTTGACCGCAGTCCACATTGGGGGCAATCAGTGCCCAGAGTTTGCATTTCTTCATCTTTTTTTTGCTATATTATTCTACATTTAGTTAATTCTATGGTTATTCTTTATTATTCTACATCTTGGAGTTCACCCATGTAGCTTTAATGCATAATAAAAGCATAAATTGTCATTAGATCATTACAATGCATTCGTGTCTTAGTTTGATATTATCATTTTAATGTTCTTGTTGAGTGGTATTTTCACCCGATTGTGAAAACACACTCTCCGATAGGATTTGGGTTCTAAATCCTCTGCTTGCAAAGAAATTAAACAAGTAACTTCTCCAAGGTTCTTGTTATGTTAGCATTTTGCATCTGTGTATTAATAATCTCAAATAAAGATATTCAATTAAAATGCTTGGAACACCTTAGTGGTTGCAAGTAACTGAAAACAAGGGGCACTGTGGTTTATTTTATTGTGAAACTTAATGATTGTTCATGAACCCTTATAAAACAAATGTGATTTGATCCTTATATGACCATGCTGCAACTTCAAAATGAAATTTAATGAAATGCCATAAATGAAGGAATTATTTATGGATTTTGAAGTTTTTAAATTTTTTATTTTATTTTAATGCTTGAAAAATTAAAATTGGAGCTTCTAAAAAATAAAGTGCAGCAAAAAGAAAATAAAATGCAAAAGAAAAGAAATTAAAATTGCATCCGATTTGATGCTATCCCGTCTGGAAAAACCGAAGATGTGAGGTTTCCATGCATGCAACCTAACCTATTGGACCTGCAAACATGCACAATCCTGATAAGCTAAGTGCTGATTCCTAGGGTTTGAAATAAAATTCAGATTTCAAATATTCGCCTAATGCAACCCACAAAAGTGGCATTTAACATTATCTATAAATCCGAAATCTGAAAAATGAAAGAATAAACATTAAATTCATAGCATGCACAGAAGATCTCCTTCTTTCTTGCCCACAAGATGCAAATTTCTGAACACTCCTGCATTAAAGAATTAATCATGTTACAACAGCAGAATATCTGGTTTTCTCAAAACCAGAAAAAGGGGCAAAAAATCACTCCCAAGCAGGCCCAGAATGGCATCTCGCCTTAGGCACTGCAACTCTGCCTCCAGCGGTTTTCGACCCTTGTGCCAATCTGTGCTTCTGCTTTTATACTTTTTGGCAATGCTCTCTGTTTCATCCTGTGACGCTTCACTTCATCTTCCAGATCGCTTCGTTTCACCTTCCTTCTTTTTTGCTTTTGAATTTATGTTCGATGCTGAAACGCTTGATATTCTCTGTGACTTGTAACGCTTCTACAGCCTTTACACATGTATGCCACGTGTTCCACACTTTTTTGCATGTTCTATAACGGCCCCATGAAAATCGCGACAAAAAATAGCATGTAACTTTGCTCCTCTACTTTCATCGCGAAAACACGACATGTCGTGAATGTATCGTGACGTTTCCTACCAACGCCTTTCTCCTTCATGCACAAACGTGACATGTCGCGATATCGCGACAACTTTTCATTTCGTACGCTTTGCTTTTTTTCATCGAAATCATGACATTTTTCTCTCTTCGTGACATTTTTTTTCGTACACCTTTGTTTTCTGAATCGGATGCTTTTTTTTTCACTGACATGTCGTGAAATCGTGACATATTTTCCTTCGTACACTTTTTGATATCGCGACGTTTTTCTTCATCCCCTTTGCTTTTCGTCGCGAAATCGCGACGCTTTTCTTTGCTTTTTTGGTTTGACCCCATGATTTTGTGACATGTCACAATTTCTGCTATTTTCCGAATCGTCGACACTTTTCATTTTCGGCCATGATCGCGCAACACGTCGCGAAATCGTGACACTTTTCATTTTCGCCGCGATCGCGCAACATGTCGCGATATCGCGACACTTTTTCATTTTCGGCCACGATCGCGCAACATGTCGTGATATCGCGACACCTTTTCATTTTTCGGCAACGATGGCGCGACATGTCACGATATCATGACACTTTTTCATCCTTGTGCAATTTTGCCCCTTTTTCTTGATTTTTAGCATCTGGGTCACTGAGATCTTCTTTGAAAGCATGCAAAAAAGGTGGGTCCCCAATTTTGGGGTGTGTTGTGGATCAGCCACAACAAATGGCGACTCTATTTGTCAAATGCTCCTGAGCATTTGGGTGAGAACCCAACCTGGAAGTATACAAACTCGAAAACATGCGTTAGCACATAAGAAATATAAACAAATGCCCCATAGATCAGAAATACATGAATCATCAGAATCATCAAGTATCAGCTCGGTGTGTGCAATGTGTTTCATTCCCTATCGTTTGAAATTGATCAACATTCCATTGTCAGTTTTACATGAATGCATATGTGAGATTGTGAATGATTTGTGTAACCTAATAAATATGCTAAGAGATTTTGCTTTTATAAAAGGCATAGTCTTTCTTCTAGTATCATACACAAACATTCAAGATTATCAAACCCTCTTAGGATCAACTATATGTATAATGAATTGCTTTATTATATCCCAAAGTTGGTTATGAGTCCCTACTATCTTGAACCCATGTGCAAGTGAATGTGAAATCAGAACTTTGGGGAATCAGACTCCCAACCTAACCGAGATGGGAGTTTAACCCTATCCTTACTATTCTGATTTAGAATTCATTACCTCACTTTGAGCAAAATAATTTAACCAATTATGGAAGAAATGGTCATGCTAGTCTAACCCTTTGGACAATCAGTGGTCTTGTTTTTTAGACAAGACATGTTGCCATGCATGGGCATACTTAACCCCATAATCCAAGACTTATCTTCATTTCTTTGGACCTTGGGGATGACTACCCATCCTTTGCAGAGGACAAGTAGTACGATCCTTCCAATCCAATATAAATATGAGATGGGAAAAATTTAATTTTTTACTTCTTGGACCTTGGGGATGACTACCCATCCTTGCTAGGGACATGTAGTACGATCCTTCCAATCCAAGCTTTGGATAAAAATGGAAAATATTAATTTTATTGCTTAGACCTTGGGGATGACTACCCATCCTTTGCAGAGGACAAGTAGTACGATCCTTCCAATCCAAGATTTATCATGAAATGAGACATAGGAGCTTTGGGGAATCAGATTCTCAACCTAAGCGAGATGAGAATTTATGCCCTATCCTTACTACTCCATGTAGGTCAAATCAAAGCTTTGGGGAGTTGGATCCTCAACCTAAGTTCGATGAGGATTTAGCCCTATCCTTACTACTCTGATTTTAGGCTTTAAGCTTTATGGAAGTGGTCAAAACCACTGTCTTAAGGATCATGCTGCATAAATAGGATAGACATGAAATACTTCTTTCGCCCAACCTTTTCTTCCAAGCAAGGTTTTGATCATTTTGCTCAAGATCCTTTTTAATGTGTATAAAATGTGCTTGGTTCTAGATATCTCAAGACTCGGTTCCCAACCTTAGGATTTTCTTCTTATTTATGTGATAGCATAACCTTAAGAGGATTTGACACACTTTAATGATTTGTATTTGAAATGCATTTGCAACTAAGATGGCATGTATGTGCAAAGTGAGATGTAATATGAATGCATTGTCTTTTGAAATGCAGATGAAATATTGCCATATAAAACTGACTACTTCATGCATCACAAGTTTCAAACGATATTATTAAATTGTTTGTGTTACTTGTGGAGCTTCTACAACACAATTCCAATGTTCCATATTTCCCCGATCTAGAACATAAGTTAGCATCTCAAGGCAACTTTTTCATCATTTTTTTTTATTATTTATAGACAAACAAAACATGTCAAATAAACACACAACTTTAAATTAAAACTTATTCAATCCAAAACCAAACTGCAATCCCAAAAATGAAAATTTGAAAACACAAACCAAAACCAAACCCAAAGTAACTTTAAAAAGATCTTGAAAACACAAACCAAAACCCAAAAACCAAAATCTATATACAAATGTACAATATAATACAAGATGATGCAAAGCTTGGATTATCACTTTCCTGGATCCCAAACATGATTAGAACATTTCAACAAAAATATAACATGATATGCATGCCAAATGTTGTGGGAATCCCACAAAAACAAGACAAGACCAAACAATGCAACAAATTTCCACTTGCCATGCTCACCATACCAATTTGATTTAGTTCCAATAATACTCCCATAGGTGAGCATCAAATTACTAAAATGATTAGACAATAAATGATTTTCAATTTTATCATGTCTATTCTTTAAAACTTCCATTTCCAAACTCAATCTTTGATTTAGAATTAGGCTATCCTTTTCAAATATGCAATTTTGTAAGTAGGAGCCTATTTCTACAAATTTCAAAGCCAAATCATTTTCCAAATTTGTAGGCCAATCAAATTTGTGTAACAATTTACAAGCATCTAGGATATTTACTAAATTAGGATCATTAAAAGTTTTTATCCTAGATTCAATTAGTAATTGTTGATGAATTTGGTTTAACAATTCAAGTGCATCAACTTCTTTTCCATTCATTAAAACAATGTTATTAAAGGTGTGATTAAAAATTATACCTTGTTTTTCATTTACCTTTAATGACATTTCATCATTCAAATTCAAAACATGGTCATGCAAATTCTCAACCCTCAAATGTTTTTGGTCAAAGTGTATGTCCCATGACTCATCTTGATGATCCTTCATTTGAGTTGCTTCCAATTGATCAATCTCTTTGTCATTTGGTTCTAATTCTTTGTTCACTATCCATGGTATCTCTTCATTTGAATCCTCAAAATCATCATGCAAACTTGCATCCACACCTTCAATGAATTTATATTCAACATGATCAAATTTTGTCCCCTTTTCAAATCTTGTGAATATGAGATCTTCGTATGATGTAGAAGGTTCAACATCCTGCATATCAAGTGAAATATGAGTTTCATCTATAGGGATGTGAGAAAAGAATGCATTATCATATCTCCCCCAACCATTGTGAAAATTGTCATCCAAATCCATGGCATGAAATTCCATGATGTTTGTGACATGATCTCTTGATTCATTCATCAATTCATTTTCTTCTTTGTCCTTGGTAATAGAATCATTATAATCTTCCAAAATTTGATGAGATTTGAAACCCTCTTCCAAAACATCCTCAAATTGTACAGGAGTTGTAATATCTTCCTTTGAGTAGGCAATTATGTTGTCCTGTATATCAATTGGCACAAAAGTTTCATTAGTAGTTTTGGAATGAGTGAAATCTTCCCACTTCTTCCAAGCATCATAATAATCATCTTTCAAAATCAAGTGGTGACGTTCAACTACTTCTTCAACATCTTCCAATTCATCAATGTGTTTCTCATCAAATTCATCTTCACCTTCCTTAGATGGTTCAATTATTTCCAAAAGTGGGTTATTTCTTGAATTCAAATTTATAAGGCTATCATTGTCCAAATTAGTAACCCATGATTCATTTTATCATAATTTGGAGGGTGAAGAATTTCTTGATCCTTAATTTTACACATCTCATCAATAGTATCTTCCAAGAACAAGTGGTGAAACTCTATCATGTCTTCAAATTCATTTATTGGTTTTCTCCCCATTTCACTTTCAACCACTTCATTTAATTCCATGGCAGGTTCCATCTTATCACATATATCAAACATTGTTGAATTTAGAACCCCTTCATCTAGATAATCGTGTATCTCTACATGATCCTCACTAGTGGATGTTGTCTTAGCAATTTGCACCTCCTCGTGGACTACATCTAAGGTGGTTGTAAGATTTGGATATTCAAATTCATCCCCTTGATCATTTACCTTAGGTATCATTGGAGTGGAGGGTGCTATGTTTGATGGTTGGTGTAGGTTGGCATCAAAAGAACAATCTCTCATGTGAACATGTTGTGCCTTTTCTTCTTCAAGACCTTGTCGTTCTATCTCTTCTAAGACCTCATGGATTTTCTCTAGGGACAAACCACTCGGCTTTTCCTCAATGAGTGAAGCAAGTGTGGGGTGTATGGCTCCTAGGTATACTTCCATGGCTTCCTCTTCCAATGTGTTAAAATTTTCCCACATTTGGGAGTGCAACTCACGAAATCTTCCATTGAATTGACTCAAGGATTCATTAGGCTCTTTACATATGGAGGTAAACTGATTTTTCAGGATTTCTAAGTCAACCTGATTACCAAAATGATAAAGATAGGCTGCTTCTAGTTGTATCCAAGAAGTCCTAACCTCCATGGGTAGTTGGCTATACCAAAAGAATGGTCTATCATCCAAAATGTATGCAAATAACTTACAAGCCACCTCCTCATAGAAAATATGGAATTTACATAATGTATCCTTGTAGACATGCAGTTTTTGCAAGTATCCTAGTGGCACCTCTTGATTAAAACACCGTAAAAAATCCAATAACATTGTAGGAATTTGATAGGGTACCACAGGTATAGATAAACCCTCATAATGATCCTCTATCATTGATACCATTCTCTCTCTTAGAGACACTATTTCAGCTCTCAGGGATACCATTTGCTCCTCAAGTGTTGCCATTAGTGAAACTTAAAATGTAATTTTAGAACCAAATCTGTTGAATATTCAACTCTGCAATATAAAAAAAATCAAGTTAGCATCAACCAAGAGATGTACTTATTAAAATCAAATGTCAAGTAATTGCATGAGACCAAAATTTTCAAAATTAAATCAAATCACATATTTTTGTATGAACAATCAGAAAAATATACAGCATACCTGAATTGCTTAAAATAGAATAAAGTAAATAAATTCAGGCCGTCCTTTTACAATCTGCTGAGTGTTAGAGGAGTAAAGCATAAAAAATTTAAATTTAAATAACACTAAAATAAACCCGTTCGGCCCTCCTAGCACCAATCCGTTGAGTGGTGTTAGAGGCCGAAGATGCTAATCAAATGGACTTGAAATATTTAGCAATGTAAAGCTCTCAAACAATTATAAACCCGTAGCATCTAAAATCATGATAAAATAAACCTTTCATGCCCTCCTTCTAGCGCCAATCTGTTGAGTGGTATTTTCACCCGATTGTGAAAACACACTCTCCGATAGGATTTGGGTTCTAAATCCTCTGCTTGCAAAGAAATTAAACAAGTAATTTCTCCAAGGTTCTCGTTATGTTAGCATTTTGCATCTGTGTATTAATAATCTCAAATAAAGATATTTAATTAAAATGCTTGGAACACCTTAGTGGTTGCAAGTAACTGAAAACAAGGGGCACTGTGGTTTATTTTACTGTGAAACTTAATGATTGTTCATTGAACCCTTATAAAACAAATGTGATCTGATCCTTATATGACCATGCTGCAACTTCAAAATGAAATTTAATGAAATGCCATAAATGAAGGAATTATTTATGGATTTTGAAGTTTTTTTAATTTTTTATTTTATTTTAATGCTTGAAAAATTAAAATTGGAGCTTCTAAAAATAAAGTGCAGCAAAAAGAAAATAAAATGCAAAAGAAAAGAAATTAAAATTGCATTCAGCTTGATGCTATCCCGTCCTGGCAAAACCGAAGATGTGAGGTTTCCATGCATGCAACCTAACCTATTGGACCTGCAAACACGCACAATCCCGATAAGCTAAGTGCTGATTCCTAGGGTTTGAAATAAAATTCAGATTTCAAATATTCGCCTAATGCAACCCACAAAAGTGGCATTTAACATTATCTATAAATCTGAAATCTGAAAGATGAAAGAATAAACATTAAATTCATAGCATGCACAGAAGATCTCCTTCTTTCTTGCCCACAAGATGCAAATTTCTGAACACTCCTGCATTAAAGAATTAATCATGTTACAACAACAGAATATCTGGTTTTCTCAAAACCAGAAAAAGGAAGGAAAATCACTCCCAAGCAGGCCCAGAATGGCATCTCGCCTTAGGCACTGCAACTCTGCCCATAGCGGTTTTCGACCCTTGTGCCAATCTGCACCTCTACTTTTATACTTTCTGGCAATGCTCTCTGTTTCACCCTGTGACGCTTCGTTTCATCTTCCAGATCGCTTCGTTTCACCTTCCCGCATTTTTGTTGCTTTTGAATTTATGTTCGATGCCGAAACGCTTGATCTTCTCTATGACTTGTAACGCTTCTACAACCTTTACACATGTATGCCACGTGTTCCGCACTTTTCTGCACGTTCTGTAATGGCCCCATGAAAATCGTGACAAAAAATAGCATGTAGCTTTGCTCCTCTACTTTCACCGTGAAAACGCGACATGTCGCGATATCGCGACGTTTTCCTGCCAACAGCCTTTCCTGCCTTCATGCACAACGAAATGGTGACATGTCGCGATATCGCGACAACTTTTCATTTCGTACACTTTGCTATTTTTCTATCACGAAATCGTGACACTTTTTCGTTTTGAGCTGTCTTGCGGCTTTCTGTCGCGAAATCGTGACATTTTTCTATTTCGTACACCTTGCCTGTTTTCTGTCGTGAAATCGCGATGCTTTTCTCTTTCGGGCTGCTTATGCTGTATTTGGCCACGAAAACGCGACATGTCGCGAAATCATGACATATTTTCCTTTCCATACACTTTCGCTGCTTGGAGCCACGAAAACGCGACCTGTCGCAATATCAGGACGTTTTTCGGCTTCATACCCCTTTGCCAGCTTTTCGTCGTGAAATCGCGACGCTTTTCTGCTTTGCTCTGTTTGACTGGATTGACCCGCGATATTGTGACATGTCACAATTTTGTGACAATTTTACATTCTACCTTTCTCTCTCCTCTCTGGACCACGATGGAGTGACATGTCGCGATATCGCGACACTTTTCACTTTCTGGCAGTGACCACGCAACACGTCGCGAAATCGCAACACTTTTCATTTTCGGCCGTGATCGCGCAACACGTCGCGAAATCGTGACACTTTTTCATTTTCGGCCGCGATCGCGCAACACGTCGCGAAATCGTGACACTTTTTCATTTTCGGCCGCAACACGTCGCGAAATTGTGACAATTTTCATTTTTCGGTAGCGATGGCGCGACATGTCGCGATATCGCGACACTTTTTATCCTTGTGCAATTTTGCCCCTTTTTCCTGATTTTTAGCATCTGGGTCACTGAGATCTTCTTTGAAAGCATGCAAAAAAGGTGGGTCCCCAATTTTGGGGTGTGTTGTGGATCAGCCACAACAGTTCTTACTACCATTTTACATCATTACCCTCTATTATCATAGTTGCATTCTCTGTATTTTGCATCTGTTTCTCTGTTTGCAGGTCTCTGACGAATTCGTCAGATCTCAGATGATCCTGTCAGATAGGAGACGATCCTATCAAATTCTAGACGATCTTGACTGCTTCAAAAATTAGAATCTCCATCAGACATCCGGATCAGGTATGGCTCTGTAATTTAGCCTTTTCTCTCTGTTTTCTGTCTAATTTTGTTCTCTGTATGCATTTAGTCTGCACTTTCATAATAGAACAACTTAGTTTCATTTGGCCAAACCTAGGACTTGGATGATTAAAGATAAAACTGAACACATCAAACACATTCCCAACCTAGGCATGGAAACTGCCATTCAAACGTTTCCTGGTGAACCCACCATCCATCGAAAAATCACCATAATACACCTCCCCCGAGAGGCGGGACCTTCGCAAGGCCTCTCAATCCGAGGTACCGTGCCATCCTTTTCCCATCCTCCTTCCGGGCACGGATCCTATATCCTGAAGGTAGGGATGCGAAAAATTTGGAGCGATACATTTTGGTGAACCCGACGTGAATGCATTTAAAACCTTTTGAAAACAAAAAAACAAAAAATAATAAAACAACCAAAACATAGATGCATTTCAAATCATCTAAAACTAATAAGTTGCATATCATGTTTAGATGGTAGCTCCTAAGAAAATATTAGCAATTACTATAAATGTTGAAAACCAATTGGCAGCCATAGAAATCAATTATGTGCTTAGTGTGCCTGAAACAGATAGAAATCAACTTTTGTGGGACGAACTTGATAGAAGACTAAGTGTCATTTCATCTAGGTCAACAAAACTTAAACAAATCAAGAGGCTTGTCCTAGATAGAATCCTGGATCCTCATCAACTCGTCTTTTATCATGAACTTCAGAGAGCTCTGCCATAGATGGTTAGCTTATAGGATAGCTCTTGTGTCTTCAGAATTGTTCACCTTCGAGGAATACCTCGAGAACGCAGCCATTATACACCAGTTCCTAGGTCGTGTAGAAGACCAAGAGGTTGTTCTTACGGATAGGGAAATATGGAATAGAGTTCCTCGAGCTGTGTTATATCGAGAGTATTGCCACGAGCTTTACTTCTATCAACCAGAATCTGAGATAGATAATATCACTATAGCTCTTTTCATTAAATTTTTGAAAGAAAATTTTCAATTTGAAGAAGAACACTTCATGACTCCTGAAGAACTCGAGCCCATTAATGATATTTATAAATTGTTTATAGAAAACTAGATCATTACTTTCAGTATTAGTTCTTGCATTTATTGTGTTGTTTGTTATCTTTACAATATTATTACAAAAACAAGAAAAACTAAAAAAAAAACATAACAAAAACCAAAACCTTTCATTTTAAATATTGTAGTAGGTATATAATTAATATATACCTCTTAAGCTTGTTGCATATATATATATATATATATATATATATATATATATATATATATATATATATATATTTGCTGAAATCTAAATTAAGCACAATGCCTAAACTTAGGAATGGTAAACAAACCGAAGGAGAAGAAGAAGATTGGTTAGAAGATAAAACTAGAAACCCAAATGTCCTTCCCGAAGATCCAATTCGGAAGGAGAAACTCTAGATCAACCAGAAGATGACCTAGGCGAAGACAATGAACAAGAAGAAAATGTTAAAGAGGATGGATCCTCATCCCCTAGAGTAGCTCCGGATGGAACTATTGCTTTTGACAACTTAGATCATTTCTAGAAATTTTTCAATAATAACATTGGCGCTCTTAATATGGCAGTTCGTATTGATAAAGGGCAAATTAGTGACACTCAAGCAGCCATGGAACATATGTTTGATGTGCACACTAATCCCTTGTCTTTCATTGATCAAGAAAGTGATAAGGCTGGACCATCCAATAGAGATATGGTCACTATGATTCAGAACATGCCAAAACAACAGGTTACCCAACCTCCTAAGGAACCTGTTATTGAGCCTAAAATCATTCCCACACAAAAGAAAACTTCCTTCACTGCTTTACTTCGCCAAACTATTGATCAATATGCTTCAAGTAAACAAAAACCTAAAATGAAGCCAAACACCAATTTTCAACAATCTGGAATACAACATAATACAACTTCAAAATTCCTTCATAACACCTTTCCTACCAACAATTTACACAATAGCAACATAGCATCTAATCTTCATGTCCCTCCATCATATGCTCACAAATCCCATATCAATGCCCTACCGAACCAATATGGTGGGCAAACTAGTAATCTGGAAGCCATGGTGAAACAGTTAGCTTCGCGTATGGACCAGATAGATCCTTACCGTCCCTCGTACAATTATCGAGAGATATGTAGTCAACCTTTGGATCCCATAGTTGTAGCACAACCGTACCCTAAGCATTTTCCCATGCCCATCCCGCCTATATATAAAGGAACCGAAGATCCCATAGAGCATCTTCGCATGTTTAGGATAGCATGTCATGATATATCACATGATGACTTGCTATTACTAAAAATGTTCCCAAAAAGTTTAGGTGGAATGGCATTAGAGTGGTACTATCAATTGCCCACTCATTCTTTGAGAAACTTTGAAGAAACAACTGAATCTTTTGTCCATCAATTTAGTGCCTACATCGAGAGGCATGTAACCATTAAAGATTTATACAACTTAAAACAAGACAAGGATGAATGTTTTGCCGATTTCTTAGCTAGATGGAGGCGGTTGATAGGAAAACTGCACTTTGTGCTACCTTATAGGGAAATGTTGGACATTTTTATTAATAATTTACAAGAACAAATATCTTATGAGCTATCAATCTGCTACTTTAACTACCTTCGATCAGACTATAGATTTAGCTCGAAGAGTAGAAGATGCCCTCATTAGGAGAGGCCAACTTAGGAAGAAGGATGATGAGAAAACATCCAGAAATCAGTATAAAAACAAACAAGTTGTAGGTGACGGAGTCACTGATAGCAAAAATGTTGCTAATATCAATGCAACGAAAACAACAAAAAAATTTATATTGAAACCGCCTGATAAGCCTCCTCGAGAATTTACTAGATTGAATCAACCATTATCAACTATTTTACCTCAATTACTCGAAAGAGGTTTGATCCAATTACCAACTATCCGGGAACCTGATCCAACTATACCCGGATACAGAGCTGACTTACACTTGTGATTTCCATAGAGGGCCTGGACACTCTACCAACGCTTGTAAAAGGTTGAAACATAAAATACAGGATCTGATTGATAATAATGAAATGGAGGTGCAAGCCTTCCAACCTAAACAAAATGCTCCTAATAATCCTCAAAAGACCATTCCCCAAAATCAAAATCAAAATGCTAATCAATCATTAGACATATTTCAACACCCTTTACCAAGACATGGTAAAGAGGTGGCCAATCAAATCGAACATCATAATGTTCCTCCTCCTACCCGATATGTAGGAACTATTAGCGGACATTTACCTAATCATGATTTACAAATATTTGACACAACTTTATCCATGGTCACAACCAGGCCCCTACATAATATTCAAACTCCAGATCCTAGTGATATAGAATCAGATACTGAAAGTGAAATAGACATCACTTCAAACCAATCGAATAGTTCTGAAAATGAATCAGATCCTATTCAACCCATCACAGATGCTATGGTTCCAGAAGAACCATTTCCTAGAAGAGTTACTACTCGACCCTCTTCTAATCAATTCCTCCCAAATGAACAAGCCATAAACGCTCAACCGAGACCAGTTCAGCATCTTCAATATAACATTGTAGGTACCATTGGAGTCGTTACCCGACAACGAGGCTCAAAATTCTCAACAAGAACCAAACCAGAATGATGGATCAGCTCCATTTGTTTTGAAAAATCCCAATAAAGGGAATCATGCTTCCAATGTTCAACTTAAACCCCCTTACAATATTAATGAGCAATTATCCAATACTACAGCCAGAATTTCCCTTTTGGATTTATTAAGATCTTCTCCTACCCATAGGGATGAGTTGATGCTTACATTAAGCCAAATGATGGTACCTCAAAATATTCAACCTGAAGCCATGGCCAATACTATCATCACTCGAGAGGTTGATTGTATTGACTTTCGGGATAAAGATATCCCACAACATAGTTTACATAAGGATAATCCCTTATATATTCTTGCTCTAATTGGAGATGTAGTCTGTTAAACGAGTCCCGATTGATAATGGTTCATCTCTAAACATTTGCACTTTTGACTTCTACCAACGATTTGGCTTTAGAAGTGATGAAATGAAGAAAACTGACATGATTATCAAAGCTTTCAATGACGAAACACAAGAAACGTGTGGAGTTATTACCATCCCATTGCAAGTTGGTCCTCGAACTCTAGATACCACCATGTTTATTGTACATTGCCCCACATCGTACAATATACTCTTGGGTCATCCTTGGATCAATGCAATGCGGGCTGTCCCATCAACTTTACACCAATGTGTTAAATTCGAATTTAAAAATCAGTTGGTCACTATCCACGGTGATCCTAGACCCTTTGATATGTGTGCTTTGGCAGAACCTGTTGGAGTGCAATTTTGCCCCGCTCTGTCATCCACACATCCTAATTCTTATTTTTCATCTAAAACTGTGAAACACACACCCATAGCTTCACCTATTTCCCCTCCATTCATTTCACCCTCATATATAGATCAACAATCTTCTAAACAAACCACTCTAGAACCTCAAAAAGATCTTCAATCCACGACCAATCCTTCATGTTCTATCCCTATAATTTCAAAACCTATAGACCCATCTATTAACACTTCCACATTATCAACATCTATCATACCTTCCACATCTAAAGATATAGGGAATGATCCTTCTACATCTTATGCTCTTTCTGATGAACTTTTACCAGATTTATCCACAATCTTAATATCAGAAAAAACAAATGCTTTCATGCAAGATTCAATTCTTTTAAATAACTTGCCGCCATCTCCTCGTACTTTGGGCCTCCCACAACCTATGGGAAGTACTTACCAAGTCGGGAGTTGTGCCTTCATTTATAAAGGATATGACTAGGGAAGAATCCCTCGAAATATCAAAACTCATCATGAGGGATATGCTCGATGTTATTTTACCAATGAATATATTAAAGCTAAACCCATAATGCTTAAAATGGGATATAAAGGGAAAGGCTTGGGACCTTTCCAAAATGGCATGAAAGAACCTTTCGAGGTAGAACCGTGGCCTGCCCGCTGTGGTGTGGGCCTATTTCCTAGTAAGGGTCAACCCTTTCCTTTTGAAGATGATGATCAACTCATATGTTATCAAGATTATTTGGATAGGCGTGATGATTTGCCTCTAAAAAATCAGCCATTTACATGTAACATGCTATCCATAGCTTACCCCGAAATGATTGCTGACTCCGATGAGGAGTTGGAAGGAGATATCTTCCACGATGTCTCCGTTGAAGAGATGTTACACAATGGATTTTATTTTGATGGTTCTATACCAACTATAGCCCAACTTGAGACCACTAATCCTCAAGATGAATTATCCAACTTAACCTTACAAGAATTACAAGAATTGGGCGTTTCACCCGCCCCACCTAATTTTGAAAGAGATCTACACATGGAGGTAGAAAACGTCATTAAAATTAATATTGGAACCGAGGATAGTCCTCACATAATCAATATTGGATCAGAATTAAGTCAAGAAAAACAAGAGCAATACATTGCATTCCTTAAAGAATATGAAGATGTCTTCGCTTGGACATATGAAGATATGCCAGGTCTAGACCCTTCTGTAGTCATGCATCACCTAGTGGTCCATCCGGATGCTAAACCTGTTAAACAAAAACTTAGAAAAATGCATCCCAAAGTGGCTTTGCTAGTCAAAGGGGAGTTAGAAAAACTCCTGAATGTTGTTTTTATACAAGCTATTGATTATGCTGAATGGATCTCAAATGTAGTTCCAGTTACCAAGAAAGAAGCCACCAAAGTTAGGGTTTGCACAGATTTTAGAGATATTAATGCTGCATGCCCTAAAGATGATTTTCCTCTTCCAAACATGGATCAAATCATTGACTTTACTATCGGGAGTGGGATGATGTCCTTAATGGATGGATTCTCCGGTTATAATCAGATCAGGATAGCTCCTGAAGATCAGGCTAAAACAACCTTTATTACCCCCTGGGGTACCTTTTGTTGGAAAGTGATGCCATTTGGCTTAAAGAACGCAGGTGCAACCTATCAACGAGCTATGACTTATATTTTTCATGATATGATGCATGATATCCTACATGATTATGTAGATGATATTATAGCTCGCTCTATTAATGAAGATAATCATTTAGATGATTTGAGAAAAGTTTTTAATCGATTACGAGAATATCTTATTCGATTAAATCCAGCCAAATGCATATTCGGAGTTAAGTCCGGTAAACTATTAGGGGTTTTAGTTTCTTTACGTGGTATCAAAATCGACCCTCTCAAGATTGCGGCTATCACTGATATGCCCGCACCTACTAATATATCTGAGTTACGAAGTTTACAAGGTAAGCTTCAAGCCATCCGTCGCTTCATCGATAAGTTGGCGGACAAAACCGGTCCCTTTCTTAAACTTCTTAAGAAGGATGTCCCTTTTAATTGGGACGACGAATGTAAAGAAGCTTTTGAACTTCTCAAACAATACCTCCTTAACCCACCTGTGCTTTCACCGCCTAGACCCGATCGCCCATTTCTCCTGTATATTTCAGCTTCAGATTCTGCCTTAGGAGCTATGTTAGCTCAGCTTGATGATGCGAAGAGAGAACGTGCTAATTATTATATTAGCCGAACCTTCATTAGTTATGAAACCCGCTACACAACATTAGAAAAACTATGTCTAGCAGTCGTGTTTGCTACGCAAAAATTATGCCATTATATGCTTAATCAAAAAACTTATGTCATTGCTAAATATGATCCCTTGAGGTATCTCATGAGTCGACCTTATTTATCGGGTCGCACAGCCAAGTGGGTTCTTGCTCTAAGCGAGTTTGACCTCACGTTCATAGGACAGAAGTCTGTTAAGGGTCAAATCATAGCAGATCAATTAGTTGCTGCACCCTTAGAGTCTACCCATCCCCTCATCATTGAGTTTCCTGATGAATGCCTTCAATTAGAGGCAGACCATATTGAACAATGGTCCTTATACTTTGATGGAGCCCGATGCATGAGTGGGGCGAGTGCGGGTATTATTTTAATATCCCCGCAAAAACATCTTATTCCTCTGTCCTTCAAATTAACATTTGCTTGCACCAACAATACTGCTGAATATGAAGCTCTAATCCTTGGATTACGAGCTGCCTTGGCGCTAAAAATTAAACATCTGTTAGTTTTTGGTGATTCTCAACTTGTTATAAACCAAATTAATGAAGTTTATCAGACCAGAGATGATAAAATGCGCCCATATAAAGCCTATGTTTTACAATTAATGTCTCTATTTGATCAAGTTACCTTGGAAGCTATTCCTCGAACTTGCAACCGTGCAGCTGATGCTATGGCCGCAGTTGCATCTCTCCTACCCTTGGAGTTAGATGACGAATATGCCACTATCATTATTCGTCGACTCCAAGAACCCGCTTCAAATAAGTCATGCTTAGAACCTTTGGATGTGTTTCTAATCAATGAAACTACTCCTGAACCTTGGTATACGGATATATTTGATTTTCTCCAAAATGGGACTTTCCCTGCCAATTCTAATAGAAGCCGAGCATCGGTTATTACGTAGACGAGCAAGTCGATTTGTAATAATTGGCAATACTTTATATAGGAGATCTTTTGAAGGTATCCTATTAAGATGTTTGAATTTAGAAGAATCCCAATCAGCCTTGAGTGAAGCCCACGATGGATCTTGTGGAGGACACTTCAGTGGTAGTGTCATTGCTAAAAAGCTCCTTAGGATAGGATACTTTTGGCCTACCATGGAGAATGATGCACATGATTATGTGCGCCATTGCGACAAGTGCCAAAAACATGCTGACCTTGTCCATGCGCCTGCACAAGAACTGCAGGCTATTTCATCTCCTTGGCCCTTTTCAAAATGGGGTTTAGATATTATTGGCAAAATCAATCCTGTGTCATCTGATGGACACAAATTCATCATAACCGCCACCGAGTATTTCACGAAGTGGGTTGAAGCTATGCCTTTAGCTTCCTGCACTGGCACACAAGTCTCTAAATTTATTTTTAATCAAATCATTTGTAGGTTCGGAATTCCTGCAAATCTCATCTCTGATAATGGAACTTGTTTCAAAAATAAAGATGTTAAAAAATTATGCCAAAAATATAAGATTCAACATCGCTGGTCCACTCCCTATTATCCTCAGGGTAATGGTCAAGCAGAAGCATCTAACAAAACCTTAATCAAAATTCTCAAAATATTGGTAAATAAATCTGGCCATGACTGGCACATTCAGTTATATCCAACCTTGTGGGCCTATCGAACTAGTGTTCGAACTCCCATTGGAACTTCACCTTTTGTTTTGGTTTATGGTGCTGAAGCCGTTTTTCCCTTTGAATTAGAAGTTCCTTCTTTGGCTCTACTACTTCAAGATACCGAAGTAGGAGATGAATATCGAGCTGGCAGACTCAATCAGTTGGAACTCCTAGATGAAAAATGCATCAATGCTTTGGAGCATCTCCGTGCCTACCAAAACAAGCTTAAAAGATCATATGCTAAAAAAGTTCGTCATCGATCCTTTGAGATCGGCGACCTTGTTTTAAAAGAAAATAAAAAAAATACTAATGCAACTAAGGACCTTAAAGGTAAATTTGAGCCCAACCGGCTTGGACCATACATTATCACTGCTAAATTTGAATCGGGAGCATACAAATTATCTACCTTAGATGGTAAAGAACTTAAAGAACCCATGAACATTTTGCATCTTAAACGTTACTATGTATAAATTTGGTCATTTCATCCTTGTATATATTTGTTTAAAATATTTCAAAATCACTATCTTGTATTTCTTTCAATTTATAAATTCAAAAACACCAAAAACATTCATAATCATCAAAATATTCAAAACTACTTGTTGTATTTATTTATGGCACTTGTTAATTCTTTCAAAAACAAAAAAATAATAATAATAAAAAAAAAACAGCAATATTCTTGACTCTTTCGAAACCAAAACAACATAAAGAAGAAAGAGAGAGTCAACATTCTCAAAACTTCTCAAAAAGTATTTATATATATCTTCTTACAAATGTTGCAGTTATATGTTTCAAATTATTTTGGATAAATTAGCATTTATTTGGAATCCCTCACTTTCACAAACACAAAATAAATATCTTGATTTTTATCTGACATGATTACTAATCTCTCTTATATCAAAGTCCACAAAATTCAATTAAATAAAGTTTGAGCACAGAGAATTGATCTTGTTATTTACTTAAACCAAGCACATCCTTTCACAATAAAATGATTATATTTGTAATGTCCATGCTATGCTACATAGTAGAAGTGGTTTCTTGAGCGAAAAGTTTCCCCTGCTATCCTATCATGCACATGGTCTAGAATCTTTGAGAATTGGCAAAAGGACAAGCTCACCCCTACCCAGAATAAAAATCCCTTGCTCTACAGCTAATCCGAGCAAGTATCCCTAGCATAGAACAAAAAAAAAAAGCAAAGTTCAAGAAAAAGAGAAAAAGAAAAATATTATTTTATATCATTACAGCATTATCAAGCAAAAATACAAAAAGAAAAGAAATGAAAGCAAAAGCAAAAGCAATAAAATCCCTTTCCCTACCCTTTGAAAAGAAAAGAAGGGTTGATGAGCTTGAATCCCTGGAATTCTCAATTATTCGAAAACTGTGAGGTAAGCCCCATAACAGGTGGTTTGTGCCCAACCCGCTTGGCCTTGGGTAACTCCTAGCGTGGCGATATGTCTGTCACATTAGCGACCTTCTTTTGTACAGACCTATGTCTGCTTATGGATTAGCTAGCTCTTGATAATCCGACTTACATAGTAGTCTAGTATGGTTATATGCATCTACATCATG
This sequence comes from Wollemia nobilis, assembly GCA_028583015.1. Classification (NCBI taxonomy): domain Eukaryota; kingdom Viridiplantae; phylum Streptophyta; class Pinopsida; order Araucariales; family Araucariaceae; genus Wollemia; species Wollemia nobilis. Next base: position 7,578,600 of record JAQPPZ010002447.1, on the reverse strand, counting down.
GTTAATGAACACTTATTTGGTTCATTCAAATCACTTGTATCATATTATCTTGCTCAAAAACTGGTAAATGAACATAGCAATTGCACACACATTTTGTATTTGAGAGATTTTGTGTATCATTATGATAAATCAAGATTGGAAATGACTTCACATATGCACATGGGATTCCTTATAAATCTAACTTTTGTCTTTAAGATACTTTGAAATATTTTTTTGCAAATTGTTTGGAATAAATTCATTTTCTTCTTTAAAGTACAGTTGTTTAGTATAAAGACAACTACATACATAATAGAAAAAATCAAAATTTCTTTCAAAACCATACAACACACAACACACACACACACACACACACACACACACAATATTTTTTATATTATATATATTTTATATATATATATATATATATATTGTCGACTTTCACGACGATGGTATAGTTCTAAAACCAAAATTGGAATTTTATGCCTAGCGCAAGTCCTCATCTTCATATTTTCTATTTATTAAAAATCAACCATGCAATAAAACTCTCTTTTTTTGGATTTCGCGATGATGGTATAAGTCTATACCTACATATTCTATGCCTAGCGCAAACCATTGTACCAATTTTTATTCCCCATTTATTTAAAAATCATGAAAACCATATGACTTAAATCATTCTGTTATACAATTATGTTTTTTAACAAAAAGCATGCACATTATCACTATTTCATGTCATTATGTCAACCTTCAATTTTGCAATGATGGTATAATTCCTAGGGAATTATCCAAAAAATTTATCACACTTAGGAATTTATGCCTAGCAAAAATCATTTTAACATTATTTCATGCATACTATTTTTATGAAACTCTGAAAACAAACCATCATCATCATCATTTGCACCATTGCACCAAAGTCTTAAGACAGTCTCTTAAGCACTCTTTTACTTTTTAACAATATTTCTATACTGGGATTAGCTTGACGACCGAGTGAGCGGCGACTCCATGAAATGGTCTATAATAGCGACAATGTCCTTTGAAATTATTGTTAAAAGTCCCTTTTATTTTTTTATCAAATCATCACATCACAAACAACCAATTTGTTCTATCAGATTATTTCATTTAAATTTTTCAAGCATGACATTTCAACCATAATATTTCCAACGACGTAATTACATGAATCATCAAATCAATCAATCAAAACATTAAAAGCATCATAAAAATACATAAGACACAAGTCATATGATCAAAAATATCTCATCTATATCTGTATCAACCATAATATACATCATATCAAAACCGAATCGGTATGCCACAATCTATACCTCGGCATACTCAATCCTCTATCAAAAATAATAAATACTATATATCAATCTGTGCAGTGCAATCTATAGTAGCCTAGCCTCGAGAACCCCTCGAGCTCTCAGCCTCATCTCCTCCCCCACCCTGAGGTGGACGAGGTGGCCCCATCGTAGTATGTGTGGTACTACGAGTCCTAGTCGTCGATCGAGATGAAGTCCTCGACGACCCAATCCTGATCGGGTCAGCAATGCCAGCTGGCAGCTGTACCCTCTGACCCTCTGGCACCATCTGGAAGTAGATACCCTGGTAGAACGCGGTCTGAGCAATCGACCGCGCCAGCTCCTGAGTGCTCGCTCCTCCACCCCGTGCTCTAAGGCATGCAATCTCATCTCTGAGCTGTGTCACCTCAGCTCGGTGGCATGCAGCCTCATCCTGCAATGTCTGCACCTATGCCTGGAGACGGACTGTCTTCGCTCGAAGAGTCATTGTCTCGCTGCTCTCCCTAGTGTCAACACCCTTGCCCTTATCGGGCGATGGTGGCCTCTCTCTCTGTGGAGAAGGGGGTCTCTCCTCCCTCCTCTCCCATTGCCGTGGCCTCTGCTGCGCCTGTGGTCTCCTCTTCTCTCTCCCACCGTGACCCTAGGCCACCTCAATGGCCGCCTGGCGTCGCCTCCCCATCCGATGCACAACTGCATGAATCGGACCCTGAGCCCTCGTCATCCGAGGAGGGCGGATGCCTGTGTACCAGGCATCGTAGCCGTCAGCTACCCCAGCATCGTCCCCATCCACTGGCTGAATGGGGGCATCATCTACGTCCTGACTCTAGAAGCGCTCGCATATCTGGAGCCCCGCTAACTGTAGTGTTATCCCGGACAGTCCGAGAAAACTCGTAATCCCTGAGAGATGGGATCCCCTACTGTAGACCGAACTACCTCAAAACTCGGTCATAGCGGTGGAGCTCCACCTCTCCCCTCTCCATCCTCAGCCAATAGACTCGCCTGATGCGAGCCAGCTCCTGTCCATCCTCGGCCCACCCTGGATGATCTCTCCAAGGCCTCCAGGTGATCTGGTCGGAGACAAGGTCATCAAGTAGTCTCCGGGACATCGGTAGATCTATCCGTCGCTGTGACCCTCTCCGGAGCCACCAGTAGAAAGCTCGGGGCCTCTCCCCATCAACCCCTATCAGAGGAAGCCCTACCGGCCTCCGCACCGCAATGTGCTCCCAACACCAAACTCTGTAGAAGCGATGTCATAACCAGACATCGGCCGCCCTTGTACACGACCCCATGCAGGATCCTATACAATCGGCATAGAACAAAGCTGCCCCAAGCAAACCTGTAGCCGTGGTCTCTCATGTCACAGACCACATCTGCCAGTACCCATGGTACCCTGCATCCGCTCTGGTGGCACAACAGAAGTCCACCTACCACCCCAGCCAAAACCCGTGTGAGTCTCGATGCCCCAGGCATCTGACGCAACGACTCGATGTTCACTCCGCCCTTCTCCAGGGCGAAGCTCGGATCGCCACACAGTCGCATCATCGCGTGGCCCTGATTGGCCATGGGAGTGATCAGTCGTCCTTGTATGGGGATCCTCAAAATCCTCCATACATCCTCTAGTGTGGGAGTCATCTCCCCTGTCGATAACCAAAAATAGGAAGAACCCGGATACCACCTCTCTGCTAGGGCTGTCAGTAGCCCCATGTCTGTAGAAACTTGTGGCATCTCTGCCACATGCTGCAAGCCGACCTGTGCCAGCTGATCTCGCTCTGCCTGAGATAGAGCGGCCAAGTCATCTCTCAACCCGCCGTATTTCCATTCTCTGCTCTTCAGTAATCCTCTCTACAACATAAAAACAACAAAACAATAAAAATCATTAATAAAACAAGTAATTAAAAATGCAAGTAAAATAAGTTCAATTTTATAAATGATGATATCGTCCACTATTGGACGATATCGTCCCAAATTTGAGCAAAATCGTCTCCTATTTCGCAAGCCGAAATCGTCCCTAATTTGACGAAATCGTCCCCCTTTCGTCGATTTCGCCCTTAGACGAAATCGGCGAACTTGAGACGATTTCGTCGAAATCGGGACGATTTCGTCCCGACGACGTCGACGGCCCAAAAACGGCCGCGATGCTCAAAAATTGCTCAAAATTCACCTAAAAAGCATGTAAATTCAACTTAAAGCATTCTAAACTAAGTTTAGACTCTTACCCGTAGCCCACGCCGGACCTCTGTCGATCTGTGCACTGTCTCGACCATTTTTGTCTCCAGAGCTCTAAAAACCAAAATAAAAAATGAACAGTAACAATGAATTAGGGTTTTACCCTATTTTTCTTAATTTTATTCAAAACACAATTAAAAACATTTTAAAATTTTGCTTTTTCGCGTTTTTACCTCAAACGTTCGATTTGGGTAAAAACACGGAGGGGGCACCATAGTAAGTCTGTCGTACGATTCGACCAAGAATCGTCGCCTAAAAATGGGAATAATTTTTGCTTTCTCGTAGATCGAGAAGAACTCATCTTTAACGCATTTTCTTCGAAAAATTCGCTAAAGAGGGGGCAAAATGTAGCACCCTAAAATTGGCACAGTAAAACCTTAATAATTACAATTACTCTAGTAAATATTCAAATTCAAATTTCAACCTCCAAAACCGCTCCCAAACCGTCGTTTAACCCGTTTCCTCCTTTCCCGTGCCATTTTTAGAGTTTGTTTTGTCCGTTTGACGATATCGTCTCCGATAAGACGATATCGCCTCAGATCGGACGATTTCGTCTGGCGTAGGACGTCCAGACGATCTCGTCCCAAACTCGATTTGTGCATAGTTGGACTCTGTTCCAACGACGTCTCTAATCGGGCAGAAGCGTGTCTGTGCCGTTAGAGACCTCCCCCGTTGGAGATCTCCCAAATTGGGATGATCTCCAACCTCCCAACCTCTATCCTAAGCCTATTTAATCCTAGGCCCTCCCCTTAGCATCCCCCTGGCTGAAATTCCCTATAACTCGAATTCTACACGCACTAGACCATCTTAAATCAATGTTTGCATTTGTATTTTTCCAAGTTTGTTTGCAGGAACTTCATTGTTTTTCAGCCAGAGCAAGCTCAATTCGTCTCAGACGATCTCGTACAATCTCGGACGATCTCGGCCCAATTCGAGACGATTTCGACTGCAGTCCACATTGGGGGCAATCAGTGCCCAGAGTTTGCATTTTCTCCACTCTTTTTCTATTGCATTATTCTGCATTTAGTTAATTCTATGGTTATTCTTTATTATCCTGCATCTTGGAGTTCACCCATGTAGCTTTAATGCATAATAAAAGCATAAATTGTCATTAGATCGTTATAATGCATTCGTGTCTTAGTTTGATATTATCATTTTAATGTTCTTACTGCCATTTTACATCATTACCCTCTGTTATCATAGTTGCATTCTCTGTATTTTGCATCTGTTTCTCTGTTTGCAGGTCTCTGACGAATTCGTCTGACGAATTCGTCAGATCTCAGACGATCCTGTCAGATAGGAGACGATCCTGTCAAATTCTAGATGATCTTGACTGCTTCAAAAATTAGAATCTCCATCAGACATCCGGATCAGGTATGGCTCTATAATTTAGCCTTTTCTCTCTATTTTTTGTCTAATTTTGTTCTCTGTATGCATTTAGTCTGCACTTTCATAATAGAACAACTTAGTTTCATTTGGCCAAACCTAGGACTTGGATGATTAAAGATAAAACTGAACACATCAAACACATTCCCAACCTAGGCATGGAAACTGCCATTCAAACGTTTCCTGGTGAACCCACCATCCATCAAAAAATCACCATAATACACCTCCCCCGAGAGGCGGGACCTTCGCAAGGCCTCTCAGTCCGAGGTACCGCGCCATCCTTTTCCCATCCTCCTTCTGGGCACGGATCCTATAGCCTGAAGGTAGGGATGCGAAAAATTTGGAGCGATACATCTACTAACCATTTTTTGAAGTGGCACTTTGAAAGGGAAATTATTTTGAGATAGGTTTTTGAAGGCACATCTTCATCAAAGAAAGTTAAGAGGTATGGTGATATCATTCCTTCTTTAAGGTGTTTGGTTGAGCAAATATTTTTGAATCTTAAGGTGGAGAAACAAGAATTATATATATATATGTGTGTGTGTGTGTGTGTGTGTGTGTGTGTGTGTGTGTGTGTGTGCATTGTTGGAAATATTTGAGCTAGGGTTTGTGAAATAAAATGTGCATCCTTGTTGAAAGAAATAAAAAATTCTTGTACTATAGTTTGTGAACAAGTTGTATTTTATTCTTGAAGGAAATTGGAAACACTTGTACTAATATTGAGAGCAAATTTATGCATTATTGTATTTGATATTTGAGAACAATTTGTGCATTGGGTTGAATATTCTTGAAAGTGAATCTGCAAGTGTTATAAATCAGATTTGTGAAGCAAGTGTGTGTATCAGTTTTGATTATGAAAAATACATAAGAAGGTTAGTTATCAAGTGCTAGACTAGAGCTACCTTTAGAATGCAATAAATGTGAGACATGTGAAAGCGATAAACTTAATGAATGTGAAGAACATATTGAGAATTTGTTAGTGCATATCATTCTCTATATGTTCAAGAGGTTAAATGAATTATGGGAAGAATATGTCTGAATGGCCTAGTTGAAGAAAGCATTTCTAAAAGAGATACAAGCATTGTTTTGAACATCATTTATGTGCAATATTTTGGATTGGTTGAGCATGTGTTATGAGTAGATTTGAGTATGTGTTATAAGTAGTTTTGAGCATGTGTTAGAGAAAAGTTAAGCAAATATTATGAGGCAGATTTGAGAAAGTCTTTTGAGAAGACTTGAAGTAGGTATGAGGTAGACTTGATCAAGTCTTGTGAGAAGACTTGAAGCAGGTTTGAGGTATATTTGATCAAGTCTTGTGAAAATACTTGAAGTAGATTTGAGATAGATTTGTGCATGTAATATGTGCAGATTTGGGATAGAGTTGAGACAGATTTATGCATGTAATGTGTGCATATTTAGAATAGAGTTGAGACAAATTTGTGCATGTAATGTGTGCAAATTTGGGATAGAGTTGAGACAGATTTGTGCATGTAATGTGTGCATATTTAGGATAGATTTGAGATAGATTTTTGTATGTAATATGTGCAGATTTGGAACAGAGTGGAGATAGATTTATGCATGTAGCATGTGCATATTTGGAGCAAAGTTAAGTAGAGGTGTGTACCACCTTTGGTGGTGACTAGAGTAGTGGGGACAAAGGTCTCCTACGGATAGAGGTCCACTAGCTATAGTAGTTGGGATAGAGTTCTCCTATGGATAGAGGTACACTAACCATAGAAGTGGGGGCAAAGATCTCCTATGGATAGAGGTCCAATAGCCAGAGCAATGGGGATAGAGGTCTCCTATTGATAGAGGTCCACTAGCCAGAGTAGTGGGGATAGATGTATCCTATAGATAGAGGTCCTCTATACAGAGTAGTGGTGATAGAGGTCTCCTATGGATAGAGGTCCACTAGCTAGAGTAGTGGGGATAAAGGTCTCTAGAGGTCCACTAGCCATAGCAGTGGGGATAGAGGTTTCCTATGGATAGATGTCCACAAACTTTAGCATAGGGTATTGATATCTCTTTTGGATATATGTCCATAAACATTGTAATATGGAATTGGTTCCCAAGATATTGGTTGAGAAAATTTAGAAGAAATATTTTCTCCATGGACGTGACCCACATTGGGTGAAACACATCAAATTTGTGTGTGATGATTTTTGCATTGCCTTATTACTACTATTGATGAGATTGGTTAATAATGCTATGAAAGGATATTGTAATTGATAACATTAGATAATATTTTTTGGTAATGAAAATTAAAAGTTTATCTTATACTATTCACCCTACCTCTCATTATAAGCTTGTGTTCTTCAATTGGTATCAGAGTGGGTTCCCTCAGGGAAGCCTAAGAGACACATGGGTAGAAAAGGTAAAAGAACCATGATAACTAAGAAATAAGGAACACACATAGCTATGAAATAAAATGAAGATGCTCCAATAATTGAAATCCAAGAAAGTGGAAAAGAAGCTAACTTTATAAAAAGGAATAATAAGGAACTAAGAATACTCAAATTTTTTATTTGTGGTAACTTTGGTCACCTTGTATATCATTGTTCAAAATATGGGTATAGTAGCAATGAAGAAGAATGTTTTGTTTGCGGTAACCTTGGCCATGGTACAGATTATTGTAATGGGTTTAGCAGCAATGAAGATGAAAAGAAAAACAAGGATAGTCAAATCAGGTATGCAAGGAAGATCTTCCTTGAAAATGATAGTGATGAAGACCTATCAGATAGTGAAAAAGAGGAAGTTCTATTATCAAAAATAGAAGAAAAATAAGACACTCATATTGAAGATCAGAAGCAGAAACATCAAAGAATATTTTATCATGGAAATAAAAATAGGCACAATTATGACCAAGAAGAAGAGAAAGAAGATGCTCTTGTGATTAAAGACCTAGAAAAAGAGGAAGATTCAGAAAAGAAAAGGAGGAAGCCACAGTTGAGGAACTTGTTGAGTTGAAAAGGGAGAACTTAGAATTGAAGGTTCAAATACAAGAGGATGAGAAAACTAAGACAAAGCTTCTACAAAATCTCTCTGACTTGAAAGTTAAGATTGAAAAGGCAAGGAGAGTTGAAGAAGGTATGGTTGAGTAGTTAAAGGTAAAAGAGCTAGAATGTGAAAGACTTGTTGTTGATCTTGAAGAATTAAAAAGAGAGAACTCAAGATTGAAAGCCCAAGTACAAGAGGATGAGGAAACAAAGGTAAAGTTTCTACAATATCTCACTAACTTTAAGGTTAAGGTTGAAGAGGCAAGGAAAATTGAAGAAGGTATGGCTAAAAAATTAAAGGTAAAAGAGCTAGAGTGTGAAATACTAGAACATGAGGTGGTTTCTCTAAGGATGGAAGTGAAATATGCCAATGATAAGCTTCAAAAGTTTGGAAAAAGTTCAAAATATTTAGATAACATTACCAAAACATAAATATCTTCATTTATCAAAACAGGGCTAGGCTATGAAGAAGATAAATAGGTACAAAAAGGGGAGTCAATATCAAATTAAAAGGAAGTCTTAAAGGAAGCATCAAAGAACGTGATTGAAAAAGAACCTAAGACCTACACTGATGTGTTTAAAAGTGACAGTATCAAAGAGGAATAAAATAATGCATACAAGGTATATGATAGGATAGGGAAATATAGGAAAAGAGAGGTTCATGAGACCAAACTCCTCAAGGTAAGATGGATATTATTTCAAAATTTATTGTTACTCATATAATCAGTTTGGTCATAAAATTGTGTATTGCAAGATTCATGGAAAGAAAAATTATGGCTTCACTAAGAGTTAGTTCAATTCATTTGAAGATGAATATTTCTTTCAAGGTCATTGCTACTCATGTAATCATTTTGGTCACAAAGCTATACATTGCAAGGTTCATGGTAGAAATTTTTATGGCTTCACCAAGAGAAAATTCAAGTCATTTGCACCTTTCAAGAATTACAACATCAGGTGTTACAATTACAATAATTTTGGGAATAAAGCAAGGTGGTGTAGAACATAGTTTCCAGAACTTCCCAAAAAAAGGTATGCAAAAATAAAGTTGAAAAAGGAGAAGAGCATTGTGAGTTTGGAGTAGTCTTACTCCCACCCCAAAATTGATCACCTCAAGGAGAGGAGGTGGTGAGGGGACTGAGCTAATAATATTGGGGGTTTTTTATAATTATTAATGCTTCATATTTGAGAACAAAATTCATAGAGCATTATTTTTCATATTCTATTGTGCACATTTTTAAAGGAGAAATTTAATGTGGATGATTTGAAAGAGAGATCTACTAACCAATTTTTGAAGTGGCACTTTGAAAGGGAAATTATTTTGAGACAGGTTTTTGAAGGTACATCTTCATCAAAGCAAGTTAAGAGGTATGGTGATATCATTCCTTCTTTAAGGTGTTTTGTTGAGTAAATATTTTTGAATCTTAAGGTGGAGAAATAAGGTTTATATATGTATTTTTGTATGTATGTGTGTGTGTGTGTTGTTGGAAATATTTGAGCTAGGGTTTGTGAAACAAAATGTGCATCCTTGTTGAAATAAATTGAAAATACTTGTGCTAGATTTTGTGAACAAGTTGTACTTTATTCTTGAAAGAAATTGGAAACACTTGTGCTAGGATTGAGAGAAAACTTGTGCATTATTGTATTTGATATTTGAGAACAAGTTGTGCATTGGGTTGAGTGTTCTTGAAAGTGAATGTGCAAGTGTTATAAATAAAATTTGTGAAGCAAGTGTGTGCATAAGTTTTGATTGTGGGAAATACATAACAAGATTAGTTATCAAGTGCTAGACTAGAGCTTCCTTTAGAATGCAATAAATGTGAGACATGTGAAAGTGACAAACTTAATGAATGTGAAGAACATATTGAGCATTTGTTAGTGCATATCATTCTCTATATGTTCAAGAGGTTAAACGAATTTTGGGAAGAATATGTATGAATGGCCTAGTTGAAGAAAGTATTTTTGAAAGAGATACATACATTGTTTTGAAAATCATTTGTGTGCAAGATTTTGGATTGGTTGAGCATATGTTATGATCAAATTTGAGTATGTGTTATAAGAATTTTTGAGCATGTGTTAGAGTAGAATTGAGCAGATATTGTGAGGTAAATTTGAGCAAGTCTTGTGAGAAGACCTGAAGTAGGTTTGAGGTAGATTTGAGCAAGTCTTGTGAGAAGAATTCAAGTAGGTTTGATATATATTTGTCCATGTAATGTGTACAAATTTGGTATAGAGTTGAGACATATTTGTGCAAGTAATATGTGCATATTTGGGATAGAGTTGAGACAGATCTATGTATGTAATATGTGCATATTTGGGATAGAGTTGAGATATATTTGTGGATGTAATGTGTGCATATTTGGGATAGATTTGAGATAGATTTGTGCATGTAATGTGTGCATATTTGGGATAGATTTGAGATAAATTTATGCATGTAATGTGTGTAAATTTAGGATAGAGTTGAGATATATTTATGCATGTAGCGTGTGCATATTTGGAATAGAGTTAAGTAGAGGTGTGTACTAGCTTTGGAGGTGAATAGAGTAGTGGGGATAAAGGTATCCTATAGATAGAGGTCCACTAGCCATAGTAGTGGGGACAGAGGTCTCATGTGGATAGAGGTCCACTAACTAGAGCAGTGGGGATAGAGGTCCACTATCCAAAGTAGTGGGGAAAAGATTCTCTTGTGGATAAATGTCAACTAGCTAGAGAGGTGGGGACAGAGGTCTCCTATGGATAGAGGTTCACTCGCCAGAGAAGTGGGGATAAAGGTCTCTTGTGGATAGAGGTCCACTAGCCATAGTAGTGGGGATAGAGGTCTCCTATGGATAGAGGTCTACAAACTTGAGCATAGGGGATTACGATCTCCTTTGGATAGAGGTCCATAAACATTGTAATAGGGAATTGATTCCCAAGATATTGGTTGAGAAAATTTTGAAGAAATATTTTCTCCATGGACGTAACCCACATTGGGTGAACCATGTTAAATTTATGTCTCTCATGTGTGTGATGATTTGTGCATTGCCTTGTTACTGCTATTGATGATATTGGTTAATAATTCTATGAAAGTATATTGCAATTGAAATTTTGGATAATATTGTTTGAGAAAGAAAAATAAAAGTTTATATTATATTTTTCACCCCTCCTCCCTCTAAGTATAAGCTTGTGTTCTTCATATCCATGTGCACATTAGTCAAAATAGGGAGATGAAGAGTCTAGAAGTGTGAAGGCCAAGAGTGCTCCATATGAAGAGTCACATTACATTATATATGTATAGTAATGTGAGGATGTAAGGTGACATGACTTGTAATATCATTACTTGGTACTTTTAGAGCTATGGCACCATTTTTATGAGCATTTATTTATGGCATATTTAGGAGTAGATATTAGAGTTATTTCTCTATTTTATACTTGTAAAATATTACCATTATCATATACATTTGGTTGCTACTTTATTTGATATATTTTGGTTTGTTTATCTCAAGTAATAAGCTTCAAAAGCTAACAATGGTATTATATCCACAAGGGAGTTTGATAGGATATAGGGAGAGCTATTGCAAGGATTGGACTTGCATAGATTTTGAAGTTGTGAAGGAGAAACAAGTTAATGTGAGGAGATTATATCTAGAAGGTGAAACTAGAGAAGATTGAAGAATTTCTATTCAAAGAACAAATTCAAAATAGGAGATTTCAAGTCTTGAATTCATACCTTGATATTGTGGAGATTGAGAATATTAAGAGATCCAAAAAAGAGGTCATATAAGAGAAATTGGTATATTGAAGGATACTGTAAATTGGTAGATTGAAGGAGTATAAATTGGAGATTGACTAGTCTTTCCATAGGATTGTGAAGACTAGGACTCAACACATCATTCATTCCCCTAGTTTTGAGGATAACTAATGAAATTTATTTTTTTAGAATTTTTGAAATTAATATATTTGGTTCTATTATCTAATTTTTTGGCTGCAAAGAATTAAAACCCATAATTTGAGAAGCTTCCTAAAATGGATAGAGAAGAATTTTATCTTTGTTGCCTGAAATTCTATGTGCTCTCCTTATGCAAGGATTAATTCTTGTTGTAGAATATTAGAGATTTAAGAGGTCTAAGAAAAGACCCTATTGTATATTGAATATTTAGGAGACTCGAGAAGGAAGTACCCATTGAATATTGTAGATAGAAGACTATAAATTGGAGAAGTTGAAGAGACTCAAAAGAGGTCATATTGAAGAACTTCTAGTTTTGGAAGATAGAATATTGGAGATAGAATATTATAGATTGAAGACTGTAGATTGGAGATTGAAGAGACCTGTGCAGAAGGTTCTCATTATAGATTCAATATTTTAGATAAATAAGACCTAATAATAGGTCCTATTACAGATTTGAAGAGTTGTAGAAAACATATTTAGGATATTAAGAGTAGCAATTTTTGGAGATCCATCAAAGATATCTCATTATAGTATTCCCATAGTTGGGATATTGAGGAGACTAGGAATAGGTTCCATTGAATATTTGAGAAGATAAGTTGAAGAGTTGCAGAAGAGGAGTTGAAGAGTTGCAAAATTAGAAGACCTGAGAGAAGTGGTCTCAAGAGAATTTGGAGAAGAGGAATAAGGCTAAAGAAATCCCTGCTACAAAATTGGGGAAGTGGCCATTGAAGGGATTGTTCAAAAAAACTAGGAGCAAGAGATTGTAAGGAAGAGTAACTTTACAGAGTTGAAGAAGTATCCAGTGAAGGATATTTGGAGAAGGTTTGTGATAGGATATTAGAATCAAGGAGAATTTTTTGATAAATATATTTTTGGTACAATTATCACCATCTAAAAACAAGCCCAAAAGGAAGAAGTGTTTGGTAAGAAGATTGTAAAATCTTTGAGAAGGGATTTGAAGATCTCAATATATTCAAATTCTTGAGAAAGTGGATAGTGTAGGAGACCATTTTTGAAGTCAGAATTCAATAAGGAGATTTTTGGAGAAGATAATATTTAAGAGCTCATAGTTTTGGGAAATATAAGGACAACCATAGAAGGCTGACTTGATAGGAGAATATTATAGTTTTGAAGTAGAGATTGAAGGGTTGCAGGAGATAATATTGAAGGAATCCTAGAGCTATTAATTGGAGAAGAATTGGGAAGATTTTAGAGTGCTCATGAATAGGATATTGAAGAAGTTTTTGATAGTGATAGAAGGTAGCATTATAGAGATTTGTATTGCAGTTTTTGGATAACGAAATAAGGAAGGAGTTGACTACGTAATTGCAGGTTTTGTAAAATATTTGAGGTAGTGTTAATAGCTACTAACTTTAGCACTTGGAAGAATGACTTTGAAGAATATTGGAAGCCAGAAAATAATATTTGTGGATAACATTAGAATAATATAAGGAGATACGAGTTTGTAGAACTCTAGAGTAGATTTAGAAGATTTATTAGATAGCAAACTTGGATAAAATTGGGTAGCAACTAGAGCTGTAAGTTTGGTAAGCTTTTATAAGAAGAGGAAAGGATAATAGAGGTGAAAATTTACAACTTGAATATAGATATTTGGGTGAATCAAATCACCAACAAAATTAGCAAACAAAACATTATAAAGGTATGTAGCATTGGTGCAATATAAATTTATTATATATACATTGAAATAAGCTTAAGAGTTCTATAAATCAAGGTTATATTAGTGCTTACATATTATAATTTGCAAAGAAAAAATAGGAAGATTTTAAGCTAACAACTAAAGGAGAAATAAGAGGATAGCATAATATTATTAATGAGTTTTATTCTATAGTGATTAAGTGTAAATTTATCTATGTGGAAAAAGGAAACCAAGTGTAATACTATAAACAAGCAAAATATTAGACAAAGGAATGATAAATCAAGGTAGAGTATTTTAGTGTCTAAAGATACTAGATAAGAAGTAAACGAGGAGGAGCCAAGCATTATTGTTGCTCAAGGAAGAGCAATAATTCATCGTAGAATATTTACTCTTATTATATGCTCTCAACATCACCATGGTAGAAGGTAGAAGCCATCACTCTGTAGTAGAGCATCACTATGATGTAGAAGATATTGAATAGAGTTGAAGAAGTTTTTAATTACACCAAATCCATTAGGATGTCACTAGGGAAGGCAAAGTGAAAAATTTCATGTGTAAGATAGTAAACTACTTTCAATTTTTTGTGTGAAGAAGTTGGTGCAAAAACAACACCAGACAGGCATGAGGTACACCCAGTGATCCTTGGACAAAATTGAATGACCACCCAACCTAGGAGAGGAAGGGTAGTAAATATTTAAAGAAGGCTAACTCCTTAAGTCCTAGCTACCTACACTACAAAGTGTAAAGGAAAAAAGGGAAATGAGAGAGAAATAAAAGGGAGGCCATAGCCAGAACTAACAAGGAAATGGTATGGCCACATCAAAACACATGCATCAATGATAGAAATAGTAGCACACCACCTAATATATCAGCTCATCTCATCCTCACTTATCATTCAGTAAAATGGGTAAGGACAAATTCTAGAACTGGAAAGAGGATGCATGAAATCCAGAGTGTAGAATTAGAGCACTCCCACCCGATCAAATTTAGAAGAAATAAAATCCCGATACTCAAAGGTAGATGCAAATTCTATAACCATATAGAAAGACTCACAAAATCTATATTATAGAATTAAATGAACAAGCTTAAATGGTCATAAAAGAAAAAAACACCTAAATGTAAGCAAAAGAGAGTGAAGACCAATTGAGATATCAAATAGTGGTACACTAATATTTAAAATATGAGAAGAATTACATATGAATTGTAATAGCCATAGAGCCACATTTTAGAATAGTGAGAATTTGACTACTTATAGATGATTTTATAATAATTTTATAATGATTTCAAATTACAGCATTAATAGCATCAAGCAAAAAATTCTCATTGGAACGTTCGAAAGATTTGTTGTGGTTCTACTCCAGGAAGGAATGGTAGTTTTCTAGAGGAATTTAGTTATTTTTGCATAGATCTAGGTCCTTGATGATTTTGATATCCTCTTAAATTCTAGTCTACTTTACCATTTCATGTCGTAGAAAGATCAAAAATTGGTTTCCTCTAAAGTTGTGCATTTCATATTCCTTCGTCACACCCATTGGCTATTTTTATATGGTAGATGAGATAATTAATGCTTACTTCTAAGTATACTTGAAGCGTCCCTCTTGATGTATGATGACCTCAACTTTGGATTGATTTTTGGGCACATCTACCTATTTACCATATTCCTAATTCTTCACCCTATAGATAGGTAATTGGGCTTGGCCTTTTTACTGCTTCCTTCCCAAAGTTCCACTTCTTCTTGGGATGGGAGTATGGGAACAATAGTCCCCATGCTGCATTTCCATTATTCCATCCACCATGGGTAGAAACTCAAAATTTTGGTTTTTTCATCCAAGGTTAGGGCAAGGATTTGGGATCCTCTTTCATCACTTTCCCACCTATTTATCCACCCGAAACTGTCCTTAGCCAAGTTAGATGCACTGGGGTGGCAAAGATGCTTTTCCATCCACCCATATTTTGTAGCTTCTACATGGAGCAAGCTTTTGGAACTGCTCCTTATTTTTCCATCTATCTACTTTGAATTTTAAATCTACCTTAACCATCAATGCCTTGGGTTAAATTCAAAATTTGGCTAGGCTTGAGATACCATCATCATTGCAAAAGAAGAGTGAGTGAAAGGATGCAAAATTTCACCCATAGTCTTGGTGACTCATAGGGGTTTTCCATCTTGTGGAATAGAGGAATCCAAAAATAAATCCCAATTTAAAAGCACTTCTTAATATGAGAAGGATGAGGAAAACAAAATTGGAAAATGCATTAATAGAGGCAACCAAAGGATGCTACAACATGAAGGGAAGAAGGTGAGAATATAAGTGGAGAACATAAATGCCAATTAAGCAAAACATAGTAGAAAGAAAAAATAGAGGGAGGACATAGGAAAAATAGAAGGGAATGGGAAGAGAGTGGGAAGGGGAATGCTATAGATTAAAGGGATGAATTGGAATGTAGTTCATAGGATATCCCCATAAATTGCAATCCCATCAATAGACCCTACCAAGGACCAAGGTGTAGACACTAAAATTGTGTAAATTGGATAAGACTACTAATGCACCACTCTTATCGACATCATATGGCCCCATTGGGAAACCCTATAGGGTTAATTAGGGCTGCAAACCACTTTTGGGAAGGTCTACCCCACTTTTAGAAATTTTTGGGGCATGTAGCTATGACCGTCCCACACCAAAAGGACCACATTTCATGATTGTCCCACCTAGGGAAGGCCATATGCAACCATCCCTGGGTGGGATGACCATGACCCAGACCTCTAAAAAGTTAATGTGTAGGACAAATGGTAATAAATTTTTACCATTGATCCTATCCAATCAATCATGATATATTGGGAAGTTTTCATGGCCATTAGGGTCTAAAAATTGGAGGTCCAAATGGGAAATCTCTTCCACCCTATGCATGGCAAAGGCATTGCCAAGTGGCGACAGTTTCCTTGCATGCCTAAACTTGTCCCTTTGCCCCATATGCCCTCTTGGGCTATAAATTGATGTATTTTCACCCAATTAAAAAAAGGATATTTTGCAATTATTGACCTCGAAGTGCTGCCAATATTTACCCTCAACCTTTGCCCACCTATTTGCCTTGGAAACCTCTTTAATCAAAGGAATTTTTAGGGCATTCTAGGACACGTTCATTTGCTCCAAATACTATAAAATTTGAGATTTAACTTACCAAATTCAATGACAATACCCCTAGGAGATTTATTGACCAGATACAAGTGGAATTGGTGACAAAAACCACTATATTTTGTGGTTGTCCCATCCTAGTATGGTTAGCAAGTATTTTTGGAACTCCTAGGGATGGCCATGAATTGGCCCATAATTTTGGTTTTATTTCTATGTAGTTCATTTCTATTGCATTAGATTAACATCATATTCAAATTTGGTGAAGTTTTGAGTATATTTGATAGGGCAATTAATGTTTTTGTGATTACAATCCTAGTTTTCCCTACCAGGAATGACCATAGGTTATGCTCACAATATAACTTTAATTTCTACTCATATCTTTATTAAATCACCTAATAAACATCATATTAAGTTTTCAAATCATTTGGAGTATTTTAGATTAGTCGCAAATAATTTTATATTCATAGATGCTTACTTTTCATGGTTTTATCACAAAACACATATGCTATTAACATATTTCAATCTCTTGTGTGTAGGTATAGGTATTCCATGCATGAGAAAGGAGCTAAGAATCTAAACAAATGTAGCCCAAAGATAGCTCTACATTGTGGGTACGATAAGAACATTGGAAGCACACCATTAAGATCAGGAAGGGATTTGGTCCCTCAAGTTTTATAAATTGAAATGTATCACATTGAAAATACCTCAAGGGTATGTATTGTAACTTCTGATTTTATGAATAAATAAATACAAGGAGAACCCCCCCTTTTACTTAAACATATTATCATTTCAATCTCTTACTTTATCATATTTTTTTTTGCATGCTTTAATTCAATAATTACATTATATTGCATTTCAATCCAATGTTCTAGGTGAGCCATTTTTCTCACTTATTTAGTGGTGATCACGGTCGGACCCTTGTCCCTTGCCCTCTTTTTTAATTTGTTCTAATTTTTGCCTTGTTTTTGCACTTTTGATGTTGTAGGTTTTGGTCGTTCTAAGCTGAAACGGCCCCTGAATTCCTAATTGGAACTTCTAGGGATGGCCACAAAAACCATCCCACTTAGGGATGACCCCCAAATTTGTAGTCGTCCCACCCAGATATGGCCACAAAACCAAGGGTTTTCTGCATAAATTTCCAAAAATAATAGCTTCCAGAACAGACAAGGTAAGTGCCTAAACCCTCAATTTGCAGTTAAGTTATTCATAAAAGGGTAATTTGATGTATTTCATGTCTTTTATTAGGTAATTGAAAGCTAAATTTCCCCTTCCTAGATTCCTAAATAACAAACTAAATAAAAATAGGAAAAAGGAACAATTTTAGACATGTAATCTGAGTGGTTTTCTTGCGTGTTACCTACCTAAAGCTTAAGTTTTCAAATTTTAAATTTTTTTAGGTTACTTATTTATGCATCAAAATATTAAAGTAAAACACTTTTTATGCATTTAGTGAAAATTCATTGAGTGCTATTTTTTGCTTTAATTTAATCATAAAAGAACCACACACACCACATCTCTTTTAAACATTAGTGAGTTGGAATTCATCCCCAACCACTGATAGAGTTCAATTATGGTGGGTTTCATCTCCATCCATTGGCTCAAATCCTACGAACCCTATTTTTGTCCAAGGCCAGCTCCAAGAACCATCTTATCCATGGAAAATTGCATGCACTCATATTCATAGGGTGTATCACTACCCATGGTCAATATGGATGAGGATTGTTAGGACCTATACTCCCTAATCGGGTATGGGCTTCATCTCCATACTTTGGTTGGTTCACGTGACTAGAATTTCATTTTTTATTTTCAAGTTGTGAGTGTATAGGTGAAATCCCTTTAAAAATTGAGAGTTACATCAACAAACATTCAAAACACATGAAATAGATTCTTTACAAAAGTAAAAAATCACAAACACATAAAACAATTTAGGAACACATAATATTTAAAAGATATATCATTTGTAATCTTGTGTGTTTCTATTTTTATGTGTTGGAATCTATAAAAATTGTAAAGGATATAATCACATGGAGGTTCATAAAAAGTAGTTATGGTATATACCCGTAGCCAATCCCACTTATGGGCTGACTCTATGAGGAGTAGGCAAGGAGATATGGATCATATCCAGTTTGATCCCAAGGACATGGTTATACCTCCTTGGAGGCCACCTACTCTCCCAAGTCCTAGAGTGTTAGAGAGGGGACCTAGCTTGCAAGGAACCCCTATGCGGGGTACCCCTATAGGTCACAATCCCACTCTGGAAAATTACTTCCCAAGTATGGATACTTCTAATGCCTTATTTCAATAAAGGCAATTGTGTAATGAAGCCCTTACACATAGAGCAATACCATGCATTAGCATGCCTACTTGGTCTACTTTGTACACTTGTGTGCAGGATCAAGACTATACACCAAGGGTAGGGTTAAATGATCATATTATGATCTCAAATCACCCTTATCCAAAATACACATATCAAGATGAGTATGATACTCATCGTATTGGGTGAGCTAATTCCACCTTGTCATTCCTCAGTTATGAAGGAATACCGAAGGAAAATATTGATTATCCTCGATCACATCATTCCATGCAAGCACAATGTGCCTCTACACTAGCAGAATACCAAGAACATATGTTTAGGAGTGAGCCTCAAGTAAATGCAACTTCCCTCAATCGAGGAAAAGCCATAATAGAACTCACAAATCCTCTTGAATAGGATAGGTATTAGGGCAATAATGCTAAGGCACATAGGCCTAACATAGCTGATCAAATTAATCAACTAGTCAAAAGGTATTCTGATCATCAAGCTAAGTTTAATCAACTTCAATCAGATAAACAATGCTTGGATATCCTAGAGCATCGACATCAATTAGAAATACAAAGACTTGAATAGTATATTTAAGAAAATTTGCGTAATGGAGTTCCTACTCCAAGCACACATAGACAAGAGGCTTGATAGAGGTAGCCCACTTTCCATCAAAATAAGTCTCCTAGGCCTAATCAAATTTTGTCACCTTGTCCTCCTAGGATTGATCATAACTTACCTACTAGGCCTAATATAGATAACCTTCAATGGGAATTAGTTCCTCCTTGTAGGCCCATTATAGAAACACCTTATGGGGCTTATGATGATTTAGAACAAAACAAGGAATACCTAGAAGCACCATTTGGAGGTATGGTTGATGACAATCAACCACCTTAATATATGCTTAACATTCCTCGTCCCCTTTCGTAGGACCAAAATAAAGAAGAGGATATTAAATCCTCTCATGTGTATCAAGCATTGCTTGAATGCATGGAAACTATAGAGAGTAAGACAACTAGGACTGGGCTTCAAAATCCCACCCTACACCATTTGTGCAATCAACCACTACATCCATATATACCTTCCCCTATATACCCTAAGCATTTTAAAATGCCCAAATTGGATAGATTTAAAGGGGAAGAAGATGCTCAAGAGCACGTCATCAGGTTCATGAACTAGTGCTTCAACATATAGGAGAATGATGCATTATCCTAAGAACATTTTTAATTACCCTCTCTGGCACAACCATTGAGTGGTTTAATCAACTTCCAAGGCATAACGTCTATACATTTGAATAGTTTGTAGATGCATTATTGGAATGTTTCACCTTCAATACCAAGAGAAAGGTGACCTTAACCGACCTTACGGGGTTAAAATAATATGACAATGATTCTATCACTGACTATGGAAATAGGTGGTAAACACTTCTAGCAAAGCTACCTTACCTATTGCTAGTATCCGAGTTGCCTCAAATATTTTTAAAGAGTTGCCTAAGACCAATATATTTATTGTTGTAACTCTAGAAATATACCACTCTTGAAGATGCTCTAGCATAGGCTATAACCATAGAAGAGATCAAAATATAATAGGGTGAGATATCAAAACCTCACAAGAAGGAGTGGACTAAAAATCCAAAGAGTAATCCAATTCCATAAAAGACAGTAGTGGTCAATCAAGTAGCCATTAATGTCCTAGGGCCTGCACAAATAACACCTCCTCAAAATATAAATGATTAGGACCAAACTCTTCCTAAAAATTATAATAACAATACTCAAGTGAATCAAGTCCAGAATCAATCGTGTTGTCCTAGGTGATAGTATACGCACTTTGCTGAGTCAATGGACTCCTTATTTGATCATCTGGGCTTCAAAAATAATTAATATTCCAAAAATAAAATCTATATACCCGAATACAGGTAAAAAAAGCCTATGGGACATCAAGAAGAGCTATTTTGTAGATATCATAGGTAGAATGGCCATGACTTGCCTACATGCTATGGTTTCAAAAACCTAGTGAAAGATATGATAGAGAGGAATGAAATCCAAGTGGATAATCCTCTCACTCCAAGCAATCAACAAATGGGTTTTTTCAAAGACCCACTACCTACTCATGAGGTACAAGTAGCTTCTGCCAAAAAAATGAATGAGGTCAATATGACACACCCTCTACAAGGGTATGTTAGGATGGTTAGTATTGTGACTAGGAATAGATGCTACCCAAGTCAAGTTGCACCACCTGCAGCTTCAAGCGATGTTCCATCAACATCACAACCTCCACCACCTCTAGTACAAAGCCTTCCACCTAGGCTAGTAGTGACAATAAAAAGTAAGCTTGCATAAATATTAAGAACCACATAGGCTATATTATCCACATATGAGCTCATTCAAAAATCTACACCTCATAGAGAAGCTCTAATGGATATTCTTAAGTCAATATAATTGCAGCCCCATGATTCTAACTCCTTTATTTATTTTGCGGGGCATGTGAAGTAGTGTAAGGAACCAGTGATCACATTCCATGAGCATGAATACAAACCCATAGAAAATGATGTGGTTGACCCTTCTTTACACATCATTACATGTGTGAATGAAATACCATATAAGAGAGTTTTAATAAACATTGGTTTGTCAATCAACATAATAACAACTAGTGCTCTTAAAAACCTAGGACTTCTAGCATCTCATGTTGTGGCATCCACATACACCGTCTGAGCATTCAATGATATGATATGCTCCATAGTCGGCACTTTAGTCCTACCCATTCAAATGGGATGCAAAACTATACCAACATTATGTTATGTTTTATAGGGTGCAATGGACTACAACATATTGTTGGGAAGACAATGGATTTGGGATATGAAGTATGTCCCTTCCATCGCTCACCAATACCTAAAGTATACTTATGAAGGGCAGGTAAATGTAGTCTCTACAGACATTGAGCCCTTTAAGTACTACAACATGGTACAACAAATCCCTAATTTCACCTTACAATCGACTCATGTGGACTTCCAACTAAACACATCCATTCAGATTCCACTTCCATCACCATAACCATCCCTTACACCATTACCATATTCATCCATTTTATCATTATCATTAGCAACTTCAAAAAATCCTTCGTCATCATTAGATTATCTGTAGAGGAACATGTCGAAGAGGTCAATTGATGAGATCCCTCCCATCATTTCCACCATATCTATAAAAGAGATTCCTAGTATAGCAAATGAGAAACCATCTCAAGAGATACACATTGAGTCATATCAAGCCTCACTATCATCTCCTCCACCTCCATCATCCCAGGTTACAATCCAAATGGCTAGGATAGGGTTAGGAGAGTACTTAGTCAAGAACATCAGAATAGTTTCATCCATAAATACAGTGCAAGATATGGGATGACCTCATATTCCCATAGGTAGCATTGTACCTCTAGGTATACCACCCAATCAAATGAATTTTATATATGGGGGTATCGAGTATGGAATATTTTATGTGCCTCAATACGAAGAAGATGATGAACTTTTCTCTAAGGATATAAATTGCATGTCAAATCCTGACTACGCCATGTGATATCTACATCACTACAATTGGTATGGTTTTGATCTAAGGTTATATGAACAAGGTACTTATGTTCCCTACCAGCCATAATATCAATTACCATATGATAAATATGGGTTGGGATACAACAAGACAGTACCTTTAGATGTCCTCATAGAGAGTCTAGAGTACCTATGTCTAAATTACAAGTATGAGCTTGCATGTGATCCCTATGTCAATCCACATCATGTCCACCCATTGGGAGATTACTTCCCATAAAAATGATAGATCAAGGGTTATCCAATGATGTCGCTCAACCTCATGAAGTGGGAGATAGTTCGTACACCCTTCAATATGATAGTGAAGAAAAGGATCAATGCCCTCCGCATGAATGGACAACAGATGATGAATCAAACTATGGCATAGCTCCCATCAATTACCCAAGTTTAGATGAGGAACATGATCAAGTCATCCCTTTGGATGATGAATAAGAGTTCAATATTCGCATGTTCTTGGTACAACATTATATTTGGTGATAGATTTTGCACTTGAAGAGCAAGCTCATTGCCTTACACATTGACCACCACTAGTCAGTCCACCTCCACATCCACCCCCATGAGTTAAGAGACAACCTTAGATCTCTAGACCGACTCACCCATCCAAGGGAGATCATGTATCCATCAACATGATTTCCATAGATCTTAATGCACAATTTAGAGATCTAAATAACCCATCAAAGCCATTGCACCTCAACATTGAGGTAATTGACTTTGATCGGGGATATTCTTCTGCATTCCCATTAGATTATTCGCATTGCAAGGAAATGTTACAACCGTTTCATTTTTATCCATGGACTACTCAAAATGTATTTCATGCTGAGGTGGAGCATGAGTTGCCAATTGATTGTGTAAACCCAGCTAATGACATTCACTTAATCCTTATTCCACATCAGTTGGAAAATGGATCACATATGTCAATTGAACCAATAGTTGACAGGGATATTGTCACAAATCCTAATAATCCCTATAAAATCAAATTAGGGGAAAGGTCTATCCCCTGATGAACAAGTTGATTATACAAAGTTGTTAACAAATAAGATAGAATCTTTTGCTTGGTATTATAAAGATATGCCAGGACTAGATCCTAATTTAGTCATGCATAATATCACACTAGACCCAAGTGCCAAACCAGTTAAGCAAAATTTGCGTAAGATGCATCCAAAATTCACATTAATGGTCAAATATGAATTGCAAAAGCTATTGGATGCTGAATTTATTATATCAGTTGATTATCCACCATGGGTTTCCAATATGGTACCTATCAAGAAACCTGATGGGAGGATTCACATTTCCACTAATTTTACAGATCTCAATAAAGTGAGTCCTAAGGATGAGTTTTCTTTACCAAACATTAATTCGTTGGTAGATGTCATAGTAGGACATGAAATGTTATCCCTTATGGATGGTTTATTTAGATATAATCAAATTCTTATTAATCTAGAAGACCAAATCAAAATGACATTCACAATGCCTTGGGGATATTTTACTACAAGGTTATGCCTTTTGATCTCAAAAATACTGGCTCCACCTACCAATGAGCCATGACTTATATCTTCCATGACTACATGCATAAAATTTTGGAAGATTACACGAATGAATTATTGGCCAAATAACTATTATGCCATGAGCATATTGATGTCTTGCACAAGGTTTTAGATCGCCTTATTGAGGATAATGTTAAGTTAAATTCCAAGAAGTGTGTATTTAGTATCATATCTGATAAACTCTTGGGATTCATAGTATCTAATCGAGGCATAGAAGTAGACCCAAATAAAGTCAATTTAATCCTAGAAATGCCTCCCCCCATAACTATAAAATAACACCATGCCCTACCTAAAATTCTCCTAGGCTATATATGTTCATCTAGGTCACCCTAAAACACTCCTAGATGGTCTAGGACTATCTACATCACCCTAAAACACTCTTAGGTGGTCTACAACCATCTAGGTCACCCTAAAATGCTCTTAGGTGGTCTATGACCATCTAGGTCACCCTAAAATGCTCCTAGGTAGTCTACAACCATCTAGGTCACCCTAAAATTCTCCTAGGTGGTCTACGACCATCTAGGTCACCCTAAAATGCTCTTAGATGGTCTATGATTATCTAGGTCACCCTAAAACACTCCTAGGTGGTCTACGATCATCTAGGTCACCCTAAAATGATCCTAGGTGGTCTATGGCTGTCTAGGTCACCCTAAAATGATCCTAGAAGATCTATGATCATCTAGATCAGCCTAAAATTCTCGTAGATGGTCTATGACCATCTAGGTCACCCTAAAATGCTCTTAGGTAGTCTACGATCATTTATGTCACCCTAAAATGCTCCTAGGTGGTCTATGACCATATAGGTCACCCTAAAACACACCTAATCAGTATTTGACTATCTAGGTCAACCTAAAATATCCCTAGGTGGTCTACAACCATATAGGTCAACCTAAAATACCCCTAGATGGTCTACGACCATCTAGGTCACCCTACAACACTCCTAAGTGGTCTACGATCATCTAGGTCAACCAAAAATACTCCTAGGTAGTCTACGACCATCTAGGTCACTCCAAAATGCTCCTATGTGGTCTACGACCATCTATGTCACCCTAAAATACCCCTAGGTGGTCTAAAACCATCTAGGTTAACCTAAGTGAGGCATAGAAGTAGACCCAAATAAAGTCAAGGTAATCCTAGAAATGCCTCCCCCATAACTATCAAGCAACACCATTCCCTACCTAAAATATTCCTAGGTAGTCTACAACTATTTAGGTCACCCTAAAATGCTCCTAGGTGGTCTAGGATTATCTAGATCACCCTAAAATTATCTTATGCAGTCTACAACCATCTAGGTCACCCTAAAATGGTCCTAGGTGGTCTACGATCATATAGGTCATCCTAAAACACTTATAGGTGGTCTACGATTATCTAGGTCACTCTAAAATACTCCTAGATGGTCTATAATCATCTAGGTCAATCTAAAACACTCTTAGGCAGTCTATGATCATCTAGGTCATCCTAAAATGATCCTCGGTAGTCTATGACCATCTAGGTCACCCTAAAACACTCCTACATGGTATACAACCATATAGGTCACCCTAAAATGCTACTAGATAGTCTACAACTATCTAAGTCATCCTAAAATGTTCTTAGGTGGTCTATGACCATCTAGGTCACCCTAAAACACCCATTCATAGTCTACAACTATCTAGGTCAACCTAAAATACCCCTAGGTGATCTACTATTATCTAGGTCAACCTAAAACACCTCTAGGTAGTCTATGACCATCTAGATCAATCTAAAACACTCTTAGGTAGTCTACGGTCATCTAGGTTACCCTAAAATTCTCCTAGGTAGTCTATGACAATCTAGGTCACCATAAAACACTCCTATGCCATCTATGACCATCTAGGTCATCCTAAAATGTTCCTATATGGTCTACAACCATCTATATCACCCTAAAATGTTCCTAGATAGTCTACAACTATCTAAGTCACCCTAAAATACTCTTAGGTGATCTATGATCATCTAGGCCACCCTAAAACACCCATTGTAAGTCTAAAACTATCTAGGTCAACCTAAAATATCCCTAGGTGATCTACGATTATCTAGGTCAACCTAAAATACCCATATGTAGTCTACGACCATCTAGGTCACCCTCAAATGCTCCTAGGTGGTCTATGATCATCTAGGTCAACTAAAGATGCTCATAGGTGATCTATGACTGTGTAGGTCACCCCAAAATACACCTAGGTGGTCTATAACCATCTAGGTCACCCTAAAATGCCCATAGATGGTATATGACTATCTAGGTCGATATAAAATTCTCCTAGGTGGTCTAAGACCATCTAGGTCATCCCAAAACACTTCAAAGGCATCTATAAACCCTTTGGTCAACACAAAAAGCTCCAAAGGCATCTATAAGCCTTTTGGTCAACTCAAAAAGCCCCAAAGACATCTATAAACCCTTTGTTCACCCCAAAAATCCCCAAAGGTGTCTATAAGCCCTTTGGTCATCCCAAAAAAACACAAAGGCATCTATAAGCCCTTTGGTCACACAAAAGCCCCAATGTCATTCACTAAGCCCATTGGTCAAACTGTATATGCATATAAATATATCAAAAATAAAAAAACATCATTAAAATATCAAAAACACCAAAATATTGTATTGCATTCCATTTTATATCATTGCATTATAACATCAGTTGCATTAGATATCCTCATCATTGCATTGTGTATTGTTAGCAGTTGATCATACATGTCTAGGACCAAGTCTGTACACTAGGCATCTATCATAATCAATGTTGTCAAATGTTAGTTTACCACTTATTTACACTATATTTACTATTTACATATATATTTCATATTGTGTGTCTATTTCCCTTTACTTAGCCATATTTCATAAGGCATATTTAGGGTTTTTGGTTACTCAGTCGTCTCTAGTTTTATTTTTAGATTTTGTAGAAAGCTATCATGATTTTTAGAAGGTAGAATCCTACTTAGATTATACCTTGTATATATAAAAATCTTGATATATTTTCACATTAATAAATCCAAGTTTAGCACAAGGAAATATGAAACCTACAAAGTAGTATATGTTACCTTAAGCAAAGAAGTTATATCACTCATCCCCCTGTGCGAATGGTTCAAAAATGCTAAGAATTGACAAAAGAACAAGTTCCTCTTTATCCAAAGCAATAAAAATCCCTTACTTCATACCAAATTGGGGTAAGTATCTAAAATTAAAAATCAACAGTGATTGTTATCACTTAGCAATATTCAAAAATAAATTTTGATTTTCACCATTAGCAAAAAGTAAAATAAACAGTGGTTCTCACCACTACCAAAATTCCTTGCTCACCATAAATGGGCAACTCCCTTGAACAATTTAAAATTAAAATAAAAGAAGAGAGTACTAAACTTGAATCCTTAGAATTCTTAGCATTGGATAACCATAAGGTGATCCTCATTATAGGTTGGGTGGCATAAATCCTACCTGGCAATGGTGGTATCCTTATGCATGATGATATGTCTATCATATAAGTGACTTACTTTTGTATAGACCAAAGTTTGCATGTGGATGGGCTAGCTTTTAGTAACCTATATTGCCTAGAGGTCTAATACAACTATGTACAAAACTCAGGATAATGATACTCATAGGGTGATCTTCAATAAATATGAGTTGAATCAATCTTGTTTGGCACTGTGGTATCTTTATGCATTATCATAGTAATTAACTCACATGCACACACAGGGATATTGAATATCTTGGTTATCTTAGTAGATTTATACTTTACCAAAAATTCTTGCATGGTTACTATACAAATTTTGATTAGGTAACTAGAGTGTTTGAGTCTCCTAAAAATCCTAAACACATCATATCACATTATATTATTCATTTTATTTCATATCATGCTATCACATGTTTGTTAGTCTACATTTACATAAGCTATCATATAGTGTCATGATAACGTTAAAATAATGAAATAATAAATTTTGTACAGTCTATGGTGCTAGCATCTAGTGTGTCAACTAGTATTCATCATCCATCATATACATTAATAAATCATCCATTTTATTACATTATACATATACACATATACATATAATCAAATCACATCATAATATAATTGATGCATACATTGAAATGATATTTCTATCCTTTCTTCACAAGAAAACACAGAGATAGATCAACTATTACGAACAAATGATCACACCACCATTTTCGAGAATAGAATGAATGAATATCTGATTGCAAATAAGAAATGCAATAGAAGTATAAAAGTAATCAAACACCACTTGAGGTGGGCACACCCTCGCCGTATAGGCAAATGCGAATAACGCAAATGAATTTAGAAATAAAGATAGATGATTTTCATTAAACCATTGCAAATCAAATATATACTAAATATTAAAGCACTTGGAAAACATAGCCAACGCAGGCTATGTTTGGAATGTAGCATGACTCCCCTCCTCGGAAAGCTTTGTCCTCAAAGCTGGAAATGTCTATAAAATACTGTTAGGTTCCCAGGTTGTAGCTTCATCTAGTAGGCCCTGCCATTTGATGAGAAATTCTTGGATGTGACGAGAACTTTGTATGCGTGTTCTACTTTGTAGAATTGCTTCCGACTGGAGATATATACGCCCTTTTGTATCTAGTATTGGTAATTCTGACTGAGAGTTCACTTTTTGGCCGATCACCTTGGCATTGTCATGGGATATTTGGGAAGGTAGTCCCTTTGGTTCGTGGAAGATCTCTGCGTAATGTGCTATGATGTCCTGCAAATCTGGAGCAGAAATACCCGAAGTTGCTCGAGATTGCTTTTTCAAATAATTAATTTGATCTATGAATCCATATCTAACCTTTTGTAATGTTTTCTCCATACTATGAGAGCTCACCATCTGTTATGGAGGAGTAGTAATGCCTTGTAAGTGAATGACGTCCTTTTTCCTTCCATTCCACAAATAATTTTTTGAAATTGAAGCTAACCGTGTCTAGTGTTTCCAACCATTCTACTCCCAAAATGACATTAGAGTTCCCTAAATTCATTACGAAGAGAGATCCATACCATGTATAAGTTCCCATTTTAATGGAAACTTTAGATGTTTTCCCAATACATTGAGTGTTTACCCCGTTAGCTACTAGAACCTAGAATTTTTCTTTGTTGGACGAATTAATGAACAAATTTAAAGCTTTTGTTGTTTTGATGTCGATAAAATTATGGGTACTGTCGGAATCAATTAGCACATTTACATTTTTCTTGTGGAAAAATCCCAGTACCTTGATTGTATGGTGGGCTGTTAACCCCATGAGGGCATGCACTGAAATAGCCATTGTATCCTCTTCCTTCTCTTCTAGAAAAATCGATAGTTCTTCTTGAATAGGTTCTTCCTGGTGGTATGTTTCTTCTTCTTCTCCTTCATATTGTGTGCATTCAATATGAAAGTTTTGTTTCTGTGCACATGCCTGTTCTCTGGGATGGTGATTGCAACATTTATAGCAGAAGTATCTTGATGGTTGATCATTTCTGTGAAAATAATTGTTGCCATATGAAGGATGATTATAAGTTTCATGTTGTGTAGACAACTGAATTCTCTTCTCAGCTAGCTTGGCTATTCTTATGCAATCATTCAACGAGGTTGGATTTTGAAGGTCCACCTCCACCTTAATATTTTCTTTCAAACCATTGTGAAAAGCTCCTACCACTGTGTCTGGATTGAGGTGTAATGCATACGGTAGTAAAGTGGTGAATTCAGAGACGAAATCACTAACTGATCTTTCTTGCTTAAGAGATAACAGTCTTACTGTGTATGATGATGTAGCTCCTTCATCAAATATTTCTAAAAAATAGGTAGTGAAATTCTTCCAGCAAACAGTAGCTCCTTTCTCATGTTTAATCCATACGAACCATTGGTAAGCCTCAGTGCCTAATTTTGATGCAGCAAAAGGGACTTTATCAACATCCTTAATTTGGTATAAGTTGAGAATGCCTTCCATTTTGGCTATCCAACCACGAGGATCATAACCCTCAAAAGTGGGTATATCAATGCATGGAAAATTATTAGGGCCTCTCAGTTGGTGATAACCCATATCCCTTTCTTGATCTTGGTTATATTGCTGTTTATGATAGCGATTTCCGTAATTATCTTGATTGCCTCTTCGCTGCTCCCAATCTTCATCCTGGTCATCATTTTCTTCATTTCGTTGTTCATGGGAGTGATTTTGAGGATTAGTATTGGGATTAGGTTGGTTTTGTGCACTCACTAGTTTAAGTAGGGTGTCATTAATTTGGCGCATACTAGCTAGTAATTCTCGAAGAGCTTCATCAGTGTTAATGGCCGAGTTGCCTGATTCTCCTTGTGTGACGTTGTCATGAGTTGGGGAAAGGTTAGTAGCCATGGGGTCTACTATTGGATGATGCGGATTATAACTGCCAATTTGAAAAGGAGAAGGAGAATTTTTTGTACCTGGGCTTCGATGAGGTCTTCTTGTGTTGTTATTGGTCATCTCCGAGCTTGATAGTCGACCGTCAGATCCTTTGGTCCAACTTCTTCTCATGCACTTTTAAAAATTTCCTGCTTAGTAGTTCTTGAGCTTCAATTTTTGCAAAATTTGGGTTGGCTTTGGCAAAAATTTTGTTGTTTTTTTTGCCTTAAGTGCCACTCCAACTGTGGCATGGGTTTGAATGTTGCCTTCCAATGACTAGTTTTCCTCGGCGTTAAATGTGAATGGAAATTTTGATGGTTACTATGTAAGGGTTGACCTGACTAGACAAGGACAATGTGACTCGACTAGATAGGGACAAGGTGACCCGACTAGACAAGGACAAGGACACAACAAGACGTGATCTGACTAGACAAGGACACACGTGACAGCGACAACATGACCCGATGAGACACGACACGACCCAACTAACACGAAAACCAACAAGCGAGACTGACTTGACCTAAGGACACGAAACAACTTGAACCAACTATAGGACACAAGATACCCAACTAACATGAAAACCAACAAGCGAGACTGACTCGACCTAAGGACACGAAATAGCTCGAACCAACCAGAGGACACAAGATAGCCGAACGAAGACAACTAGGGACAACAAAGAGCTAGGACAGGTGACGACTGTACACGAGATAGTGAGGACAACCAACACAACAACTAGTCATGAAGGAACGAGACACGTGGGACATGAATGAAAGAAACAGAAGCCGAAAGGCTGCTCAGGGGCTCCATAGGCATGTGACCTAAGTCACACTTCAAAAGGTGCGCGATATTCCTTATTAACTCCCCCACCACTCCGACACAAGCAATGTGGGATATTGATCCCAAAACCTAAAAAAAAAATTATAAAAATCATGATAAGTACCTTATGTTATGCGTCGATAATTCTTTTAATCATGCATTTTGATTGGTTGATTCTACTCCTGCGTTTCACAGCTTTTCTTGATGGATTTTCTTGGTGTTTTAGACTGTGATTTGGTGCTTGATCCCAATGTATGCCTTCAGCCCAATTTTTTTTTCTTTGTTCCAGGTGTTCCTTGTGGTCGAGGAGGCACCGTTGCTTCAGATTGATTGTTTGGCGTGTTATTCTCTATGGCGATGTCTGGACGTTTGCGTAGTAGACGATATAGCCACCCAACAAAAGTGGAACGCGAACCGAATTTGCTTTACATGTTTTAAGGTTGATCTGGTGTCTGAATTCCTAGGGTATTTTCCCTGGAACGTGAACCAAAAAATGAACACAACGACTTTGGTTGCTACCTATTTTTGTAACCGAATTTTCGCCCGCTGTTGCCAGTGGCTTGGATGGTCGTGGAATCCCTACCGCCTTCACCGAACCTGTCTCCTGATACCACTTGAAAGGATATTTCTATCCTTCTTCACAAGAAAACACAGAGATAGATCAACTATGACGAATAAATGATCACACCACTATTTCCGAGAATAGAATGAATGAATATCTGATTGCAAATAAGAAATGCAGCGGAAGTATAAAAGTAATCAAATGCCACTTGAGGTGGGCACACCCTCGCCGTATAGGCAAATGCGAATAACGCAAATGAATTTAGAAATAAAGATAGATGATTTTCATTAAACCATTGCAAATCAAATATATACTAAATATTAAAGCACTTGGGATCTACTACTCCCTAATATATCTGATCTTTGTATGGTGCTAGGAGCCCCCATACTCATAGAATACTTTATAGTACCACTCCTCCAACTCTGGTGTGACCCACTAGTAGAAGGATGTGTTGGTATGCATCCCTAAGGTGCACTATCTCATCCTTCAAAAATTGGGTGAATGCTCGCTCCTTGTGATAATGATCCTGGAGGTCCCCCACTAAGGCTTGGAGTTGTGTCACCCCCTCTCATAGCCTAGCTATATCACCACTACTAAATCCTCCATGGATAGGTCTCCATACTCCAACCTATGCCTGAAGAGTAGCTATCTCTTCCTATGCACTCTACATCTATGCCTATAGGAGAGCTATCTCCTCTGTGTGCTCCCATCTACCTTTGATAAGATCACCCTACAACTCAGTAATAGTGGTATATCATGCTTCTAGTTGTGCTTGCAAACCCCAATCATCAAAGTAATCATCACCAAAGTCACATTATGGATACCCTATATCAAGGATGTCTATCCACTCATCCACTACTCAATAATGTACATGTCACTCACCTACATTTATCTCCTCCTTAGTTGGAGCCTCATCGCTATCCTTATCTACAACATTCTTGTTAGCCTCCCCTACCACTACAACTGCATCATCCCCTAGTGGTCCCTCTCCCCACCATTGGTGATTCACCCACCAAGAATCATACTCTATTATAGTCCTTACACCATATTTATCAGAAATGTCCACTACAAGATCTGACCCATATTCCAATACCTCAACCATAGGAAAACCAAGTGTCCTCTCATCCTTGCGATGTCGATAGATCACTGGCTCACTAGGAAACCCCTAGCATAGCCTAAACTAATGTAGGACTTGATCATAAGGAAAGTACTCCTACTCAATACCATGTTACCAAACTAACCATCTCCCTTGCCTCACCCAATAAATTTGTGCCTCAATATCAGGCCACACTGGACAATCCCTGTAGGATCTCCAAGTCACATTCTCTAACCTAAGTCATACAAAGGATTTTTTGTAGTGCTCAACCTTACATGCAAAGTGATAGCTCTGGCCTACCTCCTAGGATCACTACCATAGAATATCATAGCCTATATCCCTATCTTCTAGTTGCGCTTGTGTCATCCAAGGAAATCCCTACAGTTGATCCACAACAATATACTGCCATCCCCAAACCTATAGTATAAAATTACATCCTAAGCCCTTTCATCTATGGGATAATATCTCATACAACTCATCATATTACTATGCTAGTAATTTAGAACCCCAGGCCATCACTAGTGGTTGCTCTATGGTGCACTCCACAAGTGTGAACACTAACTCCAAAAAGTTCCAAGGGAACCTGGCATCGGATGAGTCTGGTAGCAGAATTTTAGAGATCAAAGTCATCAATAAAGCATTTCTAGTGGCCATTACATCAATATCATACCATAAATACATTAGTATACCTCTACTAGGGAGGTCGTGTACTGCCTCCTCCTAGTCCCCCTTATAGTATCTCTGCATTAACCACATCTCTTTGATCTTGGTGAGTGGATACAATAAGTCGCCCCTCTATCACAATGCATAATATTTGATAAAAATCCTCTATATTCATCATCATATATCTAGTAGGTAGGTGGAATGTGTTGGTGCGAAGATCCCATAAGTCTATCAAGGTGGTCAAATAAGCTCGGTCGCCCACCATGGGCTTTAACTGTATCACATGCTTAATATCGATGGCATCAAGCCATTGCTAGTCCTCCTCTGTCATTATATCCCTAGTGGTCTGAAATAGATTTGGACATCGATACCAACTCTTAACCACCTAACAAATTTAAGCAAGTTAACCAAAATACACTAGAAATACACTAAACATGCATTAAAAATACACTAAAAATGCATCAAAAACATCCAAAAATACCAAAAAATGACTAAAAAAGGGACCCTTTTCCCTAGTTTTGTGACCGTCCCATCCAGGGATGGCCCCCAATTTAATATTCATCCCACCCAAGGACAACCCCAAAATTACCTAAAATGGGTCATTTTGACCCCTAAAATAGCTCTTAAAAGGCAAGAAAACAATAAAAAATGGAAAAAAAATGCATTTAAAACACAAATAAAGCTAAAATTCCTACATTTAACCACTACTGAGTTTCTTTAACCAATATTTAGTGTATGTTATGGGAAAACATGCAACTAATTACAATTTCATATTCAATAAAGAATAAGAGAAAATGCACCCCTTACCCGTCTCGAACTAGCTTCGCTGCTTTTAAAGTCCTATGGCTGGATCATGGTGATTATGGGATGTTTTTAGCAGCACTCCACTTCAAAAAAAAAAAACTTCATCCTCTTCACCTCTCAAGTTTTCCAAGTTAGGAATGCAAAAATGAGGCCATTTGCCCAATTTTGGGCTTATATAGCACTACAATAAGCATGGTCATCCCTAGGTGGTATGGTCAGATAATTGTCTGACCGTACCACCCTAGGACATCCATAAACTATATAGTCATACCACCCAGGGATGACCACCAAAACAATTTACAAAAATAGCTAAAAAATTCACAAAAATAACCCAAAACCCACCAAAAACAAGTCAAATTTGACAAAAATAACAAAGAATCAATATTGAACTAAAATGGGTTCATGTATGCTCTAAAAAGCCTCTAATTCAATATCCACGAAGGCCATTATGGCTGG
The DNA here is from genome assembly GCA_028583015.1 of Wollemia nobilis. Classification (NCBI taxonomy): domain Eukaryota; kingdom Viridiplantae; phylum Streptophyta; class Pinopsida; order Araucariales; family Araucariaceae; genus Wollemia; species Wollemia nobilis. Next base: position 7,543,806 of record JAQPPZ010002447.1, on the reverse strand, counting down.
AATTCTCCATGGGAATGAGGTATTTAGTCTTTTGCTTCCATGAGGTATCAACAAAACGATCAAAATCCTCACAGAATTGATAAATCTTATAATGAGCAAATTTATGGTTATCCAAATTAAGTCATATGGTTCAAGTGACTCATTGCTTTATAATTTTTCATGCCCTCATCAAATCATCACTTGATGGGGTAGTCATAATAATGAATTCACAATCAAAATCAACACTTAAAACACTCAAAAGTGCAATTTTCATACATTCAAAAGAATCATTGCCAAAGACAAATTTTCAAGCCTACATTGGGGCAAATAATCAACAAAAGCAACAAAGAAAAGTTTTGGCCTTCTTGAATCCTCGATAATTTACCCAATAAAATGCTTACAAGGAAACAAGGAACTAAGACCAAGTATACCCTAAGCCCATACAATTGGTACTATGCTGAAAGGTATACCAAAATCAATCCTTCAACTATGTCAAAAGCAAGGATTCCAAGAATGTATGCTCTTTCTATAATGGATGTATCTAGATTTGTTTAGTTTATTGAATAACCTCAATAATTTAATGATTTAGTCATCTATTTTTGCTCAACGCTCTGTTGCACACAACACATATCAAAAAGGGGCATCTGTAGACACTAAAATAATGTAAATCGAATAAGACTACTAATGCACTACTATTATAGACATCATATGGCCCCATTGGGTAACCATCAGTGATTAATAAGGGCTCCCAAAAACTTTTGGGAAGGTTTACCCCACTTTTGGAAGGTTTTAGGGCATGTAGCCATGACTGTCCCACCCCAGGACGACCACAGTTCATGACCGTCCCACCTAGGGACAACCACATGCAACAGTTCTTGGGTGGGATGACCATGACCAAGAATCCTCAAAATTCAAAGAGTAGGATAAATGGTAATAAATTTCTACCATTTATCCTACCCAATCAATCATGATAGATTGGGAGGTTGTCATGGCCATTAGGGTCTGCAAATTGGAGATCCAAATGGGAATCCTCTTCCACCCTATGCATAGCAAAGGTGTTGCCAAGTGGCAGTACTTGCCTTGCATGCCTAAAATTGCCCTTTTTTCCCCCTATGATCTCTTGGACTATAAATTGAGGTGTTTTCAATGAATTCAAAAAAAGGATATTTTGTAATTATTGACCACAAAGTGCTACCAATTTTTGCCCTCAACCTTTGCCCACCTATTTTCCTTAGAAACCTCTTTAATCAAAAGCACTTTTAGGGAATTCTAGGACACGTTCATTTTATCCAAAACCTATCAATTTGTAGAGTAACTTACAAAATTTTATGATAATACCCCTAGGATATTTATTGACCATATCCAAGTGGAATTGATGGCAAAAACCACCCTATTATGTGGTCGGCCCCACCTAGGACGGTTAGTAGGTCTTGTTGGAACTCCTTGGGATGACCATGAATTGGCCCATAATTTTTTTTTATTTTTATGTAGTTCATTTCTATTGCATTAGATTAACATCATATTCAAATTTGGTGAATTTTTGAGTATATTTGATAGAGCAATTAATGTTTTTGTGATTACAGTCCTAGTTGTCCCTGCCAATAATGGCCATAGGTTATTCTTACAATATCACTTTGATTTCTGCTTATATATTTACTAAATCATATAATAAACATCATATTAAGTTTACAAGTCATTTGGAGTATTTTAGATTAGTCACAAATAATTTTATATTCATAGATGCATACTTTTCATGGTTTTTATCACAAAACGCATATACTATTAATATATTTCAATCTCTTGTGTGTAGGTATAGGTATTCAATGCATGAGGTAGGAGCTAAGGATCTGAATAAACGTATCCCAAATATAGCTCTATATTGTGGGTACGAGAATAACACTAGAAGCACGCCATTAATATCATGAAGGGATTTGATCCCTCAAGTTTTGTAAATTGAAATGTATCACATTGAAAAGCCCTCAAGGGGATGTATTGTAACCATTGATTTTATGAATAAATAAATACAAGGAGAACCCCCCCATTTTACTTAAACATATTTGTCATTTCAATCGCTTACTTTATCATCTTTATTTTGCATGTTTTAATTCAATAATTACATTATATTGCATTTCAATTCAATCTTCTAGGAAAGCCATTTTTCTCACTGCTTCCTAAGGCTTCTTCAAGAATAGAAAAAAATCCAAGGGAATTTGTTAGTCTTGATGCAACACCTTTTATTGACACAACCACACAAAAAATCCATTAGCTTATCATCACTTTCGCAGGGAATCTTCATTTGTAGGCTTATTCTTGGTTTCATGCTTCTTAACACATGCTACTTTTACCCTCTAGGGTTCTATTTATAGGTCAATTTTCCCAACATTCAAGGAGTGGGTATTGCTTTCAAAAATGCAATGGATATCCTTTTGGAGATTGCATGAAGTGATGCATGAATTTTGAGCCTTGGTCCATTGGGCATGGGGTCACAACAAAATATAAAGGAGAATGTAAAAAACAAAGGGAAGAGTTTCAAAACCAATATATTTTCATGAAGCCCACCATGGATCACCATTGTACAGGATGATGTCAATGGCTATGTTCTTACTGTACCTTTATTTAGTTGTCAGTCTATTTACACAAAACATGTGATGCGATCAGCACACCACAACCATAGGTTCATCCTAAAAATAATCTAGTGAATCTACAATTATTCAAAACATAGTATGCTAAACTTGAGATACTTCTTGTAGTCTGATCGATATCACCAAAATATTTTCCAAGATACAAAGAAGTTACAACTTGGTAGATCATCATGTATACCAATACTTATACAATTTATGATCAGTGTGACAATAAATTTTACCATGTGTGATCCCTTCTTAGGTATTGGTTGGTGTGGCAACAAACTCCAGTATTATCACTCTTTGGAATCCATCTACTATGAAACCCCTATCATGTGTGCCTTTGTCAACTTTATGCATGTTTGACGGTATGACTTATTGATTGGTCTTGTTGTGACCGATATCTTCTTAGGACTTGTATTTTGACTGGCTGGGCCTCCTTGAAGATAATTTAGCCCTTGTCTAGTATGCTCTAGGATACAAAATGGGTGTAATATTGTTTCCTTTCTATAAGTGGAACTCCCCACTTGGTCTAGGTCCTCTGTTTGATGGAGAAAAGTGCAATCAATAAAAATATTTTTTACAATATGGGTGCTTGCATCTCCTTTGTATGACCTCAAGAAGAGATCCATCCTTTGTGTATAGCTTAACTTGGACCTTGGATTCTACATGGCTTGATATGGCATCCATGCAGTCATAAGGGTAACACCAATGGATGAAAAAATGGATGGGATGGTGGTATCTCTTGAAGATATACTTCCTACTTGTAGTATGAGTTACTCAACCTACAAAGCCTCCTAAAATATTTGAGGAAATATTTTCTCCCCACATTGATACAAGAGGAGACCTATATCTGAACTAAAATCTTGAACATAGTATATGTGAGCCTAGGTGGGAGATGGTTGATATTCAAAGAGAATCCTCTCCTAGCTCCTTTTGAATCATATATTGAAGCTTGTTATGGATTCAAAGGGGGATATCTTGATGAATGAGATATGCATCAAGAGTTGGAAGGGATCCATGGAGTTGTCAAATGTATCAATAAGAGCTCCCACTAAATCCACCCATGAGCATATGTATTTATACCCAAGAGTATGGTACCACCATAGCACCCTACCCTAGATACAATACCAGAAGCTTGATCATGGTATCTTTGTGTGATATACCTTGGAGGGGTGCTAGTGCAACAATATATTTGAGGTGTTCTCAAGAAATCCCTAGAGTGCCATAATATTTTGTTAAGGATTTTAGGGCACTTTCAGGAATCTAATTCCAACATTAGAGATTGAGTGGACTAGGATCATTCCATTGAAGACAATACTATTGCACCATTAAGGAGTTGGTCTTCAAAAATTTAGGTTCTTGTGCTAGATTCAAAGTCGCCATATGAACATACTTTCTCTGCTAGCAAGGTTAGGGTTGCTCATCAAACCCTGAATCCTCCAAGATATTTGGAACTTTCAACACAGTGATTGGAGCAACTAGTCATATGATCTAGATCTATCACACAGAGGAGACACCAGGTGATTACACTGGATATGGGTAAACCAGAGTATCACCAAATTTTGGATTCCTTAAACCATGGAGATCTTTTGGGTCCCTAGCAGAGTCGCAAAAAACTATTGGTAAAAAACCAACATCGAATGGGTGGGAGGAACACCTAGTGGTTCTCAACCAACATTGAATTACCACTTAGCCTAGGAGAGGAAGGATGGTCAATCTCTAAATAAGATCGGCTCCTTAAGTCCTAGCTACCTATGCCATAAAGTGTAAAGGCAAAAAGAGGAACAAGAGAGAAAGCAAAGGGAGGTTATAGCTAGAACTAACAAGGATGGGGTATGGATGCATCAAGACACATGTATTTGACATTGATGGTGAAAATAGCAGCACACCACCTTATAGATCAAATCATCTCATCCTTATTTATTATTCAATACAACGGCTAAGAGCAAATTATAGAATTGGTAGGAGAATGCATGAAATCTAGAGTGTAGAATTAGAGCACTCCCACCCAATCAAATTTAGTAGAAATAAATCCCTAACATCCAAAATTGGATGCAAATTCTAGAACCATCTAGTAAGACTCACAAAATCTAGATTTTAAAATTAAATGAGCAAGCTTAAATGGCCATTGTAGAAATAAAAATCTAGATTTAAGCAAAAGGGAGTGAAGATCAATTGAGAGATCAAATAGTGGTACACTTATATTTACAAGGCGAGAAGAATTCCATATGAATTATAATGGTCACAGAGCCATCCTTTGGAATGATGAGCATTCCACTACTTATAGATGATTTTACAATGATTTCAAATTACAAAATTAATGACATTACGCGGTAAAATCTCATTGGAGCATTCAAAAGATCTATTGTGGTTCTACTCCAAGAAGGAATAGCAGTTGTCCAGAGGAAGTTAGGCATTTTTGCACAGATCTAGGCCCTTGATGATTCTAACAACCTCTTAAATTCTAGTCTACTTTACCCTTTTGTGCCACAGAAAGATCATAAATTGGTTGCCTCTAAAGCTGTGCATTTCAGATTCCTTCCTCATACCCATTGGCTATTTGTACAAGGTAGTTGATATCATTAATGCTTACTTTAGAGGATCCTCAAATATTCCCTCTTGATGTATGATAACCTCATCTTTGTATGGATTTTCAGGTACACCTACCTATTTACCATCTTCCCAATTCTCCACCCTATAGACGGGTAATTGGGCTTGATATTTTTACTGCTTCCTTTCCAATATTCCATTTCTTCTTAGGATGGGATTTTGGGAATAATAGTTTCCATGCTACCTTCCCATTCTTCCATACACCTTGGGTAGAGGCTCAGAATCCCAATTTTTTCCATCCAAGGTCTAGGTAGGGATTTGGGATCCTCTTTCATAATTTGCCCACCTATTTATCCACCTAACCCTATCCTTAACCAAATTAGATGCACATGGGTGGCCAAGACGCTTTGTCATCCTCTCATATTTTGGAGCTTCTACATGGAGTGGGCTTCTAGGACCACTCCTTATTTTTCTATTTATATACTTTGAATTTGAAATCTACCTTAATCATCAATGGCTTGGGTTAGCTTCAAGATTTGGCCAGGCCTGAGAGACCATCATCTTGCAAAAAAAGAGTGAGTTAAAGGATGCAAAATTTCGTCGATAAGAATATAACAATACATTGGTTAAAGAAGGATTTAGGGTTCAAAAGGAAGTCACAAGTGCCATCATATGTAGAGCATGCATACACCACGTGGAGGAAGAAATTAAAGTTATTGTTTGCATGTAGGAGAAGCATGAAGCCAAACCAAAGCACCTACATGTTGAGTGGTAATTTTTACCAAGTGCAAAACCACACTCACAATTAGGATTTTGATTAGAAAACCCTCTCTTGAAAAGAAATAAACATTTCTCCAAGGTTCCTTTTACTTTAATGTGTGCATGTATGCTTGTCAAATGAGTGCATGGAATACCTTAGTGCTCTGCAAAATAACTATTAACAAGGGGCCTGTGCTGGGATTACTTCATTATGTTATGCTATTATTGTTCTTGAAACTTGAAAAGAGAATAAAAGTTATTGGCCCTCATATGACCATGATGTAGAATTGAAATTATTTTTGTCTTGAAATGTTTTAAATAGATTTTTATATTCCTTTGTTAAGCAAGTTTAAACCATTTCTATCCTTTATTAAGCCTTGCTTTAAGCATTAAATGAAAGATAAAGATCTACCTCTAAAATGTGAACCTAAAAATAATGAAGGGATTCCTCTTATATTGCTATAATAGACTTTGATTTGCATTGTAAATAACCATATTTAATGAAATTGATTTCTATAAAGAGAGTTAGTTGATTTCTTGAAATGCCCTGTAAATTACCCCCTTTCAATAAAACTATAATTTTCCTGAAGGAAGTCAATTTCTTGCTTTTAATGTAATGGCCTATGAAATACTTTATAAATTAGCCTCCCTTTGATGAAATGGTAACTTTCATAAAGGAAAATTAATCTATAAATTTAAATGCAATGGCCTTGAAAATGCCTTCTAAATTACCCCTCTATTTATGAAACTGCAATTTTCATACAGAGGAATTAATCTAGTGCTTGAAATGAAAACATAAACTAAAATATGGAACTGTGCAAAACTGAGACTACGAAATTCCTTTTAAGACTGCAAACTTTAAATAATTTTGAAATTTTAAAAAATACTCAAGAACAAAACCTTAAACTGCTCTAAATGAACTTTTAGAGCTTATTCTTTGAATCCCTGAATCTGTTTTTGGGATTTTATATTTTTGTATATATTTTTTTATTTTATTTTTCAAACATTAAAAAAATGTAAAATATAAGGTTAGGAGATAAAGATAAAAAAAATACACAAGCTCTAAATTTTGCAACTTAAAGATCTCCATAAACAATGCAAACATTTGTATCCTACATGAAAACCCGCATTAAGGTGACCCATATTCATGTAGTATAGCCTATAATGGGATGCAATACCCTAAGGGAAAAGCCATGTATATTGAAAAATAACAACATATTAACCAACAACATGCATTAAAACCTGCAAATAATTCAATATAATGGAACAAAATAGATTTTCAATAAACTCCAAAAAAATGCAAAATACAGACTCCCACTTGGCATCCATAGAAAAACTACAATCCAGCAGAATGGAAGGAAAAATTCTTTAAAAAGAAACCCAGTATTCATTTCTGTAGCCCCTGTTCCAAAGGATTCCAACCCCTTTTCTATATTTCGACGAACCTTTCGAAGACTTCTGAAAACTCTTACTTTTCCCCTCTTTTCATAACTATTTTTTATTTTATTGTGATAGACAAATTTTCATAATTCCCTCATCCCATGCACCCCACACGTATTATTTCTTGACTTATTTGAGTGCCTTTCATAACCTATGCCACCCCTGGACTGTAACACTCTTGATCTTGTGGACATTAGTTGTTTTAATTTTTATAAGCCCAACTTTTGAACATATACTTTTTGTAATTTTTCCTTGCTATTCTTGTTAGGTTATGCATACTTTTAGACCTTTCCCTCTATGACTATTGTATCCATTTTTCCTTTTCAAGATAAGACTTAATGGTTTGCTTCCCCAATGCCACGTGGGTGCATATTCGCTACAATCTACACACCTATACCGTTGACAAGTCACTATTGTAACACTCGTATGAGCGAGCGTTCATTTATTTCTCCTTTGTGCACATCCCTAGACCTCATTTTCTGACTCTACATCAGTTTTCCCTTGCAATGCCAAGATCTTGCACAACATTCTATGTTTACTGTCTATTCAAACACTATCCTAGATTATATCAGCTGAAACATTCATGGTCAGTGTATACACAACAAACAACACTATCATCTATAGCACTAGATGAACTGCATATCCTCAGACTGTCTTGTTCATGCAAAACAAACTCACTATATATTTATTCTCTATGTGCGTATCTACTACCTAGACATCCACATACACCAATATGTGTCCCAATATCTACCAACATCTTGGTCATTCTCAATGCTTCGTGCTACTATTTTTACTATTGTAGCTATTCTAATATCTACTCACATATAGTCTCCAAAATACTCACATGTGAAAATTCCCATTAATTCATCCATGTTTTCTTGGTGTTATTGGTCTACTTAGACTACATCTGTATCCTCATCATGGTTAGCATAACCTCACTTGCATTGTATATTGGTCGTCTCCATTGATGCTCACTATAGATAAATGTACTCCCCCCCACAAAGTAGTGTCTATGGTAAAACATAATAATGGATGTGAAGGAAAACATCATTCCCACATGACAGTTTCTTCAACCACATTCTCAACAAGGGTAGACCACCTGTCTTTGGTTCTATACACTGCGTCGGGTTTTATAGATTTTAAACAATCCAAATTGCACATCTGTGAAACCCAACTCTCTACTACCACAACCATGTTTGAGGGTAAATTCCATTATCGAACACTCTATTAAGTAAGTGGTGATCCATATTATTACCAGCTTTGGTTCCACTCCTTATGGTTCTCCATTTGGTGGATGGATCTCTTCACTGAAAACTTTCATCTGCGATGCTCCCAACATGACCATCCCCTTTGGTGTGGTTTCATTTTGTTAGCATACATTTTGGACATCTCCCATTACACCGTGGCCAACCTGTTCATTGAAATTCATATTGCCACACTACAATCAAGATCTCAAACAATCCATGCTCATCTGTTTATCTACAACTATCTCTTCTCCGATTTGACCAATATTGACGATCACGTGTTTGAATGTCATAAGCTATGTAGGGGTTAAGAAACATAACATGCTAGCCACTTTATCCATCTTGTCCATCATTAGCACCAAACGGGTATTGATAGTCACATTTTAGAAGTTTTTACACATTCATCTCTAGCGCCTCTCATGAAATCATGTGCTCTATGTTTACAAACATACTCCTAGTGACATCCACTTCATCACTGCCATGTTGTACCATTCATCCAATATTGATGATTTGACTGTCATGGAGTCCATCCACCTAATCTACTACCACGCCTGATAATCCACATCAATCCATCATGCAATGAACATCTACCTTTGACTATTGCTAGTGGTGTGGTGGTCAATGATATCTACGTCGTCGTTGCCTATAACTCGCACCATCCGTATTCACTTTTGATGGGTTCCTATGTTGCTTCATCTATGCTAGCTCACATCACACTATTTTTGGCCTCCTTTTGCCATGCACACTGTGTTATAGTCCAAAATGGTCACACCATAATCTGCACTGTAAAGTAAATCAACAAAGTAAAAAACAAATACTTTATAAATAAATAAAATGAACTAATAATAATATCATATATCATATGAAAATCCAAAAATTTCTAAAAAAAGTACTAATAACACAAAATAAAGACTTTCTAATTAATTTATATATATATATATATATATATATTAGTATTTTCCTTTTCTTTTCTTTATTTTATTATTATTATTTTTTTTTAATTATATATTTTTTATTTTTTATTCTTTTTATTATTTTTTCTTTTTAGGTTTTATGGTTTTGTTCAATTTGAAATATTAAAATAATTCCAAGGAAAACATATTGAAAATAGACACACTAAAATTAATGAACACCCAAATAAATCTTCTAATCCACAAACATTAACATCAACACTCAAAACAAAACCTACAAAGAGATATCGCCCCTAATTAACCTTGGATAGCATTTTCCAAACACATGAGAGGTAATTGTCAAAGTAACACTCCAAGGAAAACAATCAAAACACCAAGAAGTCCAAAATTAAAGGTGGGTCCCAAAAATTTAGGGCTAGTTGTGGAACAGGTACAAAAAATGGTGACTTTGCTAGGGAATGCTCGTGAGCATTCTAGATGAAAAACACAAAATCTTTGGTTCTCAAACCAAACAAACTAAAGCTTAGAAACCAAACTATTCAACAACATCCAAATATGATGGGGATAGACAATTTCAATCGAAAACACATGAACCATTTCTTTAGCTAAGTGTGTGAAAGTGTTTTCATTCTGGAATTCCTAAAAACCATCCAAATTCCATCACTTGTTTTGTGTTAGGCTAAAAAAATATTACTCATGAAAGAGTATGCCTTTGCATTTCTCCCCAATTAGTCGGGTGTTTATAGCCCTGGTGGAGGTGCCTTAACTAACCCAAGTATTAGATGAATTTGCATTTGCCCTCTTTTTTTTATACAAATTGCTCCACTAACAACCATACGTCTATATCCCCAGTGGATATGCCGTAATCTATTCAATTGATTTGGATTTTTTTTTTCATAAAGATCATTTTATCTCTTTGCAAATTTCACCTGCCACCTAGATTAGAGATCAAGCAAGATTAAATATTGAGTATATAAAATATTTTCACCTTAATTTGTAAACCAAATAACTTCATCTTTCAATATTTCAATAATGCTCCTTAAATTGATGTGTTCATGTGTAGCCTTAGAAAAATGATTCATGGATCCCAAAATTCACTATCTTAGTCCCCAAAATCTAGGAGAAATTACTAAATAATTCTATCCCATTTTCCTTGATCCACATGATAGAAAATTCATCCTTCAAGAGGCCATAAGTCAATAGCTACCACAAACACTACCACCAATCGAGGAAACAAACCAAAATGCAAAACTCACAAACCAAAACTTGGAAACAAACCCAAGACCACATCTAATACAAATTTGACAAGAAAAAAAATACACCAACTCACCAAACCAAAAATTTGAAACAAAAATGAAAATAGAAAAACCAAAATGAAAACATGAAAACCAAAAATTATATACAATAATATACAAGATGATGCAAAATTAGCATGTTTTAAAACACATATATCCTTGTATGCATTCCAAGATTTACAAAAATCTAACCAAAGTAATATTAGGCCACAAAAACAATTCTAAATTTGTCTCTCTCACACAACCACTTTGATTCAAGTTTATTAGTAGTCCCATGTTTAGCATTTGGTTCATTAAACATGAAAGTGAATACATGATTTTCAATTATCTTTCACTTATCCAATGAGACGCAAATTTCAATATTAGATTCATTTTCACAAGCATGTAGGATTTCATTCAAACAAGAGGCTATCTCTGAAAAAATTGAAGCAAAGTCGTCATCTATATCTTTAGTCCAATCATACTCATGCAACAATTTGCAAGCATCTAGGATATCTACTAAACGAGAATCATTATAAACTTGTATCCTAGGTTCAATTGTTAGTTTTTGGTGAACCTAATGTAAAACTTCAAGCATATTTACTTCACATTCATTTAACAATACAATCTCATTAATGGTGCGAGCAAAAATCCACTCTAATTCTCCATTCACTTCTAGTGGCATTTCATCGTAAATAGCATTTGAATCCAACTAATAATTATACAAATTCTCACCTGAATCTTGGGTGTTTGGACACAAAATGTTATATTATACCTTTTATATATTTTCCTTTACCAATACTTGGTGAGTTATGATGGTATTTTATTCTTCTTTATGGGCTTCATCATCTTCATGTTGTAACACTTCATGTGGTACAGAGATTTCAGCATCCTGCATATCAAATGAGACAAAAATTTCATCAATAGGAACATGAGAAACAAATAAGTCCTCATATCTTCCCCAACAATTATAATAATTATATTCTAAACCCATGGTATGAAACTCTATCATGTTTTCCAAAGGAATATGATTCTCTAATTGTTCAGTAATTTTAGGCTCTTCATGCAAGATAGCAATTTTAGTGTCCTGCACATGAGATGAAGAAAATATTTTATCGATATTCATGAAAGGAACACCTTGCTCATATCCTTCCCAAACATCATCATAATTATCTTTTAAGATCAAATAATTAGATTCTATCAAGTATTTTGTATAATATTTAAATTCATCCATTGATTCACCCTCTTCAACTTCAAAGAATTCCTCTTCTTCAGATTCATCCTTTTCTATTTTGAAAAATTCATCTTCCTCAAATTCATCTAGTGGTGGGTTAAGGTTTTCTTCAGTGGGATCAATTCTTATATTTTGCTTCCTATGATTCTCCCAATCCTCCTTTGTGAATAAAAATGAACCAATCTCTATTTCTTGATGGGTTTACTTACTACAATCCTCATTGGTGAACATTGACCTTGATACTTGCACTTCCTCTTGGATGATATCTAATGTGGTTCTAATATATGAAAATTCAACCCTATCCCCTTGATTTCTCACATTAGACCTCATTAAATCCAAGGGTATTATATTATATGGTTGGTATTGGTTGGAATCTATAGCTCCTAAAACACAATCCATCATGGGGGAAGGTGGAATCTCAACTTGACTCATGGATTCATTTAGTTCTTTACAAATGGAGACAAATTGATTTGATATCATATTCGGGTCAACCATATTTCCAAAATGTTCAAGAAATGTTGATTCTAATTGATCCCAAGAAGTGATAGAACCTACAAGTAAACCAAGATACCAATCATAAGCAAATTCATCTAATATGAATGGAAACATGTTACAAATGACATCTTCATACATATTTGGTCATTGAATTAAATTTTTCTTGTATGTATGAATATGTTCCTCAGCCCACACTATTCCATCATATCTAAACTTAGGTAGATAATCCAAAAAATATATAGGCATAGGATGTGAAGGCCCAGGTATGTTTAAAGGACAACCTACCCTTAAATAAGAAAGGAATGCCATTAGATAAACTCAAAGAATATGACTTTAAAATCAATTTTGTTAGTCAAAGAAATGTTTTGCAAAGAAGCATGAAATGACTAACAAATCTCAAGAGATATGCATCAATTAAACCATGATATTAAAGAACATTCTCCAATTTGCAAAGGTTAGTATCCATGCATCATCAATTCAAAAATTTCAAATTAATGAATATGATCAACAAAACCTCATTAGTCAAAATAAATGCCTTCAAATCACTCTTTCAAATAACATGAACAAGTTAGCATTTATAACAAAAAAACCAAATCAGGCCCTCCTTCTAGCACCAAAATGTTGAGTGGTAATTTTTCCCAAGTGCAAAACCACACTCACGGTTAGGATTTTGATTAGAAAATCCTCTCTTGCAAAGAAATAAATATTTATCCAAGGTTACTTTTACTTTAATATGTGCATGTATACCTATCAAATTAATGCATGGAATATATTAGTGCTTTGCAAATCAACTGTTAACAAGGGGCATGTGCTGGGGTTACTTCATTATGTTATGCTATTATTGTTCCTAAAAATTGAAAAGAGAATAAAAGTGATTGGCCCTCATATGACCACGATGTAGAAGTGAAATTCTTTTTGTCTTGAAATTTTTTAAATTGATGTTTATCTTCCTTTGTTAAACAAGTTTGAACCATTTCTATCCTTTATTAAGCCTTGCTTTAAGCATTAAATGAAAGATAAATATCTACCTCTAAAATGTGAACCTAAAAATAATGAAGGGATTCCTCTTATGTTGCTATAATAGCCTTTGATTTGCATTATAAATAACCATCTTTAATGAAATTGATTTCCATAAAGAGAGTTAGTTGATTGCTTGAAATGCCCTGTAAATTACCCCCTTTCAATAAAATTGTAATTTTCCTGAAGGAAGTCAATTTCTTGCTTTTAATGTAATGGCCTATGAAATAATTTATAAATTAGCCTCCCTTTGATGAAATGGTAACTTTCATAAAGGAAAATTAATCTATAAATTTAAATGCAATGGCCTTGAAAATGCCTTCTAAATTACCCCTCTGTTTATGAAACTATAATTTTCATACAAAGGAATTAATCTAGTGCTTGAAATGAAAACATAAACCAAAATATGAAACTGTGCAAAACTGAGACTACGAACTTCCTTTTAATACTGCATACTTTAAATAAGTTTGGAATTTCAAAAAATACTCAAGAACAAAACCTTAAACTGATCTAAATAAACTTTTAGAGTTTATTCTTTGAATCCTTGAATCTGATTTTGGGATTTTATATTTTTATATATACTTTTTTATTTTATTTTGTAGACATTAAAAAAAATGGAAAATATAAGGTTAGGAGATAAAAATAAAATAAAATAAAAATGCACTAGCTCTAAATGCTGCAACTTAAAGATCTCCATAAACCCTGCAAACATTTGTATCCTACATGAAAACCCGCATTAAGGTGACCCATATTCATGCATTCTAGCCTATAATGGGGTGCAATATCCTAAGGGAAAAGCCATGTATATTGAAAAATAAAAGTATATTAACCAACAACATGCATTAAAACCTACAAATAATTCAATATAATGGAACAAAATATATTTTCAAGAAACTCCAAAAAAATGCAGAATATAGACTCCCACTTGGCATCAATGGAAAAACTACAATCCAGTAGAATGGAAGGAAAAATTCTCAAAAAAGAAACCCAGTATTCATTTTTTAGCCCTTTTTCCAAATGTTTCCAACCCCTTTTCTATCTTTCTATGGACATTTTAAAGACTTATGAAAACTCTTCTTTTTTCGCTATTTTCGATTGTTTTTATTTTATTTTGATAGACAACTCTTCATAATGCCCTCATCCCATGCACCCCGCACGTGATTTTTCTTGCCTTCTTTGACTACATTTCATAACCTATGCCACCCCTAGACCGTAATGCTCTTGGTATTGTAGACATTAACCATTTTAATTTTTATAAGCCCAACTTTTGAACATATCCTTTTTGTAATTTTTCCTTGCTATTCTTGTTAGGTTATGCGTACTTTTGGACCTTTCCCTCTATGACTGCTATATCCACTTTTCATTTTCATGATAAGATGTAATTATTTGCTTTCCCAATGCCATGTGGGTGTATATTCACTACAATATACACACCTACACCACTGACATGTCACTATTGTAATGCTCGTATGAGCGAGCATCCATTTTGTTCTCCTTTATGCATGTCCCTAGAACTCATTTTCTGACCCTGCATCAGTTATCCCTTGCAATGTCAAGCTCTTGCACAACATTCCATGATCACTAACTATTAGAACACTATCATAGATTATATTAGCTGAAACGTTCATGGTCATTGTATACACAACAAATGACACTATCACCTGTAGCACCATATGAACTGCATGTCCTCAGACTGTCTTGTTCACGCGAAACAAACTCACTATGTATTTATCTGTTGTATGCATGTACACCAATATGTGTCCCGATATCTACCAACATCCTGGTCATTCTCAATGCTTCATGCTACTATTTTTACTATTGTAGTTGTTCTAAGATATGCTTTTGTAACATCTCCAACATACTCATGTGAGAAAATTCCCATTATTTTTTCCATGTTTTCTCAGTGTTATTAGTCTACTTATACTACATCTATATCCTCATCACGGTTATCATAACCTCATTCATGATGTATGTTGACCATCTTCATCGATGCTCGTTGTAGATAAACGTACTACCCCCGTAGAGCAATGTCCATGGGAAAACATAATAACGGATGCAAAGGAAAAATTCCTTTCCACGTGATAGTTTTTTCAACCACATTATCGGCAAGGGTAGACCACCTATATCTGGTTCTATAAACTACGTCGAGTTTTATCGATTTTAAATGATACAAACTACACATCCCTAACATCTGACTCTCTACCGCCACAACCATATTTTAGGGTAAATTCCATTATCGAACACTCTATTAAGCAAGTGGTGATCCATATTATTGCCAAATTTGGTTCCACTCCTTATGGTTCTCCATTTGGTGGATGGAGCTCTTTGCTGAAAACTTTTGTTAGTGACACTCCCAACATGACAACCCCCTTTGGTGTGGTTTCATTTCATTAGCATGCATTTTGGACATCTCCTATGATTTCGCATCCAACCTGTTCATTGAACTTCATGTTGCCACACTTCAACCAATATCTCAAACAATATACACTCATTCATTTATCTACAACTATCTCTACCTCGATTTGACCAATGTTGATGATCACATGTTCATATATCACAAGCTACGCAGGGGTTAAGAAACATAACATGTCAGCCACTTCATCCATCTTGTCCATCATTAGCACAAAATAAGTATTGATAATCCCATTTTAGAAGTTTATCCACATTCATCTCCAGTGCTTCCCATGAAATATTGCACTCTATGTTTACGAACAAACTCCTAGTGACATCCACTTCATCACTGTCGGGCTGTATCATTCATCCAATATCGATGAGCCGATTGTCGTGGATTCTATCCACCTAATCCACTACCATACCTGATAATCCACATCAATTCACCATGCAATGAATTCCTACCTTCGACTATTGTTCCAAAGTGGGTATCCTCGTCAAATCAAGCTAGTGGTGTGGTGGTCAATGATATCTACATCATTGCTGCCTATACCTCACACCATCTACATTCACTTCTGACGAGTTCCTATGCAGCTTCGTCTATGCCAGCTCACGTTGCACTATTTTTAGCCTCCTTTCACCATGCACATTATGTTATAGTCCAATATGATCACACCATAATCCGCATTGCAAAGTAAATCAACAAAGTAAAAAACAAAGACTTTATAAATAAATAAAATGAACTAACAATAATATCATATGAAAATCCAAAACTTTCTAAAAATAAATACTAATAACACAAAATAAAACCTTTCTAATTAATTTATATATATAAATATATATAAATTAGTATTTTTTTTTCTTTTCTTTATTTTATTTTATTTTTATTTTTATTATTTTTATTTTTTTTCTTTTTAGGTTTTATGATTTTGTTCCATTTTAAATATTAAACTAATTCCAAGGAAAACATCTTGAAATTAGACACACTAAAATAAATGAACACCTAAATAAATCTTCTAATCCACAAACATTAACATCAACACTCAAAACGAAACCTACAAGGAGATACCGCCCCTAATGAACCTTGGAGAGCACTTTCCAAACACATGAGAGGTAACTATCAAATTAATGCTCTAAAGAAAAGAATCAAAATACCAAGTAGTCCAAAATTAAAGATGGGTCCCAAAAAATTGGGGCTAATTCTGGAACAGGCACAACACTACAGAAATAACATTTAATGCACAAGAGAGAGAAGCATTTCAAAGAGTAGTGAATATGTTGTGTACCAAGTGACACTTTTAAGGATGAAAGTCAAACATATTTTGTGCTAGTTCAAAGGAAGACATCCTCTAGACGTTGAATAAATGAGGACCAAAGTAATTGTAATGCAACGAAGTACATGTGATGAACAAGTGCATATATTTTTGATTGGACTCAGAGAAGGGAAGATGACACTTGGTAGGTTGAGGTAGAAGCCCAAGGCACACACATGGAGATTGAAGTCAATTCTAACAGTGAGGATTGAGGTGTAGATATGTTGACATTAGAGTGTAGGAAATAAACACTCTAAATAGATCAACATACACCAAAGGTCAATGAGCATTTTTTGACAATGTACGTAGAGGAGAGAAGACTCAAAAAGGGATCAAGCCTTGTTGACCAACGGATTATCAATTCCAAGGTGAAGGTAATCCACTTTATTAAAGTTACTTATAAGATTGGATTAGGAGAAATAAGGATATACATAACTATTATCCTCTAAGGTTGAAAAGTAAATTATTTTGGAGAAGTGAATTTAACCTTAGACATATTATTGAAGATTGGATTTTGGATAGAAGATATTGAAGAAATAATTTTAAGGTTTTGTAATTTAAATCATTTGAAGTTACAATTTTTTTTGGGATATTTGCAATTTAATTAAAGAGGGAGTAATAAGGGTTTCTACATCAAATTAGACTTATAGAATTGCAAATATAATTTATCTAAATTTCTAAGCTTGGAGTTATAAGGAATTCAACATCAACATAGGAATTAAGAAATTTAGAATTTATATTTTTTGTGACTAAGGAAAAATAAGGTTGGTCTTAGTCCTAAGAAATCATTTTCTATACTAAGAAGGTAAAAGGATGTCTACATCAAATAATTCATTGAATATTGATATGGAGAATGAAGTTAGAAAAGGAAGGATACAGGTTATAAAATCTGGAATTAGAGATATGGTTGAAAATTCTAAAGGTAAATTAGACTTAGTTCCAAGTTTTATCTATAAGGAAGCATTAGAAGAAATATTTGAAACCTTAGAATACTATCTACATGCAAATATATTTGAAGCAATTGATATTGATAAAGATAGTATTATGGTTCCCTTAAATGTTGCAAGCATCATTTATATGGCACTACTTACACTCAGGCATTACAAATAGAAAGACTTGAAACTGCAAGAGTTAATTGAATCTCTTAAGAGGAAGGCAAAAGTGAGTGAATCGTAGAGAGGAGAAACCACCATAGATTAAATGTAAATAACAAGATAAAGAGGGAAAAATACAAGATATTTTATTACAAATATGACCTTTTACAATACAAAATTTCTTTGTCTTATATATTACAAAGTATCAAGAAAGGGCTTTTTACAATAAAATGGTGTATTGCTTCTTCCCCTACAGTCAGAATGTGATTAGGAGATATCGTTCTTGTGTGTGCGTGTGTCTAAGAGCTTCAAAGGGCTATTGTTGATAAATAGAGGGTCTGCACACATCCAAAAAGGAAAAATTAGTAGATAAATGTGCCACCTAGGTTGGTCCTTAGTCCAAACAAAGTATAAACCATAGTATAAAAAGAAAGGACCTATTGTTATATTAAAGAAAATGTAGAATAACTAGAAGTATACATGTTATGCATGTTGAACTGTTGTCGGTAATCTTGTTGTAGAAGTGCTCTCTATCACAATCATGACCATTTAAGGTAGTCTTTGGACCATCTAATATAGTCTTAAGACCATCTCAGGGGGAGAGGTCTTAAAATGACTATTGCAAATTGAAAACTATAGGCTCAAAGTAGATAAAACAATGTTAAAGGGTTGGAGGGGTCTCGAGGAGTGGTTAGAGACTACATATGATGGAAAATAGGTTAAGGCAAGTGGTGAGTGAAAATTTTGATATCATAACTCTAGCTCAACTTGGTATCCTCTCCCTTTGGTCATGGCCAAGGGTATTTATAGAATTTTGAGGGCTTGGTGAATAGGATGCCACATAGGCTCCAATTGCCCTCCACATGTGCAAGGTAGGTGAGATAAAATTATATAAGGAGATGAGGTGGAGGGGGTTCATTAAATTACTTTGGGAAGTGGTAGCCTAGGGGGAGGGAAACTAGTTTTAAATTAGTTTCCCCAAGACCATGGAAAAATGTGATAAATATTTAATGTTGCTAAAATGATGATGTGGAAAGGGGATGGGTTGGCATATTAAATTGCCTTGGAAGAGGTAATCCTAGGGGGAGGGAAACTAATTTTAAATTAGTTTCCCAAGGGTCATGGGGGAGTGTGGAGGGTATTAAAAATTACCAAAATATTGATGTGGCTTGTCCTAGGGCTAGGTGGAATAAATGCACTTTTTAACTTGTAATTATTTTTAAATTTAAAATCTCTTTTTATGGTATGATGGGGGCACAATATTAATATTGGAGGGATTCTAGAGATTTGAGAGGGGCATATTTTCTAGACTTCTAGATATTTTTCATTAAATGCTTTGCCTTTAATATTGTTAAAATTTATTAAGGGGATTTAATAATGTAATTAATTAATGTTAATTAGTATTTTTATTATGAAGCCTAAAAAAGAGAGTGTAAATGGTGCTTTGCCTAGGGTGACAAATTTGTTTCCCCTTTACAATATTGTATTAGCCATGAGCACTTTGTGTGCTCTTTCTGAACCATAATTAGAATATGAATCAGACACTTCACTAGAAATATGGCCTCTATGATGTGTCTTTTCTATTTTAGTTTTTCTTTTTTTGAAACCAACACCGATTGGTGTCATGGTTTTTCTTTTTACAATTTGTGTAAAACTATGCCTTCTAGACAATTTTATCAAAAAAATTCACCAAATAGTTCTTTCTTATTGCAAGTACTTCAAGCATGGTTGCTATTATGAAGCCTAAAATAAAAGGTATAATTTTTATGACTTATACTTTTATGATTGCCTTTACAAGTTTTATCTCCCTCTTGTCAAAATTTGTGTTTGAAGGAAGAAAGGATTTATCCCCCCTTAGTGCAAAATATTGCTACTTTCAAGGTTCCTTATTTTACAAAAACTTGTTCTTTCTTTCGATATACCCTAAAAGAGTACCAAAAGATAATTCACTCAAAAAGATATTTAATGGCACTTGCCTGAAAATCCTTTTAAAGAGGTATAATCAGTTTGAAGAAATTGAGCCAAACAAATAAGAGTGAATTAGGGATTTTTATTTAGGAGAGAATATCAAGAAAAATTGGTTTTATACCTGTGCAATGAATTACACAAGTGAGTGTGAAATTTGGGGTTTTTGAGTGCTCTTGATTTTGTGACTTATAATTGCATAAAACAAGAAAGTAAATGCAATAATCAATCAAAGAGTGCCCACAAATTATTATCACTTAGGTGTCGGTCACTACTGAAAATGCACCTAATTTGTCAATTTGTAATAAAGGTGTCGAGTAAAATAAAAAATGCACCTTATTACCAACTTTTGCAACAAAATTTGGATTTGTGTTGTGCAAAATTTTGATATTTTTTCTCTTGTTTTTCAAATTTGCAAAGAATGTGGCATAAAACAATTACATTTCCTTTTTGTGTTACAAATTTAACAAATTTTGATTTTGTTTTAAGTGCTCCTCACTTTGTGTTACAATTTTGCAAAACAAATACAATTTCTTGTCTTCCCCCTTTGTTTTGAAAAATTAAAAAAATAGCACTCCTTTCAAGTCAAGTTAACACATGACCCACATTTGAAAGACTTCCAAAACCAGTCAACACACGACTTGGTTTTTATAGACCCAAGGTCTTCAATTTCTTCTCAATTTTGCAAAAAATAGAATGTGCAATTTCATGTATTATATCCCCCCTTGGAGAAAAACAAATGCACAATTTCAACTTTGAAGTTTGCAAATTTTTGTGTCTCCTTGTGTTACAATTTGGCAAAAAAGAATTCAAGTTTGATCCTTTATTGTTTGTAAAATTAACAAGGTTTGAGAAGATTTTAGGTTCCCTAATTTTGCAAAAAATAATGATGCTCTTATATGTCTTATATCCCCTTTTTGGGAGAAAACAAAATCTCTCTTTGATTGAAAATTTTGCAAAAAATATGTCTTTTAATTTTTAAGTTTATAGCAATTTTCTAATTAATTTAAGTATAATTCATGAATAATAAAAACTATTTTATTTTTAAAATTACTTTTTATTAAAAAAATAATTTTATATAAAATAATATTAAATTATTAATAAATTAAACTAAAAAATAATTAAAAAAATAAACATAAATAAAAAATTATTACCTTGTTTTTTTGTTTTTATCAAAAAGATTAATTTCTTCGAACTCACGTCTAGCGGGGAATGACTTAGACTGGCCTTATTTTCTAGTTCACCCCTATGGCGGATATGAAGAACATAGGAAGCACTTTTTTTAAAGCCTTCCTTTGGCTCTAATTGAAGGAAATTCAATTTCCTTCGAGACTTTTAGTCCCACATTATCGCGGTGGACAATTTTATGTGGTTTAAAACCAAAAATTACCCCTCCTTCAATCGACTACCTTTGGGCAATCGAGAACCATAATTTTGTCAAAGAATGTGGATATTTCCCCTTATAGCATGTGGCAGAATTGGTCATTGCCACGTATCATACCCAGATTTCTTCCAGCTAGCACCGAATCAAAAATTATATGTCCATGTGCCACGTTACTAGAGTACCATATCGATCCTCTATTTTCACACCCAGCTAGTTTAGAGTGCCATGTCTACCCTCAGTTATCATGCATATATATATTTATGTGTCTATCCAGGTCATAGTGCAGATGTTGCCACATATCCCTCAAGATCCATGCTCGAGGTGCAAGTAGTGAGTTATATCGATGATCAAATTGCATCAAGTTTAGTGTACATCGACTTTCATTTTTTGTGTTCATCGTCAGTGAGATGCAGGTATGTGCCCTCATTGTCAGTGCTCCACATGCTCATGGATTTCAGTGCCAGTTGTTATGTTAGGGAAGCATTAGGGGGTTCAACATCATGCATTATCTGTTCATAATCAGGGAGTTCATCGTATGGATACAACATCTATAGAAGATCAAGAACCCAGTGTTTGGTGATTAGGTCTATGTGGTCCCACCACCTAGGTTGTGTGTCTAGCCTTAGGTTGGGCCTAGGTCATGCTTCTAGCCTTAGGTCAGCTTAGGATGTCTAGTTCGGTCTCATCCCATCGCGTCATATCACCAGTGTCCTAATCAAGTTAGTTTCACCTACGGCTAGCTAGTCCAAGTTTGAAAAGTAGTGAGATGGGCTTGATTAACCACTTGGAACCCATAGGTCTTGTCCACCATAAAAAATGGAACCTAAGAAAAAATAATCAGGTATTGTCCACGGGTGTTACGAAACGAATAATTTAATTCACCTTGCTCGTGTTACCCGCTTTGATGCCAATGTTGGCAAATGTAAACATAATAAAATATGCATAAACCATAGAACCTTAGTATTGATAGGAGTAGTGTTTAAATAACAATAGGAATACGCTAGAAATAGGTTTAGGAATATTTAGGAAATAATATCCCCTAACCATGCTAACAACTATGTGCTTCACAAAATAAGCGCTAACCACTAACCTACTAACGTAGTCAAATTGACTACCACTTACCACAAGATATTCCATAGTGAATATCTTCATGGTAGAAAGTAAAAGTAAATACTAGTGGTAAAAAGTAACAAACTACTTTTTACCATGTGGTAAATAAAATCTACCTAATGTAGGAAAATGGTAAATATCCAAAATAAAGGAATATTACTCTAACAAAACTTGTGTCAATTTTTTTTATTGCCCCAATGAGATTATTGTCCCCGTGGTAGTATATTTGGCAACCCCTCAAGTTGTGAGTGTGTAGGTGAGGTCACGATTTCAAGAATAAGCAACTTGACAAAATTGGATAATGGTAGGTGGATGGTGAGTTAGAGTGATTAGTTAGGGTAGAAAAGGTGAGGGGAGGATAAAGAAGGGTAATATGGGGTGTAAGGAAGATATGGGGATAAAAGAGGGTAATATGGGGGGGTAAGGAAGATAGGGGGATATAGTGGGAGGAAAATGGGAATTAGTTACAGACTCCTTGAGATAAGGTTGAGGGTAGAAGGATTTTTTCAAGGGGATGTAAGGGATTATAATGTAACCATGGAAAAATAGTAGACCCAGATAGGGAGGGGCAAAAATTACACTATAAAAAAAGGTAAAGAAAGTATGTAGCCTAATTAAGGAGGTTAGTAAAAATTGCATAGTCAAAGGGGGTGTGTAAAAGAAATTCCCAAGGGGGTAATGTGAAAAAGGGTACCCAAGGATGTAGTGTGAATAAGGGGTACCCAAAAAGGTAGTGTGAAAAAGGGTGCTCAAGGAAGGAGTGTGAAAAAAGGGTGCCCAAGGAGACAATGTCAAAAAGTGTGCCAAAGAAGACAATGTGAAAAAGGGTGCCCAAGGTAAAATGGGAACAAGGGTGCCTAAGGAGGCAATGTGAAAAAGGGTTCCCAAAGAGGAAATACGAAAAATGGTATGAAAAGGGTATCTAAGGGGTAGTGTAAAAAAGAAATCCTAAGGAGGTAGTGTGAAAAAGGGTGCCCAAGGAGACAATGTAAAAAAGGGTTTCCAAGGATGCAATGTGAAAAAAGGTGCCCAAGGGGGCAATGGAAAAAAAAAGGGTGCCCAAGGGGGCAATGTGAAAAAGGGTGTCCAAGGGGGTAATGTGAAAAAGGGTGCCCAAGGAGGCTGTGTAAAAAAGGGTGCCCAAGGAAATAATGTGAAAAAGGGTGCCTTAGGAGGCAATGTGAAAAAGGGTGCTCAAGGAGGTAGTGTGAAAAAGGGGTGGCCAAGGAGGTAATGTGAAAAAGGGTACCCAAGCAGATAGTGTGAAAAAGGGGTGACCAAGGAGAAAATGAGAAAAAGGGTGCTCAAGGAGGCAGTGTGAAAAATTATGCCCAAGGAGATAGTGTGAAAAATGGTGCCCAAGGATGCAATGTGAAAAAGGGTGGCTAAGGGAGAAATGTGAAAAATGGTACCCATGGAGGCAATGTGAGAAAGGGTGCCCAAGGAGGAAATGTGAAAAAGGGATGCTCAAGGAGTCAATGTGAAAAATGGTACCTAAGGAGGCAAGAAAAGAGAAAAATAATGCAATGTGGAGGTACAACTAGGTCTAAAAAGTATCATGGTGCATCGAGTGTGGGGTAGTTGATGGAATGGAGGGTGGTTAGATGGATCATGGGTGAGGAAATTTACCAAGATATTAGCTCTGTCTTAGATTAGGAGTGTATTTTTAGGAGAGCCATATGTCACTATACGAGTGGCCCACTTTTATAAGGGGGTAATGTTATAGTCCATTGGTGGGGTCAAGAATGATTAAGAGATATGAGGACCTCAAATGAAAGGAGGCAAATATGGACGTGAGCAGTTGCGGATGGGTAGTGTTTAGGTTACTTGAGTACCTACTAACCTTATTGTATTTTTATATATC
Organism: Wollemia nobilis; assembly: GCA_028583015.1. NCBI lineage: Eukaryota > Viridiplantae > Streptophyta > Pinopsida > Araucariales > Araucariaceae > Wollemia > Wollemia nobilis. The sequence goes on along the minus strand of JAQPPZ010002447.1, from coordinate 7,519,158 downwards.
TATGTATTTTTAACACCTATGGACTACCTACGAGCATGATATATTTTTGTATGGGTATATATATATATGATTGTATGCTTCACTGTGTTTATGTATATATTCTTTTTGTGTAGATGATCATTAGATAGATAATGGATGATATGTAATGCTAAAATATAATGACCATAGGTAACTATATGATGGATAACGATGATGAGATATAATAAGTAAAATGGATGATGGTGATCATGAGAATAATGGAAAATATTTACCACATTAATCAAAAATATTTCCCTAAAATACACAAGGGTATATAATGTCTATGGTGAAAGAGGGAGAAAGGAATGGAAGAAAAAGGAGGGAGGAAAATATTTGAAGGAGATTTCACGAGACTCAAACACCCTAGTGCTCCTCTCAAGTGGTGAGGTTACCATGCAAAGGCCATTAGGATTAGAGGTCCCTTGAGACATATCAAAACATCCTAGAACCGTTGTGTGTATAGTAGATTCATTAACCTAATTTTGAGTAGGTTTTGACTTAACCAATCATAGCCCTAATGAGAAAAATTAAGCTCATTGTGAAGGCATACTTGACTTCCAGTTAGGTGTCTATAGTTGCAATGGAGATAGCACACGGTCCATCGATGTTGCTCCACTACTAACCAGGCATCTATAGACCCGATGGAGTCACCTAATATGCCCAAGGATTCAAGATATATCATTATAATTATTTATTATTATATTATTTTTCATCATTTCAAATTTTTTATTTGATAGCGTGAACCCTTGGGTTTTGGACCACTGAAGGAGATACGATGATCTAACATATGCATTAGGACTAATCATGATGTCATCCTCACCTAATAAAAATTATGTTAATGTGTGTGTGTGTGTGTAATGTGTGGATTCTAGGATGTCTCAATAGGTCACGAAGGGAGGCTCCAAGTATGGATTTGAATGGAATATATGCACACTTGAGGAGAATACTAGGTATGGCTAAGTGATAGAAAGATCCTTGGGATATGAAGAAACATATATGAGGAAGAAAAGGAACACAAGAAAAAGGGGGTTGTGAAATACACATATATACCCTTGCTTATGAAAGTAAAGGTGAATGATTAATGAAGTAAACACCTTCCATGATAAAAAAAAAGGTGATGGTTTTAAAGGGTGAATGTGGAGAACATGGTCACAATGATTAAACAAAAAGGTGATAGGCATATATTTATTAATAGTAGATAGAAATAGTGTATGTACAAGGATATATATTATGCATAAATATCCTTAGGTGAAGAAGTAGATGCAAATGAAGGTATGATGCTCCTATAGAAAAAGGGAAAGATATGAAGAAGATATATTTTGACTAGTTTATAAAAGGTATAAAAGGCTCAAGGACTAGTTCACCATTCACCATAAATTTTGACTAGGGTGAACTCCCCTAGTAAAAAATTATGGTGAATTATAAATTAATCTCTGATCTAGTGGAGGAGGAAGGAGTAGGAAGGGTGAAATTCAGGAGCAATGAGATGAATGATGTGGTTTATGATGGATGTATAGGGATGAAGTGGCACTTGAGTGAGATAGTCGAGGTGTACAAGGTGGACTAGGTCGATTGGAAGGGAGTGAAGTGAAGGAAGATGTCGTAAAGGAGGATTGCATAGGTTCTAGAGATATGTCTTGGTGACTTAACAATAGTGCCAAGTTTGTGAGTCGATGAATATGAGGAAAGTGATAAGGATAAGGACAAGGATATGAGGGAGATGAAAGAAAGAGATAGGATGAATGGTAGAGTTGTGAGCATTGGTCCATGTTAGGGGTATGTGGTAACGAATAGGGTGTTGGAAGAAGGGGCGGTAGAGAAGGTGTTGGAATAAAAGGTGGTAGCGAGGGTGTTGGAAGAAAAGGTATTAGGGAGGATGTTGGAAGAACGTGTGGTAGAGAGGGTTTTGGAATAAGATATGGGAGAGAGGGTGGTTGAAGGAAAGGTATCATAGAGGGTGTTGGAATAAGAGGTGGTAGAGAGGGTGTTGAAAGAAGGGATGGTAGAGAGGGTGTTGGAAGAAAATTTGTCAGAAAGCATGTTGGAAGAAGAGGTGGTAAAGAGGGTATTGGAATAAGGTGTGGTAGATAGGGTGTTTAGAAGAAGAGGTGGTAGAGAGGGTGTTGGAAGAAAAGGTGTCAAAGAGGGTGTTGGAAGAAGGGGTGGTAGACATGAGAGGTATCAACACGAAGATTTGTTCATGGGATTTTTATGATAATTTATGGATGACATGGTTAGAGGTACTTGATGCATTAGGCTAGAACATGAGTGCTTAGAACAATTCATCGCTTGAGGGGAGGGAGAATGGTGAGGTGTGGATGGGGTATGTGGTGAGGTAGGAGGAGTCTCCTTGAGACAAGTTGGAGGGATTTCAAGTGGATGAGGCATTTGCTTGTCATTTGATATGTTAGGGAAAAGGGTATGGATGAGGTCATATTGAAAAGAGTTGGCTATCAAAGGTTGGAGGGATTGAGGATCAAGAGTGATGGAAATTTGTAATAAGTTTTCTTTAAATTCATCCCTCAAGGTATCATATGGGCTAGTATAAATGGTGGTGGTTTGGAAAAATTCACTAGGCTATGGGAGTGTAGGAATAAGTTTCATATCAATGGCATCGAGTGGGATAGGTAATAAGTGCTCAGGCTCAATAGTGAGTCGGAGAGGGGTGAAGAGGTCAACATATATCATGAGGATGTAGGGGTGTTGATGAAGCCCTAAAATACCTCATTTTTGTCATGTTTTGAGCATCTAAATACTGCTTCAAAATCAAATATGATATTATTTTATGCCAATTGTGTGATTATATGCATTATTTGTTAAGTTTTTGCATTATTTAATGTATAGGAGCACTATACCCTGTTTTGATTGTTTTTCAGCATCTTTTACTATGTTTTTGCATGATTGATTAGTGAAAATTATATCATGAATTTTGTAGAAAATAATCTGTGTTGTGATTTATGGTTGCATAAAACAATTTGAATTATTTCCTACTCTAAATACAAACTGGTAAGTTTTTTTGGAACCAAATCCATCTTTCTGCTAAAAATATGATATTCTAGTTGTAGCAACAGTCTCATACAAATTCCAGTCACCTATTATGATTAAGGGAGGCATGGAATTTGTTAGAAGCAGATATTGGGAATGATGGGGAACTATTAAAGTAAAAAATCTTGAGCCACCTAGTTGCATTTACAAACCATATAAATGAAGGTAACATGACATAAAAGTGAAAATGTAGATACAGTTGGAAACAACATGTAAAAACCAGAATTGCACAACTATGAAGGAGGTCATATACCTAGTCAATATGAGCATGTGTAAGTGGTTTCCATATGTATTAAAATGAAAGGAAGACCATCTACACATTTTAACATGCTCCTATCTAGCCAAAATTGGCAGCAATAGTTCAAATATATTACTCTGCCTTATATTTTGAAGTTGCTCTGAAATGAAGGCATAATTGAATTGTTTAGACAAAAAATATAGAAATGCATCCTTTTTTGAAGGAAGGGAGAATAATCAAGTGAGGACAGGTGTTCCAAATATTCTTGAAACAACAAAAATTTAATAATAAAATCTATCTTAAATTAGACCAGGTCTTTGAAATAAAGTAGGCACATTAGAAGTGGACAACACAGAGGTGTTAATTTTGTATTTGTAAAATATTCATGTAAAAAGTAGTACATATAGGATATACCTCATTGGTTGAGCTAGTTCCACTTAGATATTTTAGGATAAGTAAATCAATCAAAAAGTAGAAGTTTCTTGTAACAGTTATGTTTTTAAACATTTGAATAAAAAAGTGTAGTCTTTCTTCAGCCATATGAAACTGTGAATTTTGCATGATTATTTATTAAGTCTTAGATTAGATATTATTCCCTCTAGACCAAGGAGCAAGGGCCCACTCTGAGGACCAGAAGGAAGGAGAAAAATTTTAGGTTTTGACTAATTCTGTTTCTATAGCATTTATGTCAAATTTCTATTTTTCGTTTGTGCAACTATACTAACTTTTGTTTTAGCATAATGTATTTTATGTTGAAAGTGTGATATGTGTGTTAGAATATTTGAAACTAGTTGAACCTTATTTTTCAGCATGTTTTGAATCCCTTATTTTTTGTAATTTCATTTTTATAGTAGTTTTTGACAAGTTTTTCCAGCAATATTTGTTGACAAGTTTTACAGCATTTCTTGACAGCCTTCAATATTGTGAAATTTAGCACGATGATTTCCATTTAATAATTTTATTTCCAAGTCATTTCCATTAGCAAAATTAAACGGGATTTTAAATTTTGCAAACCATTCAATTCTACAAATGTAATTAGGATTGTCAATTTTCTACAACTGTAGCATTAAAGTTAAATCTTTTCAATTTCTATTCTGCAAGTTAAATTAGTTTCATTTCTACAAATTAGGATTAAAACTGAACTTAAAACCCCACAAACATTTTTTTCACCAAATAAGCTTGTAACCTAGTGATATAAACTATGATTTTATGAAACCTCCTATCGTAGACACCCTTGGACACCGCCCTAAATTTGATAATCATAAATATTAAATGATGCCAATAATGACACTCATTAGGTGTGGTGAGGGTATGGTATTAGGATGGTCTATCGTCTCCTCATTATCCTTATGGATGGAAAGGGCTTTGCTTAATGAGGCAAGGGAATGTATATTTGTATAACCATCTCCTGACGGGTATTAGGTAATTGACCTAGGAGGTCAATGGGGGTGTATATTCCTTACTCATAGTATCCTAAGCCAAAATCCTGCTAATGGCATTTCTAAAAATAGCATAGGATAAAATATGGATTGGATAGGTAGTCAATGGTAGCACAAAAATATTCTTGGAATGAGATGTAGGTGGATGGCAATGTTGGTATGTCAAGTTCTACAGAAACAAGATTGGTGTGGTTAGATGATGAGCCTAAGGATACAATAGCACTTATAGCTAAAGGTATATCTCGAGGTCCACAAAAATATTTGAGACTCTACATGTCATAGGTTTTTAATAGTTACATTATGTATAAGATACTCACCTATTACTAGGTTAGTCATATGTAAATTAACATGTGGGATTTTGGTGGAAGGTGGATAAAGAATTATGGAGGTGGTAGGGGTGTCTTTGGATAAGGATATTGAAGTAGGATCAGATGAGGCTAATTAGGGGATAATTTTTGAGGAAACATCTTGTGATGAGGATGAAGGTTTAATTAGGGTGTTGCGTAGGACATAGGGATCCTCTTATTGAGGAATACAAGTGGTAGTACTTGGGATAGTGTTATTGATGGGATTGGGTTGAGGATCTATGGTTGGAATAGATGTTTGGGTGGATGTGTGATCTTGGGACTAGGAAGAAATGGAGGGTATGGTGATTAGGATTCAGCCTAGGTGGGGGTAAGTTTAAAGTAATGAGTTAATTTTTGGGTGAGAGTGATAACAGGTGTAAGTGGTAATGGTTTGGGAGATATGGTGATAGTGGGGGTTGGTATTTGTTAGCTTTCGAATGAAGAATTTGAGGGTGGTTTTGGAATTGATCTTGGAATTGGTTTTGGTGGTTGGTTTGGTGTTGACCGCTAGCGGTAACATGCACCATCCCAACAAAGTTGAGTTTGTGGTTAATATGATTTACTTGGTTAAGTGGTGTAGAGGACGTGGAGGTTCTGGTATGTTAGGGTAAGGGATTATGGTAGATCCCACTATTTTGATTAGGAGGAGCCATGGGATTGTCAACACAAATTTCCCCCCAATCTATCATGTCTTGGATTACATTTTAAAATTGCATACAATGTTCAATATCATGGCATGGTTGATTATGATAGACACAATAAGGATGTTCTTTATAATATTGTGATAAAGATCTATTGGGATCATAAAGGGGTTTAATATTAAGGAGGGTAATTGCTTCGACTATAGTTAGGCAGTGGAAAATATTGGTTAAGGGATTAGGTGGGGGACTGAAGTCATGTCTTGGAGCTTGAAGAGGTTTATTTGAATGTTGGGATGCAAAAGAGGAGGCTAGGGGTTGGGTTGATGATGATTGAGTTGTTGGTTGGGGTTGGAATTGGGTAGGATATTGTGTAGTGGGAGTAGCAGGGGGTGTAGTGAGGATGATTTGGTTAACTTGAGGTGATTTAGAAGAAGTGGTATTACTCTTTTGATTCTTATTGATCCACTCTTTCTTCTTGAGTTTTATGAAACCCTCTTAAAATTTGTATGTCCTCGATGACCTTGGCTTGGGCTAATGCCTCTTCAAAGGTCCTGTATTATTGTAATTGGAGGAGTAAGGAGATATGTTTATTATAGTTGTGGGTGAAAATGTGAGTTAGCTCAGTAATGGGAAAGGAAAATGGTAATTCATTGATCATTGTTTGCCATCAAGCTCCATAATCTAAAACAGATTCAACTTCAAAGTGTTTAAGGTTATAAAGGTCAGTGATGTTGGCTTTCTTTTAACCAAGAGAGAAAACCTCTCAAGAAATAGGTTAGATAATTGCTCAAAGGTATAAATAATATATTTTGGGAGAGCATTATACCACTCAAGAGCGATGCCACTTAGGTAAATCCCAAAGGTGCAGAGAAGGAAGTGGTTACTACCACTAATTAAGAAATAAATATTAAGATATTTACTTAAGAAGTCTTTTGTATCCCCATGCCCAATGAAGGGTTCAAATTTGGGAAACTCAAATTGAGGTAGGTATAAATGGATGGATGGTTGGGTGTAAATGTGGCTAAGGGTTGGATTTTGGTAGCCTGTACTCATAGTTTGAAGTTCAAGTGCATTAATATGACTGATAAGCCATTGCATCTCATATTGTAAATATGGTTGCAGCATAGATAGGGAATATGTTGGATTGGGTGGGATTGTGAGGTGTAGGGACATAATTGGAAGGTTGGGAGGTATAGTTTTTGGAGTTGGTTGGAATGGTAATGGTTATGAAGGGTAAGATATGTAGGATGGGTATTGGGGATAATATTGAAGTAATTCAAGGGATGGTTGGAAAGAGGGAGTTGGATGAGAAGGGTTTGGTTGTAGTTGGGTGGAAGGTTGAAGGACTTGTGGAAGAGTGGGTTGAGATATTTGAGATGGTGTAGGTTGAGGTTGAGGAGGAGGTTTAGGAACTTGTGGAAGAGTGTACTGAGGGATTTGATACGGTTTAGGTTGAGTTTGTTGTTGAGGCAATTGATAATATTGGGGTAGCTGTTGAGAGAGATTTTGGTATTAGGGGTAAGAAGGTTGGATGGGAGGATTTTGGAAGGATTATTGAGGTGGATAAGATGATTTATTTTGGTATTGGGGTGAAGCTATGTATTCTTGAGTAAAGGGAGTGGTTGGATAAGGAATAGACAGATTATATGGTAGTTGAATTTGGGACAGTGGTTTGACATTAGGAACATTATATTGAAGTGAGGGATTGGTTCTAGTAGGTTATTCTAAGGCTAAATTTAAAATGGGATTGGTTGTAGGTGGAATGATAGGCATACAAATACTAGAGTCATGAATTGGAATACCATATACCGAAGTATAGGGTGGGGTAGTGGTGACATTAGATTAGGGAGGGAGTGTAGAAGAAGATGGTTGGGAGGGTATAAAATTTATGGCTAGAAAGGAGGAGGTAGAGGGTGGGGTAATGGAATGGGTGACTACATTGATTTGGGGTTGGGCCATTAATTGGTGGAGTGGAAATGGTATAGTAGAGTTGGATAAGGTTTTGGGTAGTAGAATAATCAATGAGGGGTTGAGATAGAAGGTGAAAAGTGGTGGTAAATATGGGTGAAGGTTGTGGCATAGTGATCAAGGTTAAGGTAGATGTTAAAGTATCAGAATGTGATGGGGTTTGTTGGATTCAGGTTGGACTAGCCTAATTAGGGGTCTCGAGAGGGGTAGTGGGGTTAATAATATTGAGATAATTATAATGGTGGTGGTTATATTTAGGAAATGAGGTGTATTGTAGAAAATTGATATATTGATTTAATAAGTATCCACTCAAAGGTGGTAGGTTAGGAGCATTAGAGGATGGTTAGGTAGAGTCCATAATGGTTTGGCTTAGAGCTCGGGATTGGCTTCATGTCAAAACCATAAAATAAACAAAATGGCCAAAAGTTAGTCACACAAAAAGTTATATTAATACATCATGACTCTAAAGGGTAATACTAATCATGCAAAACAATATATTACATATATATATATAGATAAATATAAATTTGGCATTAAATAATACAAACCACACTAAGTATTTATATAGTCACACAATATATATTAATAGTGTTTTTGGTGTGTTTTATGTGAAACCTACCCTAGACTACAAAATATGGTGGTGAAGTACTATTTATAAAAGGTGTGTTCGCACCCTAACACTCAGAAGAATGGAAAAATACCAACGGCTAAAATGGCTTCCTAGGATGGAGGGTAGGTGCAGGATAGCCTATAGGCACAAAAATACCTTTATGAGAGAGGTCACGATGTCTAGGTATTACTACTTGCCTAATACTTGGGAAGGTGTTGGAATAGCTTCACCACTCCCATAGCTCACCAGATCCACCACTATTAGAGCACACAAACTCTACTGCTGCTAGAGTACACTAGATCCACCATTTATAGAGCATAATAGCTCCACCACTGTTAGAGCACACCATATCCACTACTTCTAGAGCACACCAGCTCCATTTCTACTGGAGAACACTAGCTCCACTACTACCAAAGCACACCAGATCTACCACTATTGAAGCATAATAGCTCCATTATTGTTGAATTATACCATCTCCACAAATATCAAAGCACACTAGCTCCACCACTACTAGAGTGCACCAACTCCACAATTATAGAACACCAACTCCACCACTCTCGTAGCTCACCAACTCCACCACTGCTAGATCACACTAGCTCCACCACTACTAGAGCACACTAGCTCCACCACTACCAAAGCACACTAGCTCCACCATTGTTAGAGCACACCAGCTCCACCGCTACCAGAGCACACTAGCTCCACAACTTCTATAGCACACTAGATCCACCATTTCCAAATTATACCAGCTCCACCACTATCGAAGCACACCAGATCCACCACTACTAAAGCTCACCAACTCCATTGCTCTCAAAGCTAATAATTTTGGTTGTTAAACTTCTCAACCCTAAACTTGCCTTATTCTACCATTGCTCCCACTCAAACCAAGAAATATTCCTTTTAAGTAAATAAAACCCTAACCTTGCTCTGATACCAGTTGTTAATATTAAATAATGAAACATGAGCAATAATTAAATGTAAAAATAAAACACATAAGAATAATGCAATACACAAGAGACACAAATTTAACGTAGTTCACCTAATATGGGCTACATCCATGGAGAAAATAACTAGACCTTTTATTTCATCCATAAAAACCTTCTCTACACAGATGCACATCGAACATTATAATCAGCCACCATACAACATCCTCTTATAACAGTGCATTACAATTTTAGGATAAAAAAACCCACCTAAAATCTACCATCTGATCTGTGACCTAATAATGAACTATCCAGAATTACATAGACGAAAATACATCTATATTTGGCTTCGGGGGCATTACCCCTGAAACCCTCTTCAGGGGGTCCCCTAAACCCCCCATGGCAACATTAGTAGGGGGGTTGATGCCCACCTAAACCCCCCTCCTTCGCGGAGTGGGTCCAAGTGTAGCTGAAAATAGGGTCTCTAAATTAATCAAGATCCACAACCAATAGAAGGGTCCCACAAGATTTTACTTCACTCTTAGGTGAGGTTGGACAAAAAATGATAGTTGCATTCTGCCAATTATTAAGCCCCACGGCTAAAGGGCATCTAACCTAACAATTACTCCAAGCTAGTCCCAAGGGTAACTAGCCTCCCGATGATGAATCCAAAAAACTATCATACTAACTATGGCTATTCTAGGGCTTTCAATGGTTGGTGGTGAAATGTGTGTGTGAAAGGAATCTCAAGGGGGTAAGCTAGGCTAAAGGAAGCCTAAGGAGGCCTGTATGTGTCAAATAACCCAATATTATGTTGTCAAACAAAGATTGGAGTAGAAAAATAGTGACTTACCTAGAAGACAACACAGGTGTTGTAGGTTTGCATCCTCTAGTGTAAAACCATCTCTAAGAACATTGTACAGTGTAAAACTATCTATGGTCATGCATTCGAGTCTAGACCATCTAGGGCCAAGTGGTCTAGGATGTCACCTGTGAAAAATAAAAATAATAGTAGTTAGTGAAATATGCAACTGTGATTGGAAAATAGCAATGATAATGTATAACCAAAATACTACACTTTATGTTCTTACTGATATAAATTGAAATAAATTAAATATAAGGTGTTGGTCAAGGGAATGGTCACATCGGGCGTGCCATTTTGTAGAGAGGAGAAACCACCATCGAGCAAGTCTGAATCACAAGACAAAGAGAGTGAAATACAAGATATTTTATTAAACATATGACCTTTTACAATACTAAATCTCTTTGCTTTATACAATTACAAAGTAGCTTGGAAGGGCTTTTTATAATAAAAATAGTGTATTGCTTCTTCCCCTATAATCATAATGTGATAAGGAGATATCGTTCTTGTGCATGCATGTGTATGAGAGCTTCTAAGGGCTGCTATTGAGAAATAGAGGACCTGCACACAACCAAAAAGGAAATATTAGTAGATAAATGGGCCCACCTAGGTTGGGCCTTAGTCCAAAAAAAGTATAAACCATAGTATAAAAATAAAGGAACTATTATTATATATAAAGAAAATACAGAAAAACCAGAAGTATACCTATTATGTGTGTTGAATTTTCATCAAGAACCCTAGTGTAGAAGTGCTCTCTATCATAAGCATGACTATCTGAGGTAGTCTTAAGACCATTTGAGCCATTCTCAGGACCATCTCAAGGGGAGGCAATCTCAAAATAACTGTTGCAAATTGAAAACTATAGGCTCAAAGCAGTCCAAAATATTGTTAAAGGGTTAGAGGGGTCTCGGGGAGTGGTTAGAGACTATGGATAATTGAAAATAGGCTAAGGCAAGTGGTGGGTGATAATTTTGATAGCATAACTCTAGCTCAACTTGGGATCCTCTCCCTTTGTCCATGGTGAAGGGTATTTATAGAATTTTGGGGGCTTGGTGAATGGGATGCCACATAGGCTCCACTTGTCGTCCACATGTGCAAGGTAGGTGAGAGAAAAGAGAAAAGTCTAGAAGGAGATGAGGTGGAGGGAGTTCATTAAATTGCTTTGGAAAGTCTAGGGGGAGGGAAACTAATTTTAAATTAGTTTCTCCAAGGCCATGGTGGAATGCGGTAAATATTTTAATGTTTATAAAATGATGAGATGAAAAGGGGATGGGTTGGTATATTAAATTGCCTTGGAAGAGGTAATCCTAGGGGGAGTTCCCAAGGGTAATGGGGGAGTGCGAAGGGTATTAAAAATTGCCAAAATATTGATGTGGCTTGTCCTAGGGCTAGGTGGAATAAATTCACTTTTTGAATTGTAAGTATTTTAAATTTTAAATTTCTTTTTATGGCATGAGGGAGGTACAATATTAATATTGGAGGGATTTTAGAGATTTGGGAGGGGCAAATTTTCTAGGCTTCTAGATATTTTTGATTAAATGCTTTGAATTTAATATTGTTAACCTTGATTAAGGGGATTTAATAGTGTATTTAATTAATGTTAATTAGTATTTTTATTATTTTATTAATTTTGTCATTTTCTATGTAGGAGAGGTCATAAATGAATCTTATGATGGTGATGTTAATTATATTTAATTGGCATATTCTGGGTTTAATTAATTATTAATGGCATATGGGGATGGGTAAGAGATTATTATTACTTATGTATTTATATTTTTATTATTTTTATTAATTTTTTGGGTGTAGGAGATATATTCTGGTTTATTATTAATATTTATTATTTGCAGGGTGTTGCTAAGGTTTTGCTAGGGAAATTTTGTAAAGTGAAAAAAAGGTATTTTTAAGTATACTAATTCATAATTTATTATATTATCAAAAATGCTAATTTTTGATGTCTACGAATCATTCCTAGAAAAAGTATTTCATTCCTCATGTAATATAAATGATTCAAGTCCATCAAATTCAGGATCTTATCATGACATTGTAAGTGAATGTTCAAAAGATTTTGTACAAAAGAAAATTCATAACTTCAAGGACAAAGGCAAAGAGAAAGTTGTTTTGTAGGAATCACCTGATAGTATAGTATCATATAAAGACTTACAAAGCAATATTAATTATGAAGACAAACAAGAGGAGAAAGAGCATGACCAAGAAGGGATACAATGCAAAGTGAGTTAGAGAATGAAGATTCATATTGAAGACTAAAGTCTTCAATAACCAAATAATGTAATACGAGGGGTGTTGGAGTATATTACATTATTTGGTACATGTATTAGTTAGTTTGTACTGTATGTAATGTAATAAATGCACAAGTGTGCATAATATTCAATAATGTAAATATGCATAATTATCCATGTGCACATGAGTCCATAGAATAGGGAGATGAAGAGTCTAGAAGTGTGAAGGCCAAGAGTGCTCCATATGAAGAGTCACATTACATTATATATGCATAGTAATGTGAGGATGTAAGGTGACATGACTTGTAATGTCATTACTTGGTACTTTCATAGCTATGGCACCATTTTTGTGAGCATTTATTTATGGCATGTTTAGAAGTATAAATTAAAGTTATTTCTCTATATTATATATGTAGAATATTGCCATTATCATATGCATTTGGTTGCTACTTTATTTGATATCTTTTGGTTTATTTATCTCAAATAATAATATTCAAAAGCTAACACTTCCATGTTTGCTAGCTTCGAGCACAATTTTATTTTGTGATCCATTTAACAAATAGCACACACTCTAATCTTGTTTTTTGGACACTCATTCTTGGGGTGTTTCTTTCTACATCTTAGGTAGAAAAAGGCTAGTGCTGCTTTAGTTTCATGATTCTTTTTTTGAAGCTAAAATGTGTCTAATTGAAGTGCAAGAGATGATAGAATATCACTTTTCATGTCTTCTAGCAAATTACCTATTTATACCTTGTTCACAGAGGATGTGATTTTTATTCCTTGATGATGGGTTTACCCTTTATTCTAGAATAATTTTGACAAAACTATCGAATATCCAACATTTGGTGTTGGTAAATGTCACCTCCCAATAACAAGTTTAAGGCTTCTAATGATTCATTTGTGATACCCCTTAATAATATGCTTCTCAAGTATTTCTCACCTAGTTTTGCATGGGGTGAACATTGAATATTGAAATTAAATATCTCCTAGTAATATTCCAATGACTCTTCCTCCCTTTGCATCATATCTAGGATTTATTCCCTAGCATATTGTACCCTACCAAAATCTTGGTATTGTTATAGGAATTTTTCTTCATGTCTTCCCAAGTGGCAATTTGTTTGTTCCCTAGACAAATAAACCAACAAAATGCTAAATTATCTAATGTAGAGGAAAATAGTTTTAGTTTTTGGGCATCAGTTTTATAGTCCACTGATCTACAAAGCACATCAAATTTGAAAAGAAATGGGTCAAGGTCCCTAGTTGGTATTCCTCTAGAAGTAGAAAGGTGTGTAGGATAGATATGTTTCATTTTGGTTTCTCCTCTTGATTCCTCAATTGGAAAGTCAAAATTGGTGGAAGCCTCCTCATTTTTAGCCATATTTTCAAATAATGTAGGTTCTACATCGACTACTTTCAAATATTCTAGCAAAGCATTACACTCATTTCGCTTGTCTTCCAATAATATTCCTAAATCCAAATTTGAGATAGTTCCCTCTTCAACTTCTCTCCATCATTGGGTATTCAATAAATCTTCAAATATTTTCCTCCTTGGTTCTTTATTTTTATCTAAATTTTATCCAAATATTGGATTAATATTCCAAGGTATCTCTAGTGGAGATGATGGTGCAACTTCAAGAAGTGTTTTATATTCTTCAAAAGGTATTTTAGAAGGTTTTTCAGGTATTTCCAAAGTGATTTCTTCTTTTATAATAAACATCCATCCAGTCCTCTTAGTCTTGGAGGACTCATGCACTCTTAGGTAGGGGATCTATGGGTAAGATAGTTTGAACAATTATTTTTAGGCTAACTAATCTACAGATCCTAAAATACTATAGTTAGAAATCCTCGATAATGGTGCCTAAATGGTGAGAAAAAAATGGTATTCCTAAAAACAGTTATTTTCCTTCCATTTATTTTTATCAATCTAAGAGTTTATAAACTTACTGAGTACCTATGCATAGTATATGTTTGTAGTATTTGGGAAATGAGTCCTATCTATCATTTGGTTTGGGGGTGTGTTGAGTTTGTTTTATCCAAACTAATAAAAACTTAAATGCAAAAATTAAAACACATAGCTAAAAGAAATTGTAGGAAGTAAATTGCTAAAATTAAATTACTATTATCAAACATATGACTAAAAGAAAAATTTTTGAAAATAAACACACAAACTGAAATGAATTTGTAGAAAAGAAACACACTTACAAAATTAAACAAAGTAAGAAATAATTAACACACCGTAAAAATAAAGAAAGCAATAAAAATATTAGGGGAATAATACTGCATGGAGTGGATCCAAGCTCCCATAGACATCCACATAGCTGGTTATGCAACACTCACTCTTTCGAATATACGTAAATGGAAAACACTTAAAACTTAATTTATAATTATGTAGTACAAAATAACAATGCTTTGTAGATTAAAAATTCAAGATCCTTGCTTCAAGGGTGGCTTGCATTTTATACAAAATGCAGTCATCCCCTGTTACAAAAATAGTTGATTCTAATTTTATAAAAATATGCAATTCACTATAACCTATTCATGCATAGTTGCAATCAAAATCTAATAAAAGAGCGACCATGTCTAATTTTAATCTTGAAATATAAACATAGCACTTCCTAAATTTATAACAATGTATTTCTATTATTTGCACGGTCTTCTCATCAACCAGTCAATGCGTAAAATGAAGGTGCTTTATTCTTGCTCAAGATAGGTGTCTTGTGGCCTATCATTAGGATATATGTGCCTTCTAGCTATCAAAATATAGGGACCAAAATATAGGTGTATTTCTATCATCAGGATATAGGCATCAAAATATAGTTGTATTTCTATCTCTTAGAGATAGTTGTGTTCATTTTATCTAAATATAGGTACCATTTAACCTATTTTTGGAAGATAGGCATCAAACATCCTTCTACCAGGAGATAGGCATCATTCATCCTACTACTGGAAGATAGGCATTTTTCAACATGTTGCTAGAAGATAGGTACTATCCCTTAGTAGGATTTAGGCACCCTGAACTCATTCCAGCCGCTCATCATTCCTTCAACACATTACAATTTTTACACAATGCTAGGTCCATGTGGGACCTCGACTAAAATATGTGAAAAAGTAACGAAAATATGCATCTACACACAATTTCCACTAAAAACACCAATCAAGCAATATACATCAATTTCCATTAAATATATGCAATAATTATACAAAAATGCATTCCTAATGTTAAACATGCCATACATAACCCCTAATAAACATTCATAAAAATAATTTTTTTTTGTGCTCATCAACAAGTGACTCAAAATTTACTCTAAATTTGAGTGAGAGACTAATATGCATTCAAAGTTTCTAGTATTAATGTCTCTAGAACTAAAGCTACTATAACTACCGTCTTTAAAATGTGATTTGCTTTCCCCATTCAAGCTATTTGTATCTGGAGCTATTAATGTTGGTGGGTCTAAAGTCTCTATATTGGACTCTACATAGCTACCTCCTTTAAGGTACCCTTCACTTTCCTTGGAATTCCACGTTTGAGTGTTTTAGGTAGGTGGAGTTGAGTATTTTCTACAACCATTGCTTTTATAAGCCTAACTAACCCTATTTGGAATATAATACTTCAATTTTATATGTAGTAAAATCATTTACTTTTCATGGAGATTCCTTGTTGTGAAAGTTAGAAGGTTGGTGATAAAATTTCAAAGAAATTTATTGTCTTCTTTCAAAATCATTGCCCATTGGATCAATCTACTTTCCATTGAATCTAATAGCTATCAAAACTCCTCTCAATATTCTTTTTTACCTGCATTCTACTTCCAAGGTCATTGGTCATTGATATCGTATAGTTGATGTTGTTTCCCAATGCTTTAATGTCTAAGTGGTTCTTCATTTCTTGTTAGCTATTCTATCCATTTTTTATCAATTTCGTATCGTTGGTTTCTTGTAAATGTGGAGTGGAGAGATTGTGTGGCTACTAGTTGGTTGATTACTATGAGTTTGATAGAGGTGAGAGAATTAATCTATAGTCATTGAATTTGTTCTGCTTCAACCAATGGCAAGGTTGATATTTATCATCACTAAAAATATCTTAGAGATGATGCAATTCATTAATCATCAAGATCAGATTGCTCATGGAACTTCATGATGTGAATGCATTAACATTTTCCTTGAATCTCTATGGATTGTTGGATTTGCTATTTGTCCAAGATCAATAGTAGATCTTATTTAGATACACTTCTTGAGGGGACAAATGCATGAGTTTTTATAGACAACCAATGCACCTAACACATGTTTCATGCCTTAGCCAATGGCAAGGGCCTCTTTTGAAACTTTATATTACTAGGTTTATGAAATAACATAATTTGTTGGATGAGTGATCAATGGATCATGAAGCCTTAGAGACCCCTTTCTCTTGATTTACTCATATATCAACATTCACTATTTGATAAAATGAGATCGACAACCCTTGTTATTTTTTCATATTTATATTATTTATCTACCTACAAATTAACATGGTCCATAAATCAATATGAGAAATAGCATGTGTGACATAAAAAATTTATTGAATCTTTTTCTTGTAAACTAACATTGATTATAGATCTAAAAATATGATGGTTCACATTGCTCCCACTTTCTCTCCTTCTTCAACTTGCTAATTTTGCTTCTTGTTGAGGCTAAATTGTAAAAATAGCCAAGGCATAATCCTCCTCGATGTAGTGAAATTTACTATAATTGTTACTACCGTTCAACCAAAAGGAATACCTAGAAATAGTAGGAAATATTGTACCAAAGGTTCTCATGCTTTAAGTAGCTTGTTATGGTGGTTTAGTGCATCAAATAATTCCTCTAATATGTTTTTCCATCACCATTTAATGTGCACTTTGGGAATTTTATAGGATACATTTTCTATTTTGAGCATTTTATGGATTTAAAATGTGTGGAAATCCTCAATAAAGATTTGTATCCCTCCAACTATACATAGGATATGAACATAAAATGGATTTTTTTATGATAAGGATATAATATATTTATGCAAGACTCTTTTCATTAGTTCAATTAGTTAAGAATTTTCCTCACCATCAAGATGTCTGAATGTTTATTCTCAAGATCATAAATGGTTTATAGGAATATTTTTACTAATAATTGAAATACATGAATATTAGCACCCTTGATGATATATACAATCAATTTCAACTAGTAGGAAAAATATCTTGTTATAGAAAAAGTATTCATCATGTTCTTTAGCAACCCCTTTTAACCCTTTCATTACCAAATCAACCCTTTCCTTTTATATGTACAACTTCTCTTCTTATTATACTTCACATTTTTCTTCTCCTCCCATTCTTAATAAGATAGTTTTTTTTTTTTGAATTTACATGGTGGAATTTGGTAGCCGCCACGAATCCGAGCAGGCTATCCAATTTGTATGGTTGTCACAGTATTATGTGTTGTCCACCTCGGAAGCTACCACATAGATCTTTGCATAGTCCACCCCTATAACCATCATGCCACAATCATTTTAAATATTTTACGTCATTGAAAGCATCAAGAAAGGGACAAGCATTCAATCCGACGAGGCTCTAAATTTGAATTTCTAATAAGATAGTTAGATTCTATCATTTTGTAAAAAAACATGGTCATGAGAAGTCAAAATATTTTACATTGAGGAAGAACACTTTGATTACATTGTATCCTAATGGAAAATTCAATGATACTTCCATTGAGGTTAATACTAAAGTCACAACCTAAAAATATTTAAGGGGACTTAATAAAGTCACATTGTTGTGGTATTATAATTCTCTTTAAGGTCATAGAATTTTATTTTTCTATAGACACCTCTTCCATGATTTTTCCATTGTTATTATCCTTGAAAATGGATCATGATATAACTTGGTTGTGAAGTCTATTATTAATAAATGTCATTAATCCACTCATCCTTCTTCTTCAAATTATTCCCTCTCATAGAAGGATAGTGATTCATCCACATTATCACTTGTTAATATATATTGTACTTTGCCTTTGGTCCTTAGTTTGTGGACCACATTATCTATGAAGTCATTAATATGGATTGTGATGCTTTGTTGTTTGGTTGACCCTATCAATACGATATGAAAGAATAGTATGATGTATATTCCAACACATATACTTTCCATAAGGATAATAAGAAGTACCTTAGACATACTTCACATTAAATTATCCCTTCATAGCCATCCATTTTTAAACTTCATTCAACAACCCTTTCCACAACCACAAGCACTACCTACTCATATTAATTTGTATTCTTGAGTACCATTACTAATTGTAGATGTTTCTCATGTCTATCATCCTCTAAATAAACATACTTTAATAGTTTTTCTTAGGTGTCACACAATTGATATGATTTATATCAAGTCAAAATATTTTATAGCTAGTTTGGCCACTTCCGTGCTTTTCAACACTATCATATCCTCTTAGTTTTTGGTAGCATCAACTTGGTGGCCTCTTCTCATTTTATTCTTACCCAAAATAAAGTCTTTGCACTTTGATCTATTTTTTTACCATTTGTAGTTATTTCACTTCATCCACCAACCAATGTTGTTGTTGATATTCAACTTCTTTTCACTATTGGTTGATTCTTTAATATCAATGCTTGTGAAACTCACTAGGGAACAATGATATTTTTCCTTATGAAATAAGGGCAGCTTCTCCATCAAACGTATTTTTGGTCTCATCAACAACTTCCTTAATAATTACCACATCTTCTAAGAGTTTTGACATCCAAAGCTCCTCTTTGTAGAAGAAATATGACTCAATTTCTATTTTATTTATTTTTAGCATGTTCTCATTTTTTTAAGCTTCGTATCATCTCATTTGATTAATTGTGATTATCATTAGTTAGTTTGGATTAATAGTTATCATTTTCCCTATCTTTTGTTGATGGCATTAAGATTAACCTTTTTTAGAAGAATCTCTTGGTAATAAAATGCATATTAATTTTTTCCTATCTTTGGTTGATGGCATTAAGATTAACCTTTTTTAGAAGAATCTCTTGGTAATAAAATGCATACTAAATTTTTCCTACATTAGAAGATGTACTTCTTATTAATAAAGAATTTAAATCAAACATTTTCAATCCAATTAGTTCATAGTTTGATTTAATCTATATTTAAGTATTTTGTTGAGTAATATGACATGTATTAAGCAAAAATAATTGTACTATCTCAAGGATGTATAAGAATTAGGTTTTTGTTGACTAGTAGATCAAATGTTGAAAGAAGAATTCTCATGATTTTTCATCCATGCAAAAAACTCCTAAATAAGTGAAACACCCTATTTTATGTTTTATTTTAAAGAAGTATTATAATAAGGTTATTACTCACTTTTAAATCCAGCATATGTCATATAGATAATTTATATGTAAAATTTTTAGTCTGGAATTAAGAATTGTTTGTTTCAAATCTAGACTATTGTGTGTACCACTTATAAATTTTTGATTAATTAATTAAAATATTTGTTAATTTTTTTTTTGATTAATTAATTAAAATATTTGTTATTTTTTTTTTTTTTTGATGAGGAACCTTTTATATACAATATCCGCAACATGTGAGGGGAGAGATTTGAACCTGAGCCTCTTGATAACTGGAGAGTTTTAACTACCCACTTGCTCTCCAACTCCTCTACATGAGCATATAAATATTTGTTATTTTGATCATTAGAATGTGTTACATAGCAAAGATTGATAAGCATTTTAAGAATTTTTTAAATAGTCTCTATCATAATTTATATTAAATCAAATTAATAATAAACTATTATTTTTATATTGATCACAATATTAGGCTATAGAGTTCTTAACACAATGCAGGTATTTGAATTTAGATTGTCTTATTGCGCTGAGAGGAGTTCCTACAATGGCAGACACGGTGGGAGGCAAAGAGGTCATACATGTCACGCCGTAAACAATTTTTTTTTATTATTAAAAAAGCTGACCTTAACAAAAACATTTAAAATATTTAAACTAAAACAAGTGTGATCTCCAAGATAGGTGCTCTAGATTGATAACTCTCGGCGTTTTTGGATATATATCTTTTATATCTAAGCTAATTTTATATTAAATTAACTATTTTATTTGAAAATTATACAAATGCTAAGTATTTGAACAATCTTATACATAAATTTGATATAATTATATTTTTCAATTTATATAATTTATTTCAATACCAAATTTTAATTAATTATTTCAATCAACTCAACAAAAAAATAAATATATTTAATTTTCTTTATAACAAACAAAAACGTTTAATACAACAAACTGGAAGCAAGAAATGATATAA
This sequence comes from Wollemia nobilis, assembly GCA_028583015.1. NCBI lineage: Eukaryota > Viridiplantae > Streptophyta > Pinopsida > Araucariales > Araucariaceae > Wollemia > Wollemia nobilis. Next base: position 7,498,533 of record JAQPPZ010002447.1, on the reverse strand, counting down.
ATCATTAAAATACATTTTTTTAAAATAATCATTAAAATAAAACCCTCGAATACCATCATGTGCTATCTAAATAAATGTTGATTTCTACCATTATAAATATAGAATTTAAAAAAATATAGAAACTATTTTTTTATAAGGCAAGCGGCTTTGTGAAACCGATAAGAAACTACATTCACATTTGGAGGAGGTAGTAGTTTTTCCCCTCCTTGAGCTCTGGAGCATTTGCTTGCTTTTAATAGCACATTGACAATATGATTGCAGAGTGGGCTAGTGATTTCATTGTCCCCGAGCCGTGTTATTTTTATCCTTTCATTATGTTTTCTTTTCTTAGTGGAGAGGTAGAGTAAGCTAAATTACAACGTTTACCAACATTTTCTCTTGGCTTCTCTTACCAAACCTTTCAAGCTCTTTTCCTGGCTCCGCGTTAATTTAACATAGGCTACACACTAGGAAAACCGTAAAACAAGGGGAGAAATAACCTACCTTCTTACATATTACCAAAAAATATATATATATTCTTTCTCAAATGTTTTCCTTAAACCAAAAAATTATATAAAATAAAATAAAACAATTAAATACTCATAACTAACCTATAACCCTTTAAAAACTAAAAACTGCTTTAGTGTTGTTAACTAAACAACATTGTCCTCGTTTTAAGAGAATTCACTTGAAATCTAAATCGACAACTTGGACCTCCTTTTAAGAACGATCAAAGCACTTGAAACCTAAAAGTTGCTGTACGTTTTCATGTTGTTTTCGCATCATCGAAATCTTGGGATTCAACCATCTCACGGAAACAAAACTTAAACCAACATTCGGAATTTTTTAATTCCACTCGAAATCATGAAAAATTATAGTACACCAAGTGGGCTAATATTACAAAACATAGGTAGAAATATGAGCTAATATTCTATGCCAAAAGCCAGAAATTTTTCTGCCAGCGGCTATTGATGAGGTATCCACCGATCCTGCTGCTCTGCTTCCTCACGCCCAATGTCAAGCAGTCCGCGTTAGCAATACAGAACTCCACCAATCCATCCCTATTTCTTTGGAAAAACCTGTCAATGAAGGAGTAAAAAAAATATGAAGTGCATGATTATATGTTACTATTCGAAAATATCCAATACAAATACAAGACTAGGATGCATTTAGATCGCTTCATACCTCTCAAACAACGAAGGCCTTCGCTGGCCTAGAACAAGCAGAGAGGCTTCCAACTTCTTGGCTTGGCTTATAATTGTTGGCCCTTTGTCTCCATTTACAACCACAACCTCAATGTGCACCTGGTATCAAGCACAAAATATAGCATCGTTTCCCTTGATCGCATTGCATACAAAGATATAGGGCTACCATTTTATACAGCAAAACACCATTATTTCATTTGGAGTGGAAGTGTATGGAACCTGTGGCCAGTGTGCCTTCGCGATGTCCTTGAAAGAGTTTGCCAAATCGAATCCCTTAGCCTCCAGGCTTCTCCCACGCCCACTCCCAGAGCAAAGCACTTCTGCACCCAATTCGCAAAAATGTAATCTAACAAAAAAAAATTACAACAAATAAAATGGAATCTGCTACATTCATCTCCGGATAACACTAGTCTACCATTTAAGTTGAAGGTAACGGTGCCAATGTATGGATTGGGTGATTCCTTCTATATTGGGTGTGATGGCTTTTCCCTGATTTCAATCTCGATACTTAAACTGTATAATGTCTTCATATTAGTCAGCGGCATTGGCTATTGGTTTGGATGTTGGTAAGGCTCTTAATTTAAGACAACAGAAGTTTTATTTTTAAGAAAAACTAAAAAAAAATGAAAAAAAATAAATATAATGTTTTTTTTGTGTGGAGTAACTTAAAATACAAATAGTACCAAATACGGGACAGATAGGGTAATTTCCAAAACATCTGGCTAGACCCTTTTGGGCTAAAATTTGATGCCAGTTTAAAGAATTTTAAGGAATTGAAAGCGGGTAATGGACCATTCTGGATGGTGCAGCAGAGTATACCTTTGACATATAAAGGCAACAGGGCTTTCTGGTTGTCTACGACGTAGAGCAACGTAACGGTGTCGAACATGTTGACGACATGGGAGAGCGCCCACAAGAACGCAAGCTTTGCCTCGCGAGATTCATCCACAAGAACGACCACCCGCTTCCTCAGATTCAACCCATTCTCCTCACAGTTCCATCTCTGGAGGCTTCCTTCACAGGTGGCCTCATACCCTTCATCTAACAATTTGTTCCCCTTGCTGGTAAGCTGCCTCAACATCCTGTACTGTACTACAAATGGGAAGGACACTTCTATATTGAACCAGAAGAGAGTGGGCAGCTAGGTGGGAAAACTCTGAAGCTCATAATATAAACGAGAAACGAGAAGCATGTGAAGGCGTACAATACTTGACATGAAACAGCGTGGAATGGGGCGCTCCCAAGTGGGCACCGTAGCTGTACCCTGGGTTGAGAGCATTAACACATGCACATTACTGTCACGTATAGTGCAATGTGCCCGGTCTACAGCAGTACTCGTGAATGGACAGTCCCAGTCACAGGATACACTTTCTTTCGTTTTCATGGGGAATAAGGCCGAAGGGATCACGTAGGAATGACATGGGCACATGGATCGCCACGCGGTTTTAGATTCGTCAAAGCTGTCATGCATGCGAAGTAGAGCTCCACCTAATCCCCCCTTCTCTGACTCGGACCATACAAAATTCCAGATATTGGAAACCAGTTCTGCGATTTTCTCAGCAATCCACCACCTCACCCGAAGAAAACGCATGGACAGATGTGCAGAGGTGGGGCCGTGGACGGAGATAACGAAACAAACCAGAAGAAAAGTCAATAAAGTTTTTGCTCCGAATTAGTTTAAACAGAAATGATTCTGTGGGCTCGCTGTTGCGTGTAAATCTGTTTGTTTTTTTATACGGGTACGGTCCTGTTTTTTATTGCGTGAAATTAATTCTCTGACGCGAAAGCAACACAAGAGAACGATCTCGTCAAACAAACTGTTTTTGCAATTATTGAGCTCCGTATCCATGTTATTTCCAGTCAAGAGGTGATCATGACTTTGATTCCCTCGGTTATGGGTAATCAGATTGATAAATAATTCAGTAATCAGATTGATTAATAATGCGTTGGAGTCTGAGAACAGAATATTTTTTTATATGATCGCCCATATATGGTTGCTATGTCGCGCATCACTTAGTAGAGGTGGGGTTGGGATTTCCATTCGGTGTGGAGATCGGTAACTTGTATTTTCTTGAAATAACGGGTATATTTGGACCACACCTTAGTGGATGGACAACTCCGACTCTGGGTATACGAATAACTTTTTTTTTTTGGTTTTGTGACGGGACTTTTCAATTGAAGGGAACCTCAACCATAGGCGGTCCAAATCTAGAACCGATATACGATCAACTAAGAACTGAAATTAGCTCGCTAGGACCAATCAAGAAAAAAAAAACATGAATTGTTATTTACGGAAACAGACCATCCTAAATTCCACTCTATTTATTCGAATGGCATAGTCAATTAGGTTAACAAAATCAGTGGATGATGGTAAAAAGGTTATTGACTTGTCTGCAGTTTACTTGTAAAGATATCATTTACATTATTGGTTATGTAATTCAGGTTCAACTTTCTCAAGGACATCTTTTACATTATTGGTTATGCAATTCGGGTTCAACTCTCCCCGATGGATGCGTATAAGAAATATTGATAAAAATGCAAAAGTTATTAACTTCTTCTTTTTATGTCATATAATTTAACCTTCTTTTTCAATTTGAAAGATATTATAGATAAAATATATTAGTAAACATCAAGAAGGTTACAAATAGAAGATGTTACTAAACATTCTTAGTTAATAATAATTCTTTGTTGAAAAATTTTATATTATTTGGTTCATGCAAATATACCCCTATGGTATCTTATATTAGAGTTAGAGTATATTACATCATTTGGGTCATATAAATGTACCACCTTTGGTACATAGTTAGAGTAGGAGATTACTTTAGGGGGAAGTTAGCTACTTACTTCAAGCAATGTAATAAATGTACAAGTTTCAATGTACAAGTTGTAATGTGTAAGGTGTCCCCTTGTACAGTTAGGTAGAGTGTTGGCCAAGGAATCTATCTTCCCATATAAAGGGCCTCATAGTGATAGTTCATATCAAGCATATCAAGTGCATTATATCAGTGAGTAGTAGATAGTGGTAGAACTCTTGTATGAAGTACAATGTAGTTTTTTGGCTTATATTAATGAAGTGACCATCACCTCCATACTGCATTGTATTTTTACCACTTTTATTTATAGTATATTTCAGTCATATTGCAAAATTACTTTCTTTCATATTTTTGCATTTTATTAGGACCTATGATAGATCTCTCCTACTGTATATATCCTCAAAAGCTAATAGTGGTATCAGAGCCATGGTAAATCGAGATAGGAATAGGAGGATCTACATCCATCATAGTTCCTCTTTGAGTTTTTGAAAACCAGACTCGTCATTGTGCACCACCACTTGCAAAAGTCATCATAAGAGAAGTTCAGTAGGTCAATAGGAATAGAGAGAGTCACATGAAAGATTGAGAGGACTAAAATAAATCTCAGTTACAAAAATTTTGAGATTACATTTGGCTAGAGTCTTTCCACATAGTTGCATAAAGACTCGTGAAGACTAGGACTCAACATTCATACCACTAGATTGACAAATCAATTAGTGAAGCTTATTATCTCTAGAATTATAAATTCTTTTGTTCCAGTCTCTAACAACATATTGCAAGAAAAAGAGATTCAAAAAAATATTTGGAATATTCCTACAAGAGAGATAGGAATATTATATTCTTAGAATAATTTCGGCACTTGCATTAACAAAGAGAAGACTGAAGATTTCAAAGACCTCGAAGAAAGGTCCCATTATAAGAGCTACAAATACAAAATATTAGAAAAGTGAAAAAAAGGTCATAGTAGCCTTATAGAAAACTCAACGAATAAGAGACTCCAGAAGACGAGTTAAGGAGGAGATAGGAGATTGGTGATCTCCATTCAATATTAATATCTGCAGAATGTAGAATCAAAAAATGTCATAGAAGCCTTGAGCCAGAAGAAGAAGACCATATAAGCCTTAATTTTGAAGAAAACTTCATAAAAGAATTCTTGATTTAGAAGAAGATTTTTTTATTTAGAAGAAGACTCTAGAGAAGAGTTCGTGAAACAGGAGATTGGTGATCTCCTTTACTAATTAAAAACTTCTTTCAGAAGAAGCTAAAGAGATCCAAAATAGGTCTCATTAGAAAACTTCCAATCTTGGAAGATATAGAGAGGGACTAATAGAGTTATGTTCCTTATCAGAGAAGCAACAAATTTTAGAGATCCGAGAAGAAGATCTCATCATCAACACTTCCAGAAATAGAAGGTTGAATAAAACGTCTTAGTTGGAAGACCAAATAAGTTGCAAGATAAAATACCTTGGAGAGGTCTCAAGGAGGAAAAGAAGAAGGTTTGGAGAGCCTTATTGCAGAGCTCATGGAAGCATCATCAAAAGAGTTCCTAGGAGAACTCATTGGAGAAATCCACTACCAAGGATAAGCTCCTGATAGTTGAGGACTTGGGACAATTATCGTTATCCGACAACAAGCCCAAGAGAATAAGAATTTGGTAAAGAGTGCCAAATCTAGAAGAAGAATCCAATGAAGACCTTAAGACATTTAGAATCTTGAGAAGAAGATTGTGTTTGAAGTCAAAATTCAACAAGAATATTGAAGGAAGATTCAAACAGAAGAAGCCTACCAAATCCAAGAGATTTGGAGATTACCTCTCACAACAAGAAGGCACATTTTAAAAAGTAAGGACCTTTTGAATCTACAACAAAAAACAAAATATCACTGGAAGTATCAAGACACCAAATCCTACGCTCAAGACAAAAGGTTCGAAACCATAGTTTGGTGAAGCAAGAAGCTATTTTGGATAGCCAATAAGAAGCTGCAAATTCATCCATTACAAGGTAATAACTTGGTGAATCAAAATACCAAGATCTACATCTACTACAGAAGCCATTAAAAGGTAAGCAACTTGGGTGTAATTAGTTGAAATTCAAATAAGGGTTCATTATCAAAGTCCATTAAGCACCATATTTAGATTAGAGTTACAAAGGAAAAGGGCTTATATTATATTCTTCATGAAAGTGCAAAAAGGAGAGTTACTTTTATAATTTTGCACATTGAATAGGAGTTGGATAATTTTTGAAAGAAAAAAATTATCACCTACCTATTATCTATCCAGAAAACAAGAAGACTGCATCCTACAATATTGAGTGTAGTGAAAATTGTAGATTATTCATTAGGGATTCATTACAGATTACCGTTAAAAGTTGTAGAGATTATTAAGTGCATTTGAAATTATTTTGAGAGTTTATTTACAAGAGCAATAAGGTGAGATTATTGTTACCATTAAAGTGCATTATTAATCCATTAGCACTATACTAGTTGATCTTTAACTAGTTACTATCAAAAGGGTTAGTTTGTGTTTGTTGATTGTTAAAGATCAAGGGCACAAAACCACTAGATTATCAAAGTATTTAGATACACTATTTGATGCATAGAACCTACAAATTTTCATGGCCCAAAGAAGCCACAAAAATTAGATCAGATTCCTCCAAGGAGTGGAGAAGAAAGCCACCACCAAAATCAGCAAAAGAAGATTCAAATCGAGACTTGGTGAATCTCAGATTCAAAGTGCACTAAGGGATATTTATAAAAAAAATAGTGCAAAAAATACTTCTACAAAATCTTCTATCTATGTGGTTATTAGCTTGGGTTTATTACCAAAAGTAACCAAGCAAAGCAGAGAGTTGTGTAGCAAAGGAGACAACATCAAAATCTGCCATTGCCTACAAGAAAGCCACCATTAAAACTAGAAAAAGGTTGCAAAATGAGGTGCAAAAAAGGTATTATATTCACAATTTCATTTACATTATTTTGCACCATACTAATATATCCTACATAGGAAAATGATAGGGTTTAAGTGCCACAAAGGCAAATTTTTTACAAAGAGAAATTAGCTCAAACTGATCGTGTAAAAGCATTCTCCAAGCAAGGTAAAATAGCCTCTCAAAGAAGCTCATATCATCCATGATCTTGTACGGTTGTATCAAGGTACCTATAAGCACACACAGCATAACATGAGACAGGAGAATTATCTACAAAGGTAAAAACATAGCAGGTTGAAAAGAGGAAAACAAAGCACAAAAGAGGCTATACCAGCTAGATATATGTCTGCAAGGAGCACTCAAGAGCAGCATTGGAGTATCTCAAAACTCCACCAAAGCATTGCCCATAGCCACCAAAGAATTGCTCACAATCCTAGCTCAAATCCACCAATGAAGAACATAAGCTTATACTAAGAGGGGGGGTGAACAGTATAAAATAAAACCTTTTAATTTTCAATCCAAATTATAACAACAATAATATCAAAGAAGATAACAATACACACATCATCACGCACATGAGAGACATGATTTAACATGGCTCACCCAATGTGGGCTAATCCATGGAGAAAATATGTCTTATAAACTTTTCTCAATGACTATTTTGGGAATCCAATCCCTATTACAAATTTTATGAACTTCTATCCAAAGGAGACACCAATATCCTATGCTATGATTTGTGGATCTCTCTCCACAGGAGAACTCTATATCCTCTACTCTAGCTGGTGATATTCTAGAAGACTTTTACCCCCACTACTCTAGCTTGTGGATCTCTCTCCATTGGAGACTTTTGTCATATTTACTCTATCACCTCCAAAGTTTGATCTCAACTCTGTCTCAATTCACCAAGTCTACTCTAACTTTGCTCGCAAATATTCACCAAAATCTGTCTCAAATATATCATAAATCTACTCTAATTTTTCTCATAAATATACACCAAACTCTGTCTCAAATCTATCATAAATATTCTCTCTGCTCATAAATCTACACCAAACTTTGTCTCAAATCTGTCTCAAGTCTTAACCAAATACTTGCTCAAAAACTACCCTCAAGCCTTCTCAAATACTTGCTCAAATCTGCCCTCAAGACTTAACACAAAGCTTGAATAAACCTACTCTTAAATGTTTATAACACATGCTCAAAGATGCATAAACTTATCTTCAACCCTAGTACAAGTAGTTCACAATTTCTAGTACAATATCTCAATTTATTTTAACCATGCAAGCCCAATATTATTCTCAAACTCTATCTCAAATCATTCAACAATGAAGAACAAATTCTAACTCAATATTTTCATCAATGCTTATCAAACAATCCTTATCACTCTACCATATGTTGCAGAAATATTCATTCAACAAAAACACCTCAAAATAAGGAAAAATGTGACCATACCTTTTTGCTTTTTCTTATGGAGATATATCTTCAAAAATATGTCTCACACACAATATATTTTGCAACTATAAAAGTTAGCACAACACTCCTTTATGAGTTAGCAAACCTTCAAAATGTGTGCACAATTAAACTCCAAACCAACTCTCTTGGTTTTTCAAACTATAGCATTAACTCATAAATCAAACCCTTCAAAATGAAGAAAAATACAAACAATTAAAATACCTTATACACCTTTTAACTCCCTCTCAAATTTAAAAACACATTCATAACAGATTTATCAACGATCCTTATTACTCCATAAAATCACTTTCAAAATATTTCATTATAATTTTCTTCAAAAATAAATGCAAAGAATAATATAAAATTTCCCTTATATCTCCCAAATTCAATAGTGCTCACAATAATCAAATAAACCACATGCGCCTAACCCTCAACCTTAGGCAATCAACAAATTTAATAGCACTTACCAAAAACACTATCGTGAAGATTCAAACACAGTGCATGTCGCCTACCAGCGCACTAGCGCCCTATGGGTCGTTGCTTGGCCAATTGACACAAGGACCAACACCCAGAATGCACTAGTTAGCCATTTTTTATCCTCCTTGCTCTTAAAAAAATGAAAAAAATGTTGTCATCGGGATTCAAATGTGAGATCTGTCATCCGCCAGTGCCCTTACCTTACCAAGCCTACCGCTAGGCCAACCACTTGGTTGGTGATAGAAGTTTACAACCTTATCCCTTTATTCGTCCAAGCTTTCTCCTTTGTTTTTAAAATAAAAACTTTCATCCTTATTTCACACAATTGTGCATCCAAAATTCACATTAACCATTAGCATTAATCACTTGGCGCTCACATCAAAACTTATAACTTTTGCCACCAAAATTTATCATATAAATACGAATTTATCTCCATGCTAGGATGTCGGCGGAGTTTCAATAATTTAAAAATATTCTTGGCACCAAACCCACTTAGGGTTATAAAACATTACAATATAAATATTATAAATATTTTATAATTGACCTTAGGCTTTATCTTTATAACTTTAATATTATAATAATAAATATTATAATATTATTTCCTTTTGGAGCCTAAACATTTTCTTCCTTTGGGATATTTAGACCACATTTTGGCCAACCATGTGGGGCTTTGTACCAAATATCTTGGGCTTAAAATATAAATATTTTAACCCTCTTTTTATCAATTCCCTTGCACTGAGATGAACTTTGCTAGCTTTTAACACTTGACATCAATGACAACATAATTACTCAAAATTTCTAACAATATCCCCCTTTGTCATTAATGGCAACCCTTTTCTAAAACTTTTCTAAAATTCCTTTTTCAAAACCATTTGACTCCAAATATTCTCCCCCTGAGAAACTACTCCCCTTGACTGAATGCTCTCTCCCTTACTCAAATATCTCCCCCTTTGAAATCAATGGCAAAGGGACTCCTTTGGGGCTAAATATAAGACTCTTAGCTCAGCCCCCTCCCCACCTCCTCTCCTTGAGGTGATTAATTTTGGGGTGGGAGTAAAACTACTCCCAATTTTTCTCTAAGATACTCAAAAGTTTCCTTTGGAAGTGGCTTAGTGAAAATATCTGCAATCTATTCCTTTGTAGTAACATATTCCAATTTTACTTACGTACCCATCACCTGTTCTCTCAAAAAATGGTATTTAATCAGAATATGCTTGGTCCTGGAGTGCATCACTGGATTATTTGAAATGTTTATAGCACTTTTATTATCACATAGTATGGAGATATGATGATCATGCTCTATCTTGAAGTATTTTAGAGTTTGCTTCATCCATAACACATGTGTACAATAAGAAACCACTGCAATGTACTCTTCCTCTATTGTGGATAAGAATATTGATGCCTATTTATTGCTTAGCCAAGAGACTAAACAATCTCCAATAAAGAATGCTCCTCCACTTGTTCTTTTTTGTCATCAATAATGCCTGCCCAATATGCATTTGTATATGCTATGAGAGTGAAATTGTCACTTTTGGGATACCAGAGTCCAAAATCCATAGTCCCTTTTAAATACCTGAGAATCCTATTTATTGCTATTACATGAGTTTCCTTTGGTGCTGCTTGAAATATTGCCACCAGTCCCACTACCTGCATTATATCTGGTATTGTAGTTGTGACATATAGTAAGATGTAAATCATAGATCTATACAATGTTTGATTTACCTCAGGATATTCATCATCTTTACTCAACTTGCATCCTATAACCATGGGGGTACTTACTAGTTTGCAATATTCTAACTTGAATTTCTTTAGCATCTCTCTTATATACTTGGTTTGTGAGAGAAATACACCCTTATCTGATTGTGAGATATGTAGTCTAAGAAAGAAGGATAACTCACCAAGCATTGACATTTCAAATTCATTTTGCATGCTCTTTGTAAATTTATGACACATCTTATCATTGTTGCCTCCAAAAATGATATAATCCACATAAACAACCACAATTAGTAAGTTATTTCTTTCATTTTTGATGTATAGGTTACTATCCACTATTCCTTTTATGAAACCTTATTCTTGAAGAAACTTATCCAGCCTTGAATACCAAGCTCTAGGAGCTTGCTTTAGCCCATAAAGTGCCTTCTTTAATCTGCATACATAATCTGGCTTATCATTTAGGTTGAATCCCTTAGGTTGCTCAATGTAAACCTCTTCTTCCAAGACACCATTGAGAAAAGATGATTTAACATCCATTCGATATACTTTGAAGTTTTTGAAGATTGAGAAATCTAAAAATATCCTTATGGACTCAAGTTGTGCAATAGGAGCAAATGTTTCATCAAAATCAATCCCTTCAACTTGTGCATAACCTTTGCATACCAATATTACATTATTTTTGACTACCTGGCCATCTTCATTTAACTTGTTTATGAAAACCCATTTGGTGCCAATTACATTCTTATCTTTTGGTCATGGGACAAGTTCCCAAGTCTCACTCTTTTCTATTTGATCCAATTCCTCATCCTTTGCCTTGACCCAAAACTTATCCTCTCTTACCTCATCAAAATCCTTGGGCTTAATTTTAGATAACAAGGAAATATTTGCATGCTCACTAGTTCCTATTATCTTCCCCCTTGTCTGTATTTCATCTGGATTCCCAATAATTAGATCTCTTGGATGATTTTTTTGCACATACCTATATGGAGTCTTAGGTAGTATTCCTTGAGTTTCTTCTTCTTCTAATTCTTCACTTAATTATTCTTGGCAACTTTCTTCTTCAATTTCTTGAATTTATCTTTTTGACCCCGTCTATTCATCAACTATAACATTTATACTTTCCACAATAGTATGTGTCATTTTATTATAGCACCTATAAGCTTTGCTCTTAGTGGAATAACCAAGGAAAATACCCTCATCACATCTTGAATCAAAATTACCCAAATTTTTCTCTTCCCGTCTTATGTAGCATTTGCTTCCAAAAATTTTGAAATATTTTATAGTAGCTAGTCTCCCTTTCTAGATATCATAAGGAATTTTGTGATGATTTACTCTCACTTGAGCTCTATTGATGATATATACTACTGTATGAACTACATCTATCCAAAATCTATATGAAATATTAGACTCATTCAACATGGCTTTGGCCATATTTTCAACAGTCCTATTTTTTCTTTCAACTACTTCATTTGGTTGAGTTTTTGCTGCTGAATATTCTTTTTTTATCCCATGTTCACAAAAATCTATGAATTTACCTGAAGTAAATTATCCTCCTTTGTTTGATATTAAACACTTAATCCTTCTACCTGTTTCATTTTCTACTAATTATTTGAATGCCTTGAACTTCTCAAAGGCTTCTGATTTTTCTTTTAAGAAGGCTACCCAAGTCATTATGGAGAAGTCATCTATAAATAACATGAAGTAACTTTCACCTAGTAGACTCTTTGTCCTTGTAGGACCACAAATATTAGTGTGAACTAGTTTTAATGGTTTAGATGACGTAAATTATTTCGACTTAAAACTTGTTCTTGTTTTCTTTCCATGTTGACATTGTGCATAAATTGTGTTTTGTGGCATTTTTATCTTGGGTAAATCTATGATTGCCTGCTTGTTGCTTATTTTTACTATGTTTTCAAATTTCAGATGACCCATTCTTCTATGTCATAACAAACTCTCATATTCTTGTGATAAGAAACACTTTTCTCCCTTAATCTCACTTAGCATGTAGAGATTGTTTGTTGTTCTATTGGCATATGCAATGAGCTTTCCAGTTTTAGATTTTTTGATCTGACATCTATTTGGATGAAAAGTTACGGTGTGCCCCTGATCACTAATTTGGCTTACACTTAATAGATTGTGCCTTAATACCTTGACATACAAAACATTTTCTATCTTTGTATTTCCATTATCTAAACTTAAGGTTCCTTTCCCACATATTTTTTTTGAACCATTATCACCAAATTTTATTGATCCTTCATTGACTTCTTTAAGTACAAGAAATTTACTCTTGTCCCCTGTCATATGACTTGAACAAACACTATCAAGAAACCATTGTTTTCTCTTATCTTGCACATAAAGAGTTGTTTGCACCAACATTGACTTCACTTTTTCTTGATCTTTTCTCTCTCTCCTAATTGTTGAAGTTGTATTATTTTGAGCCATCTAATCCTCTTTATTTTTTCTTAATTTGAGACATACCATTTTACACCATTTGGCCTTGTGCCCAAAGTTATTGCATTTATAACATATGATATTTTCATTCATGAGAGGTGCAAAAGAATTGAAATTTCTATCAACATTGTCTCTCACATAACTAGTGCAATGTACAACTCTATGATCATATTTGTTACAAGAAAAACAATAGCTATGGAAGAGATTTTTTAACCTATTGGAGTGTCATGGATAATATGGTCGCATGCTTCTTTTTTTGTTCCTATAATTGACTTTTGTCCATGGAACATATTTGCCTTCTTCCTTCTTGATGCTTTTGCCTTTCAATACATTAGCATAGGTCATGGGCTATTCTTATGTTGATATCTTTGTGACCCTGGGGAGCATGCATCACAGCCCTCGCTTGCGATGAAATAATTATTATATCAAATGGAAAAAAAGGCACAAAGCAATATACTGATCATAGAGGTTTAGATACAGCCCTCGCTTGCGATGATAATTATTATGCTGCTTCCATGGTACAGGCTCTTACAAGTTTAGATACAGGGATCGAGGTACGACATCTATAGGGGATCATTGAGGAGAACAAGGGCCATATGGCATCAGATGCTGCCTACATTGTCACTCTTCGATATCAGGTTTAGATATTAGGTGCTACTTATAGGGAGAGACCCACAATATGGGGGTCATAGTGCAACATGCAAACTACATCAAGGTAGTCTTCGGTCTGACCTAGACAGAGGACCAAGACCCACATAAAGAGGACTTCAGGGGCTAGCTCCCATTATTTACACAAGGACAGAGCCGAGGACAAAGGCAAGACAGGGGGTGCAGACCTAGGTTGATGATCTTATTGTACTAGTTTTATTTTTGAGTGTAATATTAGGTGACCTACATAATTGTAGCCTTATGGTGATTTTGTACCTAGATGTACTTATTTGACTAGACTTTGAGGCTCATTATGTGTATCTTTCATTATTATGTTTTTATGTTTTTGTGGTGCAGTATCATGATATTATGTGATATGATGTGATGTGATGCTTTAGATGTTATGTTGTGTGTGTAGGTGGAATTTATGATTTTATGCTATATGGTGTGGTTTATATGACTTATTCTTTATGATGTATGGATGATTAGATGACATGACCTAGATGATGATGATGGATGCATATATGGATGCAATGCTTATTGTTAAATGCATGTTTACTTTTGGTCTATTGTATGCATTTGACTTATGTTGTTATGATATGGTAAATGAAATGTATTATGATGATGATCTAATGTGAATGAAATTGTATGCTTTAATCATGTAAAACATATGATATGATGTGACATGGGTTTTGACAATATAATGGAAGACACCACAGAATGTATAAAAATAATGAATAAATAATAGCTCTTATAATAAGAATTAATCATTTAAACATCCAAATGTGATATGAGATGATGTGACATGTATGTATTTTTTTTATTAGCTTATGTGAATTAAAATATATGCACAAAATAGTCAGTGACCATATAAATATCATTGTTGATATTCATTTGGTATCTATCCTATTCCATGGATGCCCTTTTAATGACCAAAATATCCTAAATAAATTTGATGATGCAAGTGATGATATGAGTTGTTGCTATGAGGTGATTTTTGAGGTTTTCCATGAGACTCAAACACCCTAGTTACTCCATAAAAATTTGTATACTAATTATACAAAGCTTCTGAAGGATAAACTTTTTGTTATGAAGATCTAGATACTCATTATCTCTATGTGTGAAAATGAATATATTAGATAGAAAAAAAGGATACCCCAATGCTAGGCAGGATTCATTCAGCCCATTGTTATATTGGGGGTCCTCAAATGTTTATCCTGATCCTATGTTGGACTCAGTTGGATTAAACCACTAGGCGGTACAGGACACCTTACGATTCATTCATGATGAGAATTCCAGGGATTCAATTTCAATACTCCCTTACGATGCTAATGTGACATACATATCGTCATGTGTAAGGATACCTTACGATTCGTTCATGATGAGAATTCCAAGGATTCAATTTCAATACTCCCTTATTTTCTTCATATTTATTTGGGATACTTACTCATGCTTAGTGATGAAAATCATTGTTTACTTTGAATTTTTGTTTTTTGTTTTGAGCAAGGGATTTATGTAGCGATGATAATCACTTGTTTATTTTGTTTTATTTTTTTTTTGCTTTGTTCGAGATTTTTTCTTATTTTGATTAAAGAAATGGATTTCTTTGGGTAGGGATGAACTTGTCCTTTTTCCAATTCTCAGCATTTCCAAACCGGTCACATAGGGGGATGAGCAACATAAACTTTTCACCTTAGGATACCTAATACTACTTCACATTTTTCATATTTCCCTTGTCCTAACTAAGATCTTAGTGTTTGATTAGTGATAGGATTTTGAAATATACCAAGTGCTATCAAAACTAAACCTCACCTATTAGAAGCTAAGATGGCTTTCTACAAAGTCTGATAAAACCACTAGGTATGGTTGAGTGACCAAAAAATCCTAGTGTATTCATCATAGCAATAGGAGGGGTTGTGTTGAAAAAAATAGTTACACACATGGGTTATGGATGATGATGGATTTTGAAGATGCATGATTGAGGTACAAATATGGTGTCGTTTGTAAGATCACAACCTACTTGATGCAAATGCAATGGATGAACATGCCTAATGCAATGCAACTATATGGATGCAAGTGCGAATGCATAATATAAATGTTTTTGTATTTTTGATGTTTTCAATTATTTTTGAGATTTGATTATTATGCATGTTTTTGAAATTTTGATTTTAAATTATTTTTTACCAAAGGGCTTTAAGATGCCTTTGGAGCCTTTTCTGATTTGACCAAAGGGCATTAAGACACCTTTGAAGCCTTTTATGATTTGACCAAAGGGCTTTAAGATGCCTTTGGAGCCTTTTGTGATTTGACCAAAGGGCTATGCTGACTTTGGAGCCTTTTGTTTTTTATTTTAACTTATTATGATTTTTTTGGGTTTTTTTGATGTTTTATACTATTTTTGAAATTTTGAAATTTATTTGAATGTTTTTGATATTTTGTTGATTTATGTGTAAAATGCCTTTAAATGAATGATGTTTAGAGGTTCTGGCTCTTCAACACCCTCTAGTATTTTTAGGTGATATGCCTCAGGTCCAATCTTCTCAGAGATGATATAGGGACCTATCCAATTGGCCAGAAATTTTTCTCATAGATGCGGTGACAAATTTGAGTTCTATTGGTTTTATTTAAGCACAAGATCCCCAACTTTAAAGTCTCTCAAGTGAACTTTATTGTTATAATCTCATGTTAGATGATCCTGGTAAACGTGAAGATGCTCAATAGCATTGATGCGATGTTCATCCATAATGGTCAATTGATCCAAGTGAGCCTACCGAACAGTGTCATCACTGATGAACTCTTTCAATGCGACATGCAATGTCAAAATTTCCAAGTCTAAGGGCATAATGGCATCAATACCATATAAAAGAAAAAATGATGTTGCCTCAGTGGGCATTCGCATGCTAGTCCTGTAAGCCCATATTTCCAGGGGTAATTGTAGATGCCAGTCCATATGATTATATGTAACTGTCTTCTTTAATATGGCTACTATTGTCTTGTTAGAGGCCTCTACTTACCTGTTAGCCTACGGATAGTATGGTGTCGCAAAACTATGTTGAATGTTGTATTATATCATTAAAGCTTACACATTTTTGTTTTTGAATGATGGACAATTATTCAAGATTATCTTTAATGGTACCCCAAAATGACATATGATGTTGTGAAGTATGAACTTTACAATTTGAGGTCCAATTATCGAGGTTAAGGGGACTAATTCCACCCATTTGGTGAAGTACTTAGTGGACATTAAGATAATCATATGTCAGCCCAAAGACAGGGGAGAAATAATTCCAATCAAATCAAAACCCCACTGAGAAAATGGCCAAGCCACTTGAATGGGCTATAAGGCCTGAGATGGCAAGTGCATCAAATTTACATGTTGTTGATAGTTAATGCATTTCTTGACATACTTGTAGCAATCATTTTCCATGATGGGCTAGTAATAACCCATTCAAAGGATGCGCTTAACAATGGCCATTCTACTTAAGTGGCCATCACATGTACCATCGTGAGCTTGTGAAACCGCCCAAGCTGATTCTTGGGACTCTAAGTAGTGAAGGAGGATTCTATCGTAGCCTCGATGATACAATATACCTCCTAGCAAGATATATCTTGTCACTTTTTTCTTGAATGCTCATCTTTTAGCATGAGAAAATCCCTATGGGATGATTCCAAGCCTCAGGAAATCTTGCAACTGGGAAATCCAATCTTGATAAGCTACAACCTCAACATATAAGATGACTTGTCCCTCCTACAATTTGATTTGCACAAATGCAGATTGAGAAAAAATCTTATGGTGAATGGTGATACCATTCTTCATAGGATCTTGTGAGATCAAGGACCCCCAAGTTGCCTTCTCTAAGAAGTCTTTGGATTTATAGAACCAGTCATGGTCTGGATCTATGTGAATCATGTTGACTGATTTCTTGTTATCAAAAGCCTCATGCCGCATTGCTGAGTGTGAGAGCATTTTCACATGAATGATAGTGAAATCAATAGATGGATTCTGAGGGATCAAGGATTCTAGAGATGCCATGGTGTCTATAAATATGTTTGACAAATGAGGTATTGCCTCGATGTCATACCATTCTATTTTAGCTAGATATATGTCAACAAGCTCCTTGTAATCTTTCAATATTAGATCCTAACATTGAAATATTACCTTGACTTGGTTGACTATGAGGAGGGAATCATCGAAGATGTTTGGCCTCTTGATTCTCATGGCGATGGTTGTTTCGAGACCCAATATTAGGGCCTTGTATTAAGTGTTGTTATTAGTGCATGGGAAGTCCAACTTGAATGACAAGGGCATTGGAGCACCTTATGGCATGAAAAATACAATCCCTGCATCACCTCCTTGCTCACACTTTGAACCATCAAAGAACAAAGTCATGTCAACTTTGTTTTTTGGTTCTTCAGGTTCAGGCGCTTCTGATAATGTAAATACAACAGCATCATGAAGTTCTATGGTGAGGGGCCTATTATTCTAAAGAGGCATCTATGCTAGATGATCAGCTATGACTTGTTCCTTGATGGGCTTTTGGCTTATGAATTCTAGATCGAATTCTATCAATAACATGATCCACTTTTCAGTACGTGTGTTATGATATGTCTTGATCATCATATACTACAAATGATTTTTTTTGGATATTACATATGTCGTATGGCTTAGCATGTAGTGGCACAATTTCTTGGTTGCAAAGACCACTACTAAGCATAAATTTTCTACATATGCATATCCTATTTCATAGCTCACCAAGGTACGACTAATATAATATATCGCTTGTTCCTTATCCTACACATTCTTTTGAGCCAACATGGTGCCCAAAGTGAAGTCTGTAGCGGATATATATAGCAGTAATGGCATGTCTGGCCTTGGTGGAGCTAGGACCAATGGTGTTACTAGGTACTCCTTGATTTTAGAAAAGGTTGACTATCATTATTCATCCCATTGGAATGGGACTCCCTTATGTAGTAGTCGATTCATGGGTCAACATTTGTTTGATAGTTGTACGATAAGTCACTTTATGGATGCTACTTTGCCCTATAAGCTCCTTAGTTCTTTGATGTTTATAGGTGGGGCCATTTATAGGATAGCCTTTACCTTTGTTGAGTCTACCTCAATGTCTCATTTATTAATGATGAATCCCAAGATTTTTCTAAAAGTTATGCCAAAAATGTATTTCTTGGAATTCAACCTAACATTATGCTCAATCATGTGATCGAAGACCTTTCTGAGGGTCTCAACATGCTCTTCTCATAGCAATGACTTGACCAGTAAGTCATCGATATAGTATTCCAAAATCTTGTGCATGTAGTCATGGAAAATGTATGTCATAGCCCGTTGATATGTGGCACCAGTATTTTTAAGATCGAATGGCATCACTTTGTAATAGAATGTTCCCCATGGAGTTGTGAATGCATTTTTATGCTGGTATTCGGGCTTAATATGAATTTGATTGTAACCAAAAAAACCATCCATTAGGAATAGCATCTTATAACCTGTAGTTGCATCTACATAGCATCTATGTTGGGAAATGGTAATGAATCCTTCAAGGTTGCCTTTTTGAGATTCCTAAAATCCATGCAAATACGAATTCTTCCATTAGGTTTTCCTATGGGCACCATATTCAATACCCATTCTAGATAATCGATGGGAAAAATAAAGGCTACATCCAATAGTTTTTGCAACTCATTTTTAACCATCAAAGTGATGGTTGGATACATATTTCTGAGCTTTTGCTTGACCAGTTTCTTTGTAGGGTCTAGTGAAAGGTTGTGGACCACCAACTTTGGATCTAGCCCCGAAATGTCTTTGTAGGTCCAAGAAAAGAGATTAGGTCTCTCTTGCAATAGAAAAATTATGATGACCTATTCCTATGGAGATAAGCTTTCTTTGAACTTGACTTTATTTGGATTGGAAGGATCATCACTGATCTCCACATTTAAAGTCTTCTCTATTGCCATATGTGACCCCTCCTCAAGATGTTGAGGAGTGGGGATTAAATGGATGTCATCTGCTAGATTTATAGTTCCCACTAACTCAAGGTCAAGACCAGCATGATAGACATCATGTGCATATCCTAGTGCAAAAAGAAATGGTTGTAGCATCTCTTCATTAGGTAAGAAATATTCAAGCTCTAGGGGTGAATCAATGTGATCCCAATCAATAGTATCTAATTTAAGACATAATGGTTTTTAACGACCTACTGGGTTATGGAGTGGAGTGGTCAAATCAATAGAGATCATGTTGATTGACAAAATGAAATCTCTAGGACCATGCAGGTGAAACTATTTGTCAATGGTTTACTCTCCATGCTCATGATGAGGCTCTAGGGGCATAGGAATATCAAGATCTGATCTATGGATTGATGAGACGACATTATCGTTGGGCTACAAAAGCTCTCTAAATATAGGCATATTGGAGTTGACCATGCAATGAATGACATCTAGATTTACTGGTCTACCTAGGAAGCAAATATTATGATATATGGTGCGAAGTAATGCTTCTTTTTCAATAAAAATATTGAATTTTTGTAAGTGATGCTCAAGGTAAGACCTTTCGATTTCCTTGCCCACTAGGGTTGGGCACTGACTTACCTACTGATACCTAAGATAGGCCATTTTAGTCTCATCTTCATAATCATCATTTCTTATGAATAATCCATTGGTTTTTACTATGGGCCTTGTCATTTGGCATGCATGTCTTATGAAGGCCATCTCAGTTGAGTTCTCTATCTTATAGTCACTCTCATTTGACATGTATCCGCCCTCATTTGAGATGTATTTGCTCTCATATGACATGTATCCACTCTCCGTGTGGCATTTCCAAGAAAGGTTTTGCACATATCGAGGCCCATGGTAGGCCATGCCAACTTCATCTTTATTCTCACTTGGGACATAATCATACTCCTCTCACTCGTATCCATGCATTGGCTCTTCCTCCCATAGGATGGCTCCTGACGGGGGTGCTTCTAAAGAGGATTCAGGGTGATACTCATCAGGTGGTGTGATATTGATCATAGATACCCATCTGTCACCCAAATAATTTCTACTAGGGGGTTGATAGGGATTCCAGTCGATGTTCTCCCCGAAACCAATGCTGATTCTTTCTAGGGTGATTACCAAAGAATCATTGTAACTTCATATTTGATAGCCTAGATTGCACCTATCAATAGGTAGTTGGTACTATGATTGGAATGGAAGCCAATGCCCTTTCTCATATAAGCCTAGGCCATAGCCCTTCTAGTGACACTGATTAAAGTATCTCAGAGTAAACTTGAGATTCGACAAGTAATGAACATTCATGGTGAATGGTTCATCCTCATTCCTCTCAATATCAGGAGCAATATGATAGTTTCACAATGACACTGAGAGGGGGGGTGAATCAGTGTAGCTATTTAAAATTCAAATCTACAACTCTTAATGCCGAAACAATGAAAACTTAAAATCAGATAAAGCAAGTATAACAAGAGAGCATTCCACAACACACGATGTAACGAGGTTCACCAATTTGGCTACTCCTCAAAAATGACTGCTTGGACTCCCGTCCAAATCCAGTCTTTGCAAAATACCAATTTTACAATCAATTTACCAGCACCCACTGGAAGGAGCACCAACCCCTGGTTTATCTGCACCAACAGAAAGGAGCACCAACCCCTGATTTACCAGCACCAACTGGAAGGAGCACCAACCCCCGATGCCAAGCACCAACTTGGACTTCTGTTCTGAAACTAGAAGATTGACATAAAGATGCCTTCACTTTTACAAGACCCTGACTGGTCTATTGCTTTCTCAACATTTCTTACTCTTCACACAACACACATTGTGCTCGCTCGGCTCCAGCGCACTCTCCTCGTGCTTCACATACCGCACACCTCTCTCGCTCTCCTCTTGCTCTCTTCGCAAGATTAAATCCGCCTCGCGTTAATCCCAAGCGCTTTCACTCTATTTTTAACATAACTTTAATTCTCCACGTAGACCTCCTTTTATAACAAAGTTCTGACTCTATTTTTAACTTCCATATTTACGCATGCAACCCGTAACTGTTGTAACTATCGAACTGACTTTAGTTTACTATTCTTATTTTAGCTGTATGATATTTCTCTATAACTGCACCTGTAACTGCACCTGTAACTATCATACCGACTTTAGTTAACTATACCTATAACTGTCGTATCGACTTCTTCTATAACTGCACCTGTAACTATCATATCGACTTCAGTTAACTGTCACATATCTTCTTTCGACTGGTTTCTCTTCTTAGCTCGCATCGAAGTGACCTGTCACGAAATCGTGACACTTCTGTCTCTTTGTCCTCTTCTCGGCTTGTACCCACAAAAACACAATGTCACGATATCGTGACACTTTTGCCTTCTTCCTTTCTCTCTCCTCCATTAGTCGCAAAAATGTGACATGTCACGATATCGTGACACTTTTCTCCTTTGCTCTTTCTCTTGCCTTCGGGTCACGAAAACATGACATGTCACGATATCGCGACACTTTTTCTTACTCTTTTCTTGCCTTTCAAGTCAGAAAACGACATGTCACGATATCGTGACACTTTTCCTTCTTACCTTCTCTTGCCTTTGGTCCACGAAAATGCGACATGTCAGATATCGTGACACTATTTCTCCTTAGCTTTTTCTCTTTCCTTCGGATCACGAAAATCCAACATGTCGTGATATCGTGACACTTTTTCTCTCTTACTCTTTCTCTTTGCTTTGGCACGAAAATGCGACATGTCACGAAATCGTGACACTTTTTCTTCCATACAATCTCTTTTCGCTTCAGATCACGAAAATGAAACATGTCATGAAATCATGACACTTTTTCTTTACTCTCTCTCCTGCAATATGTCATGAAATCATGACACTTTTCTTCCGTACATCTCTCTTGCAATATGTCATGAAATCGTGACACTTTTTCTTTCGCACTCTCTCTCCTTCAATATGTCATGAAATCACGACACTTTTTCTTTCGTATTATCTCTCTTGCAATATGTCACGAAATCGTGACACTTTTTCTTTCACTCTCTCTCTTGCAATATGTCATGAAATCGTGACACTTTTTCTTTCTTACAATCTCTCTTGCAATATGTCACGAAATCGTGACACTTTTTCTACTTGCCTTTTTCTTTCAATATGTCATGAAATCGTGACACTTTTCTTCTTGCACTTTCTCTCCGAATATGTCGTGAAATCATGACATTTTCTTCTTGCCTTTCTCTTCGAATATGTCGTGAAATCATGATAGTTTTTCTTCTTGCGCTTTCTCTCCAAACATGTCATGATATCATGACAATTTTGCTTGCTTGCGCTTTCTCTCGAACATGTCATGATATCGCGACAATTTTCTTCTTCTCAACATGTCACGATATCGTGATAGTTTTTCTTTCTCTAACATGTCACGATATCGTGATAGTTTTCTTTCTTCTCAACATGTCACGATATCGTGACAATTTTCTTTCTTCTAACAACATGTCGTGATATCGCGACAATTTTTCTTCTCAACATGTCGTGATATCGTGACAATTTTCTTCTTTTCAACATGTCGCGATATCAGATTTTTCTTCTTCTCAACATGTCACGATATCACGACGTTTTCTTCTTTCTTTCTTTTGATTTTTAGCATTTTTAGCATATGGGTCACTTCGAATTTTCTGGATAATCACTGTACATACTCTAAAGAACCTCTTAACTCTTGTATACTTCATCAAATAATATGTCTGATCGTGTTGACAACAATGACAATACTTTTGTTGCAACTTGCTCAACAATCTCCCCCTTTGGAATTGTTGGCAACACTCATGCAATCTCCTGTAATTCCTGTAATTCTTCTCCCCCTTTGACAATAATACCAAAGGGTTGCTGCAGACTCCCCCTAAGTCCATGCACAACATTCTCAGGCACAAATTATTACAGTTAGCAAAAATTACAAACATGAGCAAAAAGATAATCAAATATATAATTGCTCCCCCTAAGAATGTGGTCTTGATAGCTAGTCAGTGCTTGGGAAGCATGACCACTCCCAATTTATTATGAAGGTATCCGCTACTGACTGGTGGACCTCTCTCCACTTGAAGAATCCTCACTCAGATCTATCTTCAACTGTGTTGGTTGCTAGATCTCTATCCATTGAGACTCTGTCCTCTGTACTCTGTCAATAGGCTCACATAGAACCTGCTTAACAAGCTCACATAGAACTTGTCCAATTTGAATAACAAGCTCACAAGGAACTTGTCCAAATCTACTCTAGTAAGCTCACCAAGAACTTGCCCAAATCTGCTCTAGAAATCTGTCCCAACACTGTCCTCAAATATTTCCCAAAGGCCTTCTCAAAGGCTCAATCAATCATGCTCAAGTAGTACTCAAAATGAACTCAACAATGAATGGCAATCTCAAATCAAATCCACTTCACAGAAGCATAAAGAGATTTGTTAGAGACTTAAAATGTTCTAACCTCAATCTCAACTCAACATAGAATGATGGAATAATTTATTTCATAGAACTTTAAAAATCACTTCACACATAACTTGACTAGGCTCAATCAAATCAACTCAACCAATCATCACAAGGGACAACTCTCTCTCACACAACCCTAGTCCAAGTATGTATCAACCAACTCAATCATTTCCAACAATGCTCAACCACAAATATCACATAACAATGATACTCACGTTCTTTTCTAACTCAAGTTCTTTCACAACCAATGGGCTTCAACCACTATGCTTATAACTCGTTCCCTACCTTCATCAACTTTAACATTGACAATCTCCACAATTTTCTTTAGCCTCTTGACTGCCACCTCCTCCGTGACTAACGACTTTGCCTCGCATCCGTTGTGCAGCTCAATGTCTCTGGTTTCTAATGGCTGCCATGAATGTTTTCATCGTCTGCGTAGGTATTGATAGTGGACCGTTATATCTAGCGTTGGAACCTCAATCTACGCATAGTCATCAACTCTCGGTATTCTGCTTCTTGCTAGGGCATATGTCAGGGCTACTCAATGTCTTAGACGAACGTTCTTCGGAGCATTTCTCCTCACTGCGATCAAGGGATTCCTCGGGCAATATCTCGCATTTCTCAAATAATGCAAGACTTTCTTAGTTGCATAGGCATCTTGTCCTCCTTGATGCTTCACCACCTGGGTGCTATTTTCTCAACGTCTCTGCCTTGCATGTGCCACTTGGCACTCTTGACCAACTGGGTGCTAGTACCACTGTTTGCTTTGACTCTGGCATCTCTTTGATAACAACTACTTCTTTAGAGAAAATTGATGCTCTCTTATACCAAACGATGTGATGTATTTTTGGTTAAGAACCTCACGCTTTCCACCTACACTTTGGTAGTAATTTTCATAATGATCATGAAGATCTTTACCATAGTCCTCCATCGATATTGGTAGATGAATTGAGATGTACTCACAACACGGATTCTATTTTATCTGTAGATTGGGAATGTTACAGGCTTCAAAACCAGCACCTGCCAGCTTATGCTTCCATGACACGTCGACCTGTGCTGCATGTTCTATCTCAGATAACGCCTATCAGCTGCTGCATCGAAAACCTCTTCTTCAAGCTTCCCATTCAAAAACGTTGATTTCACATCTGTCAAAAAAATTGTCAAGTGACTCACACTTGTACCAACTTTTGTCCAACACTGTACCGACACTGCAATTTTATCGCCAACTCTGTGCAAGCATCAAACACTGTACCACAACACCAACCAAATCCCTTTTTACATTTTCAACTTGGTCTATGTTTTCTAGAGTCACCGCTGGTCACACCTTACTTTCAACTGTTCGAATCAGGAGACAACATTTTGTCAAACACTTCACAGACCAACTATAGTGCACCTTACTCAAACTCATACTTGGACCTCGGATAGGTATGATTCACAAAGCAAAGTTGCTCATCTTGATGAGCTAAACATGAATCAATAATCAGACTTCAATATTTTTCACCACAGCGTCATAATAGATCTAACAATCTTCACGTCAATGTGTAGTTCAAATACACACTGCTTTTATCGAAACACATATATGCGGCTAGGGCAACATTCTCTCACTAACCAAATTATCTGAATTGTTATAATCCTTAACTTTGGATAGTGGCAGTAAGAACCATCAACAATACAACAATGACATATAGCAATACTTCCAATAATGACAACTCTCAATTTAATCACCACCCTTCACGGCACTTCCACAAACAACTACATGAACTGAAAACACACTTCGACAACTATACGACAACTTCCCTGACTACTTGCCTTTCATCCTCAGATAACCAAACAAATACATAGGAGCATTAAAATGAAACTTCAAGATTGCTCCCCCTGAGGATGTGCTACATGGAGTTGCTTAGTGCAATAGCGGAGTAGTCTCCTTCAGTCCAAGGAGATACGATTCCCTTTCTTCTTTCTTTCTCCACTCTGGTTTGATTACAGTTTTGGGCTCTTGTTTTGACTTTTCTTTTTCAGTAGCTTGTGCATGTTTTTCGAGAAATCTTCTATTTTGTCTCATTCCATTTGGTTGAAATTTTCTTCCCTGAAATTGATTAGATGCAAATGTACTTCGACAATTTCTTGCAGTGTGCCCAAAATTATGATAGTTATAACATTCTACTGCATAATCCATCAAAGGTGAAAAACCATTTCTACTGGGTGGTTGTCTCTTGTGCATCCTTGATGGATGATTATTTTCCTTTCTTTGATGCACATGATTTCTTCCCTGTCCGTGTTGCATTCTTTGTGTCCGATGAAATCTACTGTCTTGCCTTAGATTAGATACAAAAATTCTTGGACAAAACCTTGCTATGTGCCCATGACCATTACATTTAAAACATTGCACATGGTGTTCAACCGGAATAACAGATGTATTTCTACCAGCATAACTCTTTGATCTATTATTCAATCCACAATAAATTGCCTTGTGACCATAATGGTTGCATCTAAAACAATAGCCATTAAAAGCATTATTATGAATAGAGTGAGAGTGATAGAACCTCTTTTGTTGTGGTTGCTTTGTTGTAGATCTCCTTTGAGATTTTCTTCCTTTTGAAGATTCAGCTTCAAGCTTTTCTTGCTTTGATCCTTCAGCAGTGGACTTCTTCTTCTCTGTAGACTTAGAAGATGAAGGTTGTTCAGCTTCACATCCAAGACCAAGCTTAACCATTGGGCTTCTTTGTTGCCTTATCATTTTATCTAGCAACTCTGTGCTCTTCTCAAATTTGAGATTTGTATTGGCCTCTTCTAGTTGTTTCCTCAATGAAACAATCTCCTCTTCTTGTTTGCAGCAAACAATCTCTTTCTCATTGATCTCGTGACCTGAGAGTTTCTTCAGTCCTTTTGGACTCTTCTACTTGCAGCTTTAGATCACTAATAACTTTGTTAGATTCCTCTTCACGTTTGCTACATACATCGCCTTTATCATCCAGGCGTGACTTCAAGGCTTCTTCTATTTTCTTGGCTTTCTAAATTTGTAAGAAGAGATCTTCAATATTATCCCCATATTCTTCCAACTTCTTGGATAGTCTTTTGTTCTTTTTCTTTTCTATACCCAATTCTTCAAGTGCAGCGATCAACTCACCTTCTAGATCTACTTCAGGCTCAAGGTTTTCATCACATACTTTAGAATTCACTTCTTCTATCTTTTTTGGTTCAATTTTCTCTTCCATAGAAACTGAAACTGACTGAGATGCCTTATTTGAGGAGGATCTATTCTTCTTACCCATTGCGTACTAATCCAAGATCAACCCTAGCTGATTTAGCTTGATAAGGGAACTTGGCTCTGATACCAATTGATAGTCTCACAATGACACTGAGAGGGGGGGTGAATCAGTGTAGCTATTTAAAATTCAAATCTACAACTCTTAATGCTGAAACAATGAAAACTTAAAATCAGATAAAGCAAGTATAACAAGAGAGCATTCCACAACACACGATGTAACGAGGTTCACCAATTTGGCTACTCCTCAAAAATGACTGCTTGGACTCCCGTCCAAATCCAGCCTTTGCAAAATACCAATTTTACAATCAATTTACCAACACCCACTGGAAGGAGCACCAACCCCTGGTTTATCTGCACCAACAGAAAGGAGCACCAACCCCTGATTTACCAGCACCAACTGGAAGGAGCACCAACCCCTGATGCCAAGCACCAACTTGGACTTCTATTCTGAAACTAGAAGATTGACATAAAGATGCCTTCACTTTTACAAGACCCTGACTGGTCTATTGCTTTCTCAACATTTCTTACTCTTCACACAACACACACTGTGCTCGCTCGGCTCCAGCGCACTCTCCTCGTGCTTCACATACCGCACACCTCTCTCGCTCTCCTCTTGCTCTCTTCGCAAGATTAAATCCGCCTCGCGTTAATCCCAAGCGCTTTCACTCTATTTCAACATACCTTTAATTCTCCACGTAGACCTCCTTTTATAACAAAGTTCTGACTCTATTTTTAACTTCCATATTTATGCATGCAACCCGTAACTGCTGTAACTGTCGAACTGACTTTAGTTTACTGTTCTTATTTTAGCTGTATGATATTTCTCTATAACTACACCTGTAACTATCGTACCGACTTTAGTTAACTGCACCTATAATTGTCGTATCGACTTCTTCTATAACTGCACCTGTAACTGTCGTATCGACTTTAGTTAACTATCACATATCTTCTTTCGGCTAGTTTCTCTTCTTAGCTCATGTCGAAGTGACCTGTCATGAAATCGTGACACTTCTATCTCTTTGTCCTCTTCTCGACTTGTACCCGCGAAAACACATGTCACGATATCATGACACTTTTGCCTCCTTCCTTTATCTCTCCTTCGTTAGTCGCAAAAATGTGACATGTCGCGATATCGCGACACTTTTCTCCTTTGCTTTTTCTCTTGCCTTCGGGTCACGAAAACACGACATGTCACGATATCGCGACACTTTCTTTTCTATCTTCCTGCACTTTTCAAGTTGTGAAAATGCGACATGTCACGATATCGCGACACTTTTCCTTTTCTGCCTTCATCTTCGCTTTGGATCACGAAAATGCTACATGTCGCGATATCGCGATACACTTTTTCTCCTTAGCTTTTTCTCTTTCCTTCGGGCCACGAAAATGCAACATGTCGTGATATCGCGACACTTTTTCTCTCTCACTCTTTCTCTTCCTTTGGCCTCGAAAATCGAACATGTCGCGAAATCACGACACTTTTTCTTTCCTCTTTCTCTTGTCGTGAAAATGAACATGTCATGAAATCGTGACACTTTTTCTTTCGGACTCTCTCTCCTGCAATATGTCGTGAAATCGTGACACTTTTTCTTCACTCTTGCAATATGTCATGAAATCGTGACACTTTTTCTTTTGGACTCTCTCTCCTGCAATATGTCATGAAATCGTGACACTTTTTCTTTCGTACAATCTCTCTTGCAATATGTCACGAAATCGTGACACTTTTTCTTTCGAACTCTCTCTCCTACAATATGTCGTGAAATCGCGACACTTTTTCTTTCGTACAATCTCTCTTGCAATATGTCATGAAATCATGACACTTTTTCTACTTGTCTTTTTCTTTCAACATGTCACAAAATCGTGACACTTTTTCTTCTTGCCTTTCTCTTAATATGTCATGAAATCATGACAGCTTTCTTCTTGCACTTTCTCTTCGAACATGTCACGAAATCGTGACAGTTTTTCTTGCTTGCACTTTCTCTTCGAATATGTCATGAAATCATGACAGTTTTTCTTGCTTGCACTTTCTCTCCGAACATGTCATGATATCGCGACAGTTTTCTTTCTTCTCAACATGTCGTGATATCGCGATAGTTTTTCTTTCTTTTTCTAAATGTCAGATCATGGTTTTTCTTCAACATGTCATGATATCGTTTCTTCTTCTAACATGTCGCGATATCGTGATAGTTTCTTTCTTCTCAACATGTCATGATATCATGATAGTTTTCTTTCTTCTTCTAACATGTCGCGATATCGCGACATTTTTCTTTCTTCTCAACATGTCGCGATATCACGACAGTTTTCTTTCTTTCTTTCTTCCAACATGTCACGATATCGTGACAGTTTTCTTTCTTCTCAACATGTCGCGATATCGCGACAGTTTTCTTCCTTGTGATTTTCTTTTGATTTTTAGCATTTTTAGCATATGGGTCACTTCAAATTTTTTGGATAATCACTGTACATACTCTGAAGAACCTCTTAACTCCTGTATACTTCATCAACTGATCTATCTGACTGCCTGTACACTTCATCAACTGATCTGTCTGACTGTGTTGACAACAATGACAATACTTTTGCTGCAACTTGCTCAACATAATATGGGCATGATCTAGACCAATATATATAAAGTTGATTTTGTTAGGGGGAATACCTAATGGTACTACCATCCCTAATAGTAGACTTGGGACTCTTGGCCATCCCATGTCTTGTGCAGACTCAATAATTGGTGTGAAAGTGATGTTCTGCACAAGGTATTCATCTAAACCTGTATGGGCTAGGTGAACAATCATCTAGGATGCATATGATGGTATTGATGATATAATAAAGGTAGGCGGAGGTACCTCCTCAACTATTTCTTGGGAATGTTCCTCTTCCATGGGAGTATGCATTCTCACAACTGCTATGGTCAGAAGTTTCTTGGGTCCTTCCTCCACTAGGGGTGCTTTTAGCTTTTGAGTGCCTTTTGCCTTAGATGTTGAAGGCTTTTCAAAAGCACCAATAGTCTTAGAGGTAGGAGGTGGTGTCGATGTGGATGAGTCACGTCACACTGATATGCTTTTGTTCTCTAGCTGTGTGGTTGGGGTGAGGGCCTTATGTACAAATACGTTGATGGGAGGACAAAATCCCCTGACAAGTCAACCTAATGCATGTACTTGAATGACTCTTCATTGGATGGAACCACATGAACTTGTCCCTCATACACATACTTGATGCATTGGTGCAATATTGAGGGCATGCACTACATGTTCCTGATCCAAGGATGCCCTAGAAGGATATTGTATTGCATCACCCTCTCCAACAGATGACACATCATGGGGATGATCTTATGTACTACCTTTACAGGAAAGATAATTGTACCCACTGTGGAGCATAGCACATCGTTGAAAGCCCTTAATGTGTAGGAGGTCAGGACAATGTTGGAATTAGGGATATTTAGGTGCCCTATAGCCTTTGTGGTGATGATGTTGATCGATGAGCTCATATCAATCAAAACCTGCTTGAAGGGTATGTCATTGTTTGATGCAATAATATGTAAAGCTAAATATGCTAGGGTAGTAGGAACTACCTTGATTTTGTGATCGTAAAAGTATATCATAGGCTCTTAGCACTACTGCACTTACCCCAAAAAATGTGTGAACACATATGGGTTCTGGGACTAGAGCTTGATTGATATCAAAATCTCCATCAAGGTCTCCCTGTACCTAGGATATTGTTGTATGAGCTCATAAATTGATAACTTAGTTAGAGTCATTTGTAGATTCTATTCTAGTCTACTTCAAACAACTACCTAGGTCTCGCTGGTGGACCTGGGGAATTTTTATGCACCTATATCTATTGAGGTGCAACCAAGATATTGATGTGATCCATTGGAGGCTATGGTTACCCATACCTATAACTCTTGGTTTCCATGTTGAATATCTCAACCATTTTGATGCATCCTTTAATGGGTGGCTCAACTCATACCTGGTTAACTTGGTCACCCTGATATCTAGGGGCTTCATGATTTGGCAATGGGTTCCTGAATATACCCATATATCTGTTATCGAGAGATAGCAGGTTTTCAAATTTTAACTCTCCCTTTTCAATCATATTTTACATAATATTCTTGAATCCAATGCAATTTTCAATGTCATACCCCTATATCCTATGATATGGGTAGTATTGATCTTCCCTATATCCCCTTGGATTAGGATGGCTAGGGTCAAGAATTTGTATGTAAAGAAATATTATCCTCTATGCCTCACTCAACTGATTAAATATTGACTGCATCAATTCATTTAGAGATGTGAAATAACAAGGAAACCAACATTCCTTATTCTAACCCTGGTTTTTCTTAGGGTTATAGTTGGCTGGCGAGGGGTGAGCTTGATAATTATGGGGTTGCTACCCATTCCCTTCCTTTGGCATGGCCAATATAACTTGATTAACTTAAGCAGGCTTGTCCTGCTTCTATTGATTTTTGTCATTCTAATTGTTCTTACTCCACTTCTTGTTGTAGAGCTTGAGGTATCCCTCATCGACCTTTATATCTTCAATAAGCTTGGATTGAGCCAAGGATTATTTAAATAATTCATATTGTTGCAGTTGTAATAACAAAGAGATATGTGTTGTGTAGCTCTTTATAAACATTAAAATTAGTTTTTCAATGGGGACAAAGAATGATAATTTTGTATTGATGTTTCTCCACCTGTCCCATAGTCCATTACTGGCTCATCATCATATTGCTTTAAATTAGCTAGATTTGATAGGTTCACCTTATTCTTAGAACTAAAGGAGAATCATTCAAGGAACGCATTTACCAGTTGCTCAAAAATATCAATGCTATGCTTGGGCAACTGATTGAACCATTGAGTCACTGCACCCAAGAACATCATGATGAAGGTTCTCAACATTAGGGTATCGTTATGCTCAAGGTGGAAGCATGCATTCATGAAGTTGGTCATGTGTTATTGTGCATATCCATCTCCCTTAAAATTATCTAGTCTAGGCATATCAAAGTGCCTAGGATACGTAGGACTCGATAATGAGGGGCATAGAGGCTGGTTGTGTATCTTACTCAATGTCGAATCTATCCTCCTATGTCCTACTTCTCGAGAGACTTGACTCTCTCAGTGAGTGTTTGGTATAACTTTGAGAAAATAATCTCATGTTTCTAAAGGTTTACTCATGGTGGTAAGGGATGTGATCTCGTGTTTACTCAATTTTGGTGTCTGTACTCATCTCCCATAACCATGAATGGAGGTTCAAGATATGTCTACTCCTGGTCTTCCATCCTTACCTATTCCTCATTAAATTGCATTTGTTCGAGGTCTAGGTGTTGTTGATGTTCTGAAGTATGGTGAGCATGCTCATTTCCTTACCTAGTGCTTCTCTCCTACTAAGAATCAACACATCTCTCATATCAGTATCTCTTGCCACCTATGTGTGCATTTTATTGAGATAGCCTCTCTTCTAGATCCTCACGCTCAACTCTTTCATTTATTGAGCATTGCTCTTGTAGGTGCAAGCACCTCTTTCTTTTCTATTATTGCTCAAGAGCTTCTACATGCTCTTGCTTTATGTGCAATGCTTCCTCTAACCTATGTATATAGTCAAATAAACATGCTACTGAAGCTTCATGTCTTTCTAACTCTATGTGAGGACTTCTAGTTTTTAGGCCTCTCAAGGATACTCCTGCTATATGCTTACCCTTGTCCACTAGGGCAACCTATTCTATGTACTATGTTAAGGGTTGAGTACCCCCATGATTGAAAGCAATGTATGTGCTATGGGGTCTGAAGCTTCTCTTGGTTCATTGGTAGATCTAGTAGCTATGCTACGTGAACTTCCTAAAGAAAAATGTTTGGTAACAATACTTCTTGGAGCTGGTCTCGAGGGGACTCGATGAAATTCATAAAGTTATTAGGTTCTACTTTGTTGATCCTATAGAGTCCCATTGGCACAAATGAGCTCATAATCCAAGGGGATCCTCCCATATATAGGGAGTCTATAGGATATCCTGGGTCTACAACTAGGTGTAGCCCTGGTGTCTTACCCCTCAATGGGCTAATATGTCCTATGTGTATCATGTGAAACTTGGAGTCTTGAAACCCTTGCATGCCTATGTGATGATGGAGGCCTTGATGCATCCTCATGTCAGTGTGATGATGGATTCCTTGAAGCCTCCACATGTCTATGTGATGAGGGATATCATTATGCCTCTGCATGTCAATGTGAAGAGGGAGGTCATGATAACTCCACTTGTCTATATGATGAGAAGGCCTTGAGGCCTCCTCGTATCTATGTGATGAAGGAGGTCATGATGCCTCTATGTGTCTGAGTTATGAGAGAGGCCATGAGACCTCCTCATATCTATGTTATGAGGAACTAGGATGTGGCTCTCTTACTAGGGTTTCTCAGGGATTCCCCCCAAGGGTTGAGTTGTCGCCCCTAAGACTTGCCAAACTTTTTTCGGTGACACTATGGGTGGGTGAATCAATGCTTGTATGAATATGAGTGTGTGGAGCATCCATTTCTACCTTGATGGTGGACTGAGGGTGGTTGGATTCCTAGAGAATATTCAATCCAAATCTCATGTGATTGATCATCCCGACTGGAAAGCATCAATCACAAACTAGCATTGAAGGGGCAGTTAGGAAGAACTCAAGTAGTTCCTCACCAAAATACATTTACACACAATGCAATGTGTAGCTAAAATACATGATATGGTCCCATATTCATAGCCATATTATGCATGGTGCTAGCTGCTATCAAGTTCAACGGGCTAGGTGTGGCCATTGTAGTCTTTAGTGGCCAGGTCTGGATGGGCTATAATTACCCTTTTTGAGTGGTTAGGACCACTTATTTCTCTTGGAGAGATCCAAGAGGATTCATATGGTCTATGGACATGTCCATAAGGGTTGTCTCCTAAACATGATGTATTTTAGGTGTCTACACTCTCCACTAGAGACTGATATCCTCTCTGATCTATCACCTCTAAATCGTGATCTCAAATCTATCTCAATTCTACACCAAACACTATCTCAAATATATCACAAGTCTACTCTAACTCTACTCACAAATCTGCACCAAAATCTATCTCAAATCTATCACAAATATGCTCTAATTCTACTCACAAATCTGCACCAAACTCTATCTCAAATCTGTCATAAATTTGCTCTAACTCTGCTCACAAATATGCACCAAACTCTGTCTCAAATCTATCTCAAGTCTTAACCATATACTTACTCAAAAATACCCTCAAGATTTCTCAAATACTTTTTCAAATCTACCCTCAAGCCTTAACACAAAGCTTGAATAAACCTACTCTTAAATATTTATAGCACATGCTAAAATATGCATAAACTTATATTCAACCCTAGTACAAGTAGTTCACAATTTCTAGTATAATGTCTCAATTTATTTTTACCATGCAAGACCAATATTATTCTCAAATGCTATCTCAAATCATTCAACCATGAAGCACAAATTCTAACTCAATATTTCCATCAATGCTTATCAAACAATCCTTTTCAATCCACCTTATATTTCAGAAATATTCATTCAACAAAAACACCTCAAATAAGGAAATATGTGCCCATACCTTTTTGCTTTCTCTTATGGAGATATGTCTTCAAAAATCTATCTCACACACAATATCTTTTGCAACTATAAAAGTTAGCACAACACTCCTTTATGAGTTAGAAAACCTTCAAAATGTGTGCACAATTAAACTCCAAACCAACTCTCTTGGTTTCTCAAACTATAGCATTAACTCATAAATCAAACCCTTAAAAATGAAGCAAAATACAAACAATTAAAATACCTTATACACCTTTTAACTCCCTCTCAAATTTAAAAACACATTCATAACAGATTTATCAATGATCCTTATTACTCCATAAAATCACTTTCAAAATATTTCATTATAATTTTCTTCAAAAATAAATGCAAAGAATAATATAAAATTTCCCTTATATCTCCCAAATTCAATAGCGCTCACAATAATAAAATAAACCACATGCGCCTAACCCTCAACCTTAGGCAATCAACAAATTTAATAGTGCTTACCAAAAACACTAGCACCCTATGGGCCGTCACTAGGCCAATTGTCTACACAAGGACCAACACCAACAATGCAATATTTAGCCATTGTTTATCCTCCTTGCTCTTAAAACAATGAAAAAATGTTGTCATCAGGATTCGAATGCAAGATCTGTCGTCTGCTAGTGCCCTTACCCTACCAATCCTGTCACTAGGCCAATCGCTTGGTTGGTGATAGAAGTTTACGATATTATCCCTTTATTTGTCCAAGATTTCTTCTTTTTTTTTAAAATAAAAAATTTCGTCCTTCTTTCATACAATTGCACATTTGAAATTCACATTAACCATTAGCATTAATCACTTGGCACTCACATCAAAACCTATAACTTTTGCCACCAAACTTTATCATATAAACACAAACTTATTTCCATGCTAGGATGTCGACGAAGTTTCAATAATTTAAAAATATTCTTGGCACAAAATCAACTTAGGGTTATAAAACATTACAATATAAATATTTTAAATATTTTATAATTTACCTTAGCCTTTATCTTTATAACTTTAATATTATAATAATAATATTATAATATTATTTCCTTTTGGAGCCTAAACATTTTCTTCCTTCGGGATATTTAGACCACCTTTTGGCCAACCATGTGGGGTTTTGTACCAAATCTCTTGGGCTTAAAATATAAATATTTTAACCCCCTTTTTATAAATTTCCTTGCACTGAGATGAATTTTCCTAGGTTTTAACACTTGACATCAATGACAACATAATTACTCAAAATTTCCAACAACCAAAGCGTTTCTCACTACTTCATATGGAACCAAATCACACCAAATACCATCGAAGCCATACAAAAAAGGAGAATATGGACACAATACGTTGATAAAAAAACCTTGCAAATAATACATTAAATATTGAGAGACATTGAGAAGAAAAGACCCATGTAAAAAGGGAAGGTGACACTTATCACCTTGAAGGAAACCCTAACGTCTCCTACATGAGTGCTCACCCTTTGTATGCTTGAAGGAAAGTCCAAGAAGACGTTACACAAGAGGAGGTTGGGAGTGTTAGAAGAGAAGTGACACTTGTCATCAAGGAATATAAGTGCTCATACAAGATTGTAATGCTCACCTTCAATTCTGTAAAAAATTCTAAAGGTCAACAAGGTTCTATCTTTGTCCTAGGAACTAAAGTGAAACTGTCATGACACGTGTCACCCACCAAAAGATTATATCACTATATGAGGTGCCAAATACCAAGGAGGAGTGCATTCGTAGAAGCCAAGGGAGTGTAGTGTGGAGAAATAAGTAAGAGCATTAAAGGCTCTTGGTCAAGCAAAAGTGGAGCACCCAATATTGCAGTCAAAGGAATCTGCTGCCATCCACCATTGAAAGGAGATCAAAGTAATCATTAAGACTAGTATGCATACATTAGAGAATACAAGGTAAATACAATGCTTATATAGAATAATTGTATTATTATAAAGGTAAGACTTTACCTTAATTTATTTTCTTTCATTAATAGGGAGATATAAGGGTATAATATAAGGTTGAAACTATAGGAAAATAAACCATATTTGAAAGCAAAATTAAAGGAGAATTATAGCTTAATATTTGCAAATTAAAACATAGGAGAAATAAGGATTTCTACCTAGAAAAATTAAATTTTTATTATTACAAATATTATTATTTTCTAATATTCCAAATTAGGGAGTTATAAGGAATACTACATCAAAGTAGTATATTGGAATTTATAAACACTAAATATCAAATATCAAAGGCTATAAAGGGAGGTTCATTAAATATTATCAAGGGTTGAAAATTAATTGGTATATTTGTCTTAAAATAACATTAAAAGGATAAAATAAATCCAACCATTAGGACCTCATCTAATTAAAAAGTGTTTAATTTCAATAGGAGTAATAAGATATAATAGAAGTTGATTTTTGCTATTCACAAAACTTTACAAAATCAACCCGAAATTGAACTACTATTCTCAAAAGCACTTTATTAATCATTTAGCATATCCAAAATCACTAGGGAGACATAAGGTATTCTAAAAAACTTGATAATAATAGCATTCATCAAAGTTTATCAAGTACTCAATCCATTTGGGAGTCATAAGGTTTCTACAAAACCTAAAATTCCACCAAGGTATCATCAAATCAATACTAGGGAATTTAAAAGGGGACCACAAGGATCATCATGGAATCAAACAAATTATTTCTTGTAGAATCCCAATTACTTAAAGGTTCAAAATATTTTTCCTATAAAAATAAGGTAAAAGTAATATTAGTATATGAAAAACTTTGGGAGATAGCTCAAGGAACAACAAAAAGACCAAGCATAGGTGATACTGAGATTTAGAAGTTTGAATGAAAATGATGCACAATCCATATTGATAATAACCTTTTCCATCATTGATGAAATACAACCTTATATTATTTCAAAAAATACATCTACATAAGCATGGAAAATCTTAGAGAAGATAATCTAAGGGAAAAATAAAGCCACTATCCTTCATCTTTAAACTCAATTACATTTCCTAAAAATGAATAGTGGTGAGAGCATAGAACTATTCCTAAGGAAGGTAGCATATATTAAAGGAAAATTATTAACCTTAGGATAAGAGACTAAATATGAATTTCTTACTCAAGTAACCATGAGAGCACTTCCATAAATCAACAAAAATTTAGTTACATATTTACAAGTCCTAAGTAAAGATACTTCTTTTGATGACCTAATAAATATTATTCAAGAGTATAAGGTGGAGAACACAATTAAATATGAAATGACTAACATTGCATTAGATTCAAAAGATAATCCACAGGGAAATGGTGCTTCTTCATCAAAAGGACGAAGACCATGGAGTAACAGGTATTGTCATGTATGTAAAAGAAAATGTCATAGTATTAACTATTGCAGATTCAATCCCAGAGATCATAATCAAGGAAATAAAATAAAAAATAGAAGTAGATTTCAACCATGATAATATCAAAATAATACTCAAAGAAATAATTTCAGCTTCCAACCAATTATCCCCAATTGAATTATTGTAAAGGGTGTTGGGTGCCAAACACTAGTTAAATTTGTCCTAGATATGTCACAGCACTCACTTTCAATTGTCAAACCAGAGACCTCATAGAATTTTTAACTACCATGGTTGAGACTGCTCACACTACCTCTTTTGAGATGAATCCATTCAACTATCATTGGGGGTTTTTATAAAATAGCAATTGATTCATCCACACCAATAAAAATTATGCACAAATAAAATACATAAAAATAAACACGCCATACTGAAAGTGGTAAACACACTTATGTAATTGAAAAGCACACTATGCTACATCAAAATGAATTTAATATAAGAAATAAAAATGCTATCATGCATAATTAAATCTATGAAAATAACTAAGTAGGGAAGGAATATTGGCTTGGAGTGGGCCCGAGCTCCGGCAAATCCTGCCCAATGAATCACAAAGATAATGTGCAAATGAATGAATGCTCAAGATTTTATTGAAAATGCAGTATTACATGTGATAATGCTCTATCTAATATTTTTCTCTCTTGCTACAGAGAAGTTCGTGTGTTTATATAAGACACACATGACTTCTTGTTATAATTTTTTTATAATAGGCATCCTGGTTACAGTCTAAATTGGGACAGTTTAGTTACTGTAATAGGCACACGTCTAAACCTCTTTTCATTGTCTCCTAGAAATCAGATGATTTTTTCTTGGTTACAGTTCTGCTTCGTTGAGTGGTTATGTGTTCATCCACTCTGGCTGGGATAGCTCATTCATTCAGCAGTTTCCCAATTATGACATTGTAGCATAGTGGTGGAGTATTCTTGATAGGGAGGTGTTTTCTAGAGGTCATAATTATTATTAGGCTAAACCCAACTTGCTTGTCAAATCATACGATCTCATGCTCACTCAAACTACCCTTGTACGAACTATAATCACCTTGTACGACCCTTAATTACCTACATGGTACGATCTCAAATAGTACA
The DNA here is from genome assembly GCA_028583015.1 of Wollemia nobilis. Taxonomy (NCBI): domain Eukaryota; kingdom Viridiplantae; phylum Streptophyta; class Pinopsida; order Araucariales; family Araucariaceae; genus Wollemia; species Wollemia nobilis. The sequence goes on along the minus strand of JAQPPZ010002447.1, from coordinate 7,459,108 downwards.
GTGTCAAATATGGTATGATATTGTACTCAAAAAAATTGACAGATGCTATTTTAGAGGTTGTCATACACAATTTTTTAATTGATCAAGTCAATCTCCCAAAAATGCCAAATCAGGTAAGTTTCTATCAATCGCTTATTTGCCAAATCGCATAAATATGCTTTGTACAATTTGTATGAAATTTTATGTATGATATGTACAAATTAATGGTATATAATGGTGTTATTTGAGATGCTCTACTGCTCCAATCTCTCTCTAAGATGTTTTGTAAAGGTTTAATAGTCCAAACAATGCAATCTATGTCATAGGCAAAACATCCTGACCGGGCTGGTGAGATATTCCATGCGCTTGACTATGCCCAAAAATTATACAATGCTCTTTAATATGTATTTATCCATGCCTTCATGCTTCTAAATCATTCTCCATGATTCACTAATGTCAATTTCCCTAACCAAGTTGCAACAATACATAAAACTAACATATAACAATAAGATAGAAAACACAATCACACAATATTCATCCACAATTCACTATCCATCATTTTTTAGGATCGTACACAATCGTACACAACATCATTATGCTCATTAATGTCTATAGATTCGATTACAATGTGTAAAAACTATCTCAATGTAATTGCAATAACTCAAGAATCACACTATAAGTACTTAACTCTTTATTCTAGCAACCATAACTAGTAAACTAGTAGCTAGGCCTATCAATTTGAAAATGGGGCCTTATATAACATTGTGCAAGCCATTCCAAAGTGGTTCCTGAGACAATCCATTATTCACAATTGCCCATGTACAACTAAATACATTATTTTAGATTTTTCCTAACCCTATATGATTTTCTAATGCCCTGTATGATTTTCCCATCCAATTATATGATTTTTCCCTTAACTATATGATTTTATCCCCATTGTATGATTTACAAAACTTGAGAAAATTGTCACAAAATTGTCAAAATTGAGCAAATCACTTCTTCTTCTGGGAGGTGGATTTGTTGCCTACAGACATGGAATAATGGTCAACAGGGTCCTTCTATAGCCATTTTGTCAATACACATAATACTAGTGCCTACTTGAGTAAGGTGCCTGCTTGGCACCTACTTGAGTAAGGTACCTATTTGAGTAAGACACCTACTTGAATACCTTAGTTTGATGAGTGGAAGCATGCCAGGCCTGTTTAGGACCTTGAATGAGAAAAAGACAACAAAATTAGGTGAATAATTACACAAAACACACTTCATACACAAATTAGATAATACATATTATTTCATTAAATAAATACATAATGATTCATAAAAATATACAACTCATGATATATTGCTGCGCAAAAACTCTTAGTAGCTATACAAAAATATGACCATATTTGGTGCTCATCATCCCCAATCTCGTGGCACCTCAAACTGGTAATCACCTCATTCATATAGGCCACTTCTCCCTATTTCTTTTTCTTACTAGTGGCCTTGGCTTTCCCTTCAATATGAGGCTTCTGTTTCTACTGTGGGGCATTGGTTTGTTGCGGGGTATTTTTACACTATGTTGTCCTCTAGCTATGCTAGCTTCTAGCTATGCTAGGTTGGCCTTCATTCTGCATCAGCTTCCTGATGTTCTGGATATACCTCCCTGTTATGCTTGGCCCAACACCTATGTTGGGCACTGTTTCTATATTCATTTCTTCTCTCTGAAAGACCGACTCTGCTTCCTACCATAAGTCAGTGAGTTAAGGGCATAACTCTTCGAGTGGAATATCATATTCATCCCTCTTTAAAACAACCATGTTGACCTTGTACAACCAAATTTCTTCATGGGTGAGATTAGCATTCTCTTGTACAATTGCTTCCGTCTCTACCTCTAGTCCAAACACCCCCATATTTACAACCATTTCCTCATTTTAGATGGTCGGTCCTGCAACAAACCATATATCTCCCAAAATTGGTCATCTGTAGCAGGGTCCACACAAATGGTAGGCAATATTTTGACCTTCTTGGTAGCTTTTCTAGCTGCCTTTGCCATTTCAAGATCTTCACAAAGCTTTTTAAATTTTTATTTTTGCTCAATGAAGGCCTGCATGCCTTCTTTCCATTCTTCATCTGAGTGGGGGTTTGATTCGACAAATGTAACTCTGGTATTTCTTTTGGCCATTTTATCCGATGTTTGAGGCACCTTCCCTTTACTTTTATCTATTATAGTTATGGCCTATGTGGGGATATATTTCTTTTCTATGGGATATGCCTCCCTATTAGAAGATCCAACCATTTGCCCTTCTAGTATTAGGTCCCCTATAGTTGTCTCCCTTGTTCCTTGGTCACCCAACACCAGCTCTTCTAGTTCTTCAGGTAGTTATCCCTCAATTTTGGATACCTGGTGCTCCAGAGAGTCCTTCTTGGCCTTGGGTTTAGTATTTTCTCCTTGGATCTACCCTAAAGGCTCCTCATAATTATCAATGTCAATAACAAGGATTTTCGTTTAAAAATAGAATTCCTATGTTCCTCTACAATCGCTCTATCAGAGGTGCATGAACCCTCTCCTACCTCTACTTCCTAATTTTTAGCATTCGATATAACTACCCTATATGAGAATACCATCTCTGGTGAGGTTGGAGAGTTTGTGGGCACCTAAATTACCCAATATTTTTGGGTAGAGGTATCCCACCTCTCAATAACTCTGATCTGCAACTATTGGTTCTCTGCCCTGAGCTGCTAGATCAGTTACTATAATTGGGCAATAGTGGCCTCCTACCAATAAATTTTTCTTACTTCCATATCCTTGAATTCTTTGAACAGTGCCTACATTGTGAAGTTCTTGTTCTTCCCGATGTGTTCCTCTTCCATCGACACCTCATGCTGCTATTGTAGGCCTGCTGAATACTGTGGGTCTTATGGACTATGGGCTGCCAAATTCTATAAGGTTTGGGCCATGAAGATGACCTTCACATTTTCCTCTTCTTCCTCACTCAATAGAATTAGTCATCGTAGATATCTTCAACCATGTATGTGCTCTGTCCGTCGAGCTATGGGTTTGGGGCTAGAGGATTTTGGCCTATCCTCTGTATAATTATGCAGAGAAATTTACCCCTTCTTTGTAGCACCTAGTGAAGTTTGGGATTGTTCCCATTTGAAAATTCCTCCAAATTTGGCCTTGTAGCCAGAATTTGATGCCACCTTCTCCTATGAATCAGAATATTCGGCCCAAACTTCTTCGATCACTACTCATAATTCGACCTCTTGCTCTACTTCGGCTGCCACCTACTCTTGTGCACCAGAGTTTTTAGAACCTACCAATGATGAGCTTCCCCTATGCTCCTTCATGTGGTATATTAGGGTTGTAATTATCCCATTGTGGGCTAGTACGGTCACCACTCCTTGCTGGTACCACGATGCCTCATCTTGTAGGGCATTTTCTAGATAAAACGAGACATTAATTTCTCACTCATGCACCAGGTGGTTCAAGAACTGCATATAGTTCACATTCAGGTGCAAATACTTCTCAGTGCATGTGAATTATCTCACAACCTATTCAAATAGCTTCCTCAAGTGCATCGAGAGTCCCTACTTTGGGAGCCCCCCATGGTCGCATTGGATGTTCCTCTGTCCGAGCAACAATTCTATGCACTGTTTTGTCATGCCACATTTGTATGTACACTCTCTAGTGAGGGGGATATTAGTGACATGAACAATGTATTATGGGGTGACTAGAATCTCTAGTCCATGCAACTAAGAAACTTCTCTCATAGTTACAAAAAAATCCTTTGCTACCTCTACATCATGGTCTTGGTTGACCAAGTGATAGTAATTCATCCACCCGACCACCTCAGACCAATTGTAGACTTCTCCTCTAATCCCCTCAGTGTCATTGGGCTCATGCTTTTTGAGTGCATGATTCTTCAAATGTACTCCCATGGTGAACTCTCTGCTGATTTCGACTGGCTCAATGCTTTGTTCTCAGTAAGACACCTTCTTATAGATTCAGGCGCCTAACTTTAGAAATTGTTTTTGCATTTGGGTTGGTAGGGTACACCACCCAAATTGATTTTTAGTACGACATATTAGGCATGAGGGGTGAATTCAATTCTTGCACCAACATTATTTTCAAAGAAGAATATCATATGCAAAATTGCATATATATTTAAAAGAAACCATTCACATTCCTGATTGGTCATTTTGTGTTGCATGGAGTATGCCAATTTGGTACTTAGTGGTCATGGTGATAAAACATTTCCCATGTTCTGATTACGTCACCTTGGTTACTGCAATTATAGTTCACTGAAGGTCCTACACTAAAAATACAATGGATCCTATTGGTTCAGGTTGAGATTCATATCTCCTCGATGGTTGGCCTTGGGACATGCAAAGATCTTGTCCAATAATTTTGAAATATTTTTGGGTGCTTCCAGATTTCCATCATGTGAGATGATGGTGTTGGTTTCAGCTACTCCACATACTGCCAATTTGTGCATGTTCTCTTGATTCAATTGAGGCACCTACTTTAGTAAGGCATCTACTTGAGTAAGGTGCCAGAGTAAGGCACCAGAGTAAGGTGCCAGAGTAAGGTGCTAGCCTAATAATTTTTTGAATGAAAGAACACCTCCAGAGTGGCACCTCCTTGGTGGAGTAAGGCACCTCCCTTCTGGAGTAAGGTTCCAGAGTAAGGTGCCTCTCTTGATCATTTTTTTTTTAATGGAAGAACACCTTCAGAGTGGTTCCTCCTTGGTGGAGTAAGACACCTCCCTTTCGGAGTAAGGCACTAGAGTAAAGCACCTCTCTTGATAATTTTTTGAATGGAATAACACCTTTAGAGTGGTGCCTCCTTGGTAGAGTAAAGCACATCCCTTTTAGAGTAAGGCACTGGAGTAAGGTGCCTCCCTTCCAGAGTAAGGCATTAGAGTAAGGTACCTCCCTTCTAGAGTAAGGCACCAAAATAAGGTACCTCCCTTATGGAGTAAGGTGCCAGAGTAAGGCACCTTCATTTTAGAGTAAGGTGCCAAAGTAAGGTGCCTCTCTTGATCATTTTTTTTGAATGGAAGAACACCTCTAGAGTGGTGCCTCCTTGGCAGAGTAAAGTGCCTCACTTATTATTTAAGGCATCAGATTAAGGTGCCTCCCTTCTATAGTAAGGTGCTAGAGTAAGGCACCTCCCTTTTGGAGTAAGGCATCAGAGTAAGGCACATCCCTTCTGAAGTAAGGTTCCATAGTAAGGCACCTCCCTTCCAGAGTAAGTCATTCTCTCATCGTTGAAAAGTTAGCAATGGTTGAGTGTCCACTAATGCGAGGTTGATCAAGCCTTCTAAAATTATCTTTGCACCACGTCGGTATCTACTTTGTCCAAGAATGAGGGATGCATAATTTTTTACTTTACAAGGAATTGGTGCCTAAGCCCATGCTTGGATCAGGGCTATATTCTAAACATGTAGGTTCATGGATGCTAAGCTGATCTAGGACTTTTTACCCAAGATTCCTACTATTAGAGCAATCAGGCCACTTTCCTAAAAAATGAAAACAAGAAAAAATAAAACTACAGTTAAACACAATCCATACATGTTAGGATTTGGCTCTTAGGATACCTGCAGCTTGTATGCGAATGGTGTTCCTGCAAAACACACTGTAAGTTAAAAAATGGGGAACTATACTATCTTATTTTTGGTGGAAACCTCTGTGTCCACCGTGTTGTTGAGAAACTTGGCAAGATTTACTTGTATGGGGTCTCCCCCATGCCTGTTATGGACTCTACCAGTAAGCTTTCGAACGTGTGGTATGGGCACAATCAATGGACATTAAATGTTAAAATGGTATTGCTACCATCAATTATTTTGACATGCACAACACCATTTCTAATGATTTCCATCACTTTGTACGGTCTCATCCACCTTTGCATCAGTTTTCCCTTTTGCTCCTGGAACCTAGAATCATACAATGGTACCTAGTCTCCTTTTTAAAACTATTTCGTCTTAATGTAGTGGTCATGCCACTAATTCCTTTTCCTCTGCATGATTTTTGTTCTTTGTAGGGTATCTATTCAAAAAATTTCTAGTTGATTCAGCTACTAAATTTTTTCCCTTTGTGCTTTTTCTAGGCTTAGGTCCAGTTCTATCACCATTTTGAGTGTCTCAAATTTGAACTCGATGGGCATCATTGCATCCTTCCTGTATACTAGTTGGAAAGGTGTAAAGCCTGTGGTTGATTTCCACATCATGTTGTATGGCCACACTACCTATGATAATATTGCAGCCTAATCCTTCTTGTGTTGCTACATGATTTTCATCAAGATATTCTCAATTTTCCTATTGGTCACTTCTACCTGCCTATTCACCTGCGGATGGTAGGGGGTAGTCTTGTTATGTCGAACCCTATAATGCTCCATCAGATCCTTAATTATCCTAAAGGTAAATTGGGGTCCTTGGTGTATTGTAATTTTCTTGGGCATCCCAAACCTCATAAAAATATGGGTGAATAGGAATTTGGCTACTGTCCCTTCCTTAGAGTCCCTCAGCACCTACACTTCGACCCATTTAGTAACATAGTTTGTGCAGACTATAATATATCTCCTCTTGGATGAAGGTGGGTTGATGGGTCCCATAAAATCCATGAACCACTTTTCGAAGGGTTTTATATGCACATGAGGTTGAAGGGGCATTTGTTCCTTGTGGGTTAGCCTACCCATTCTCTAACGTTCATCACACCTGCTGGCATATGTGGCTGCATATTTGAATAACATGGGCCAAAAGTATCCAATATGTAACACATTATACATAGTTATTCTCCCTAAAAAGTGCCATCCACATGGCTCATTATGATAGGCCTTGAGTATCTCCAAAAATTCATGCTCTGCTATGCACCTCCTTATGATCTGGTCAGGGCCCATTTTGAATAGGAGGCCATCAATCAACTAAAAATAAGTTATTTTTTAAATTGTCACCTGATTATTTCTAAATGAAAGTGTAGGGGAAGTTCTATTTATGGCCATATAGTTGGTGATGTATGCATACTACAACGTCTGTTCATTGATGATGAACAAATGTTCATATGAAAATTGGTCATCGACTACTATGTGGTCTATTGGTATTAGCCTAGATAGGAAGTCCATGAATATGTTGTCCTTCTCGAGCTTGTCAATGATGGTAATTTCAAACTCCTACAAAAGCAAAATCCACTTGATGTTCCTACCATTGATCACTGTTTTACTCATTAGGTACCTGATGGTTGCATGGTCTGTGTGAACAAACACCTTGTACCCAATGATATAGTGGTAAAATTTGTTTATGGCATGCACAACTGCAAGGAATTCATTTTTTGTTATGGTGTAGTTGAGATCAACCCCTGCTAAGTTCTTTCTAACATAATAAATGGCATAAAATTACTCATCATCCTTATGCATGAGGACCGCTCTAATTGCATTATTGGATGCATCACAATATATATGAAATAGGACAGCCCAATTTGGGCCCCATAACACTAGGACCAAAATCAACTTCTCCTTCATCATCTGAAATGCTTTTTCACAGTCCTCCATCCAGATAAAATTTGTCCTTTTTCAGCAGGGTGTGTAGTGGTTTGGTGATCTTACTGAAGTCAACAATAGATTTCCTATAGTACCTGAAATAGTTGATAAAAATTCTTACTTCTCTCTATATTTTTGGGTTGGGTAAGTATTTGATGATTTTTATTTTTATTTGATCAACTTTAATTCCCTCTACTGAGATATAATGTCCTAGCACTTGTTGTAATCACAGTGACACTGAGAGGGGGGTGAATCAGTGTGGTCTTTTAAATTTTGAATATATAGCTTTAAATCTAGCAGTAGTTTAAAAATAATAAAAGATATATCAAATACAGCAAGAGAGCATGACACACAACACAGTAATTTAACGAGGTTCACCAATGTGGCTACTCCTCAAAATAGCTTCTTGGACTACCATCCAAATCCAGCCAATGCAAAGCTACAACTTTACAATATCTTTTACCAGCACCAACTGGAAGGAGCACCAACCCCTTCGATTTTTCTGTACCAAACAGAATGGAGCACCAACTCCTAATTTACCAGCACCTACTGGAAAGAAGCACCAACCCCTTATGCCAAGCTGCAACTTGGACTTCAATAAAAATAATGAAAATTACAGAATAATACTTTCACCTTAATTCTCACAGTCTGCAGTTTCTATGCATTCAGCTGCTTCTGTGCAAACGCTTCGCACTATCCGACTGCTTCTATGAATTTCTTCGCACTCTCTGCTGCAACTAGATAATCGATCACTTCTTCTTTCTGCGCGCTATCACTTCGCACTTAGAACTCAACCTCTGCACCCCGCGCTCTTGATTCATGCAATTACTATATGCACAATTCGCTTCGACTCAAACGAACTACGACTTCGCACTCAACTCGACTCAACATCTGCACCCTTGCACTCTTAATTCGCACAAGTTCGATACGACTCGCTCTCTGCTCGACACGGACTCCACTTGCGCAAACTCTATCATCACATCTTCCTCAAACTCGAAACAGTCCTCCTTATATAGAAGAAATTTCAAGATCAAATCTTAAACACTAGTCGACTGAAACCCTAAGAACGTCGGCTGCAAAACCCTAGAAATTGTCAATTGCAAAACCCTAGAAATTGTCGACTGCAAAACCCTAGAAATTGTCGGCTACAAAACCCTAAATTCTGTCGGCCCAGATTCAACTTTGTCGGCCTCAACCCCCTCTGCCACCTCTGTCACCTTCCTGTAACTATTGCCGCGAAATAATAACATGTCACGATATCGTGACACTTTTTGTAGCCGTACGCCTTCTTTATCCCGCTATCACAAAAATGTGACACTTTTGGCTTTTGTTAGCTTTGCCACCGTTCTTGTCATAAAATCGTGACACTTCAAACTTTCGTTGACGTCATCCTCATTCTTGTCATGAAATCATGACGCTTTTAGCTTCCAGAGGCTTTTCTTGCAAGCTGTCACGAAATCGTGACACTTTCTGCCTCTTTGTCCTTTTCTAGGCTTGCACCCGCAAAAACAAGACATGTCACGAAATCGTGACACTTCTCGCTGTCGTACATTCTTCACCGCATCCCTCAGCGAAATCGAAACATGTCATGAAATCGTGACATCTTTTTGCCTTAGCGCTTTTCTTTGCCTATCACCCGCGAAAATGGAACATGTCATGAAATCGTGACATCTTTTTGCCTTAGCGCTTTTCTGTGCCTATCACCCATGAAAATGGAACACGTCATGAAATCATGACATCTTTCGCATCCGTACAATTCTCTCTTCATGCACTAGCGAAATCCCAACATGTAGCGAAATCGCTACAACTTTTCAACTTGGCACTTTCTCTTTGCTTCGACCAGCGAAAATCCAACATGTAGCGAAATCGCTACAACTTTTCCACTTAACGCTTTCTCCTTGCTTCGACCAGTGAAAATCCAACATGTAGCGAAATCACTACAACTTTTCCACTTAACGCTTTCTCCTTGCTTCGGCCAGCGAAAATCCAACATGTAGCGAAATCGCTACAACTTTTCCACTTAACGCTTTCTCCTTGCTTCGGCCAACGAAAATCCAACATGTAGCGAAATCACTACAGTTTCTCGACTTAGCTTCTTGGCCTCCAACATGTCATGAAATCATGACAGTTTGCCTTGCGCCTTCTCTCTCCTCGGCCATGTCGTGAAATCATGACAATTTTCTTTGCGCCTTCTCTCTCCTCCGACATGTCGTGAAATCATGACAATTTTCTTTGCGCCTTCTCTCTCCTCCGACATGTCATGAAATCATGACAATTTTCTTTGCGCCTTCTCTCTCCTCCGACCTGTCATGAAATCGTGACAGAAAACATGTCGCGATATCGCGACAGTTTTCTTACTTGTCTTTTTCTTTGATTTTTTGAATCTGGGTCACTTCTGTTTTCCTGGAATTGCACTTTACATGATCTGACTATCCTTTGAACTTCTGTCCTCTGCATCTGAATGACTCCTGAACTGTCTGTCCACTGCATCATTAGATCTAACTGCCTGTGTTGACAACAATGACAAACCTCTTGCAACACCTTGCTCAACAATCTCCCCCTTTGGAATTGTTGGCAACACCTGTGTACATTCCTCGTAACTCTTCTCCCCCTTTGTCAATAATACCAAAGGGCTGCTACAGACTCCCCCTGAGTCCATCCTCACAATTCTCAGGCACAATTTGTTGCACCTAGCACAAATTATGATCATGAGCAAAAGAATAGTCAAATACTCAAATGCTCCCCCTGAGAAAGTGATCCCTGTAGCTAGTCACTTCTTGGGAAGTGTGACTACTCCCAATTTGTCTCGAAGGTACTCAAACACTTCCTTGGGCAATGGTTTTGTAAAAATATCTGCTACTTGTTCTGTGGTTGGGACAAAATCCAATTTGACTTCTCCTTCTGCAACTTTCTCCTTCAAGAAATGATACCTTATAGCAATGTGTTTTGTCCGTGAGTGCATTACTGGATTCTTGGAGATGTTAATTGCACTGGTGTTATCACACTTAACTGATATTGGTTCACTAAAATTAATACCAAGATCTTTCAAAGTTTGTTTCATCCATAAAACTTGTGTACGACAAGTTGTTGCTTGCAATATATTCTGCCTCAGCTGTTGATAAAGAAACTGACTCTTGTTTCTTGCTGTGCCAAGCAACCAACCTGTCACCGAGATAAAAAGCACCTCCACTTGTACTCTTCCTATCATCAACACAACCTGCCCAATCTACATCTGAATATGATATAAGAGTGAAGTCTTTGCCTTTTGGATACCACAACCCATACTCCATGGTGCCTTTGAGATACCGAAGAATCCTTTTTATGGCTGTTACATGAGTCTCTTTGGGACTGGCCTGAAATCTTGCTACCATGCAAACTGCCTGCAGAATATCAGGTCTGGTAGCTGTTAAATATAGTAAGCTTCCTATCATTGATCTGTACATGGTTTGATCTATAGGTGGAGATTTGTCTTCTTTACTCAACTTGCAACCTGTTGTCATGGGAGTGCTAACTGGCTTACAGTCCTCCATTGTGAACCTTTTTAGCATCTCTTTCACATATTTGATTTGGGAAATGAAAATGCCTTTCTCATTTTGATTAACTTGTAACCCAAGAAAATAAGACAGTTCACCAATCATAGACATTTCAAATTCATTCTGCATCTTATGTGCTAAGTCTTTACAAGATTCATCTTTGTTGCTGCCAAATATGATATCATCGACATAGACAACAAGAACTATGAGATGCCCACATTCTATTTTCACATACAATCCCTGTTGAGAGAGATAATTGTCTAGCCTTGCATACCATGCCCATGGTGCTTGTTTTAATCCATATAATGCTTTCTTTAATTTGCAGACAAGGTTAGGATCTTCACTAATTTGAAAGCCATCCGGTTGTTCAATATAGACCTCTTCTTCGAGTTTCCCATTTAAAAAGGCAGATTTTACATCCATCTGATAAACTCTGAAGTTCTTGTGGACTGCTAAGGCCAGAAACATTCTAATTGCTTCTAATCGGCCACTTGGTGCAAAAGTCTCTTCAAAATCAATGCCTTCGACCTGTGCATATCCTTTACAAACCAGTCTTGCTTTGTTCCTAATGACCTGTCCGTCTTCATTTAATTTGTTTCGAAATATCCATTTGGTGCCGATTACATTCTTATTCGCAGGTCTAGGTACTAATTCCCAAGTTCTGTTCTTTTCAATCTGATCTAACTCTTCATTTATTGCCTTCATCCAGCTATCATCTTTGCTTGCTTCATCTATGTTTTTGGGCTCAATGCTGGATAAAAGAGAGTAATTACTTATTACTTTCCTTCTTGTCTGAATACCAGTTGTGGGATCTCCAATTATTTGGTCTCTTGGATGATTTTTCTGCCAGCTACCTGTTTTGAATTTCTTGTTTTCTTGCACCTCTGAGTCATCGATTAATTCATCTGAATCAAACGTAGATTTATTTTCTGTTTCATTCACCTCATCTCCTTCAAAGACTTCTTCATAGATTGGGTAGTTTTCCTCAAAGTCAGCTAATCGTTTCCCACCTTCATCGAATTTAACATCTAGCACTTGTCCACAATTTTCTTGAGTCTCTTGTTGTAGCATTTGTAAGCTTTGCTTTTTGATGAATACCCAACAAAAACACCTTCATCTGCTCTATCTTCAAACTTCCCAAGGTTGTCATCAGTTTTTCTGATGTAGCACCTACAGCCAAATACTTTGAGATGTTTTGTTGTTGCTTTTCTACCAAACCACAACTCATAAGGTGTTTTGCATTCATGAGTTCTTAACATATATCTGTTTTGGATGTATACTATAGTGTGAACTGCTTCTTTCCAGAATCTGTCTGCTATTTTGTTTTCTGCCAGCATGGTGCGTGCCATTTCCTGTATAGTTCTGTTCTTTCTTTCTACTACACCATTCTGCTGGGAGTTCTAGTCGCTGAATATTGTCTCCTGATACCATGTTTTTCATAGTATTCTATAAATTCATTCAAAATGAATTCTCCTCCTCTGTCTGATCGTAAACATTTGATCCTTTTTCTTGTTTCATTCTCAACTAGATGTTTGAAGGATCTGAACATTTCAAAAGCTTCTGTTTTATCTTTTAAGAAAAATATCCATGTCATTCTGGAATAATCATCGATACACAGCATAAAGTATTTGTCGCCATTTATGCTTTGAGTTCTCATGGGTCCACATAAGTCTGTATGAATAAGTTCCAAAGGCTTGCTAGTGTGGTACTCTTTTGTTTTGAATGAGACTCTGGTTTGCTTTCCCTTCTGACATGAAGCACAAACATTGTTTGAAGGTTTTTTAATGGTTGGAATATCTCTCACTTGCTTGTTTCGAGCTGATTTTCACCAAATTATCAAAACTTATGTGTCCAAGCCTCTTGTGCCACAACCAGTTCTCTTCTTCTTGTCCAATGAAACACGTACCTTCTAAAGTTTTTGAGAGTGTGTACAGATTTCCAGACGTCCTTGAACCAGTTGCTATCAATTTCCCACTGTTTATTTTTTTGACTTCACAACCCTGCTTCTTGAAGACTACTTCATGTCCTTTATCATAGATTTGATCGACACTTAACAGGTTGTGTTTCAAACCATCCACAAATAAAACTTCTTCTGACTTGATTTTCCCTTCACTAATTTTGACAGATCCTTTTCCTATTATTTTGGCTCCATCATTATTTCCAAACTTCACAGAGCCACCCTCATATTTCTGTAGTTTTTCAAATTTTTGTTTATCACTTGTCATATGACTTGAGCAACCACTGTCAAGAATCCACGGTACACATTTATTCTGAGCCCTGAAAGCTGTCTGCACTATTAAAGATTCCTTTTCTTCCCTGAGCTGTTCTTTCTGTTTCCACTCTGTTTTGACTATGGTATTGGGCTCTAGCTTGGATTTTCCCTTTTCAATATTTTGAGCATAACTTTCAGAGAGATTTCTATTTTGATTTGCCCTATATGGTTGAACTCTTCTTTTCTGAGGTTGATTCGAAACAGAGGTACTGCGACAATTTCTAGCAATATGTCCAAAGTTGTGACAATTAAAGCATTCTACTGCATAATTTATAAGAGGAGCAAAAGAATTTCTGCTAGTGAAACTTCTTGGTCCTACATTGTACTTGCAGTCTACAATTTTATGTCCATAACCATTACATTTGAAACAGAAACCATAAAAGTAATGATTGAACCTGAAAGATGGTCTTTGCCAGGTTGTTGCAGGAGCCATAGATCTTCTCTTCTTCTGATGTGTGACCTTGGTAAAGCCATCATTGTCTGTTCTCCTTTCGGGTCTGGCATTACTGCTTTTCTTTTCCTGATTTGTTTTTCCTATATCAGCCTGTTTCTTATCTTCACTTCTTACAGATTCAACATTTGGTCCGTTTGATGATTCTCCTTCAATAAAGCCTAGGCCAAATTTGATGCCTGAAGGTCTTTGATCACTTAAGATTTTATCCAGCTTCATTGAACTTTCTTCACGTTTGTAATGGCAACTAATTTTTTGATCCAGCTCTTGTATCTGCATTCGAAGACCAACATTTTCTTCTTCTAGTTTGCAGCAATAATCTATCTTCGTGGTTACCTGAATTTCCAGATCTTCGAACAATTTCTTGTATTCTTCTGTCTGTATTTTTAAACTGGTTATAATGTCATTTGCATCCTCAAGCTTTCTTGAAAGTTTTTTATTCTTTCTTTTCTCAGATTTCCATTCTTCAAGAGGAGAAACCAGCTCACCTTCTAAATCAACTTCAGCCTCAGCTTTTTCAATAGACACTTTAGAGTTCATTCCTTCTCTCTTTTCTGGGTTTTCTGCCTCTTCTGATTTTTCTACTTCAAACGCCATAAAGAGAGCTTCACCTGTTCCTTCTTCAGAGTCTTCACTAGAGGCTGTCCTCTGAAGAATCTGCATTTCGGGAGATAAAACTTTTCTTTTTGAAATTGCCTTTTCTGAAGTTTGTTTTCTTCCTCCATTCACTTCTTTCTTGATGCGGAGTTTCTTCACCTTTGTTCTTGTCATTGAGAGGACATTTGGTAGCAAAGTGTCCAATGCCTCCACAGTTGAAACATTTAAAAGGTAGCTTTCCTCTGTATTTTCCTTTTCCTTTTCTCAGTTTTTTGACAAAATTTGCTTCCATTTCATCTGATATATCCTCTTCTTCAGACTCTTGTTTTGTGTCTTTGCCTTTTAGAGCTTTGAAAGTTGCTTCTCTATCTATGGGATTTGACCTTCCTATTCTCATTTCAAAAGCAGTCAAAGAACCATGCATCTCATCCATACTAAAGTGATTTAGATCTTTAGCTTCTTCTATGGCTGAGACTTTCGAATCAAACCTTGGAGGGAGAGATCTTAATACCTTTTTCACAATCGTAGCATCATCCATTTCTTCGCCGAGACCTCTGATTGAATTTGTGATTCCGTTGACTCTTAGCATGAAAGCCTCTATGTTCTCATCATTGTCCATATTTAAGGATTCGAATTGAGCTCGGTGTGTTTGAAGCTTGGCCTCCTTGATCCTATCGTCTCCTTCATGAATGTTCTCTAGTTTATCCCATACATCTTTTGCGGATTCACAGTTTATGATTTTGACTAGCTCACTGTCCACTAATCCACACATGATGGCATTTTTTGCTTTTGAATCATTTTCAAATGCCTTCTTGCTCGGTAGTGTCTGTTGGAGCAATGGCGGGAGCTTTGTAACCATTAACTACTACACCCCAGATGTCAAAACCCAAAGCACGGAGATATGTCTGCATCCTTATTTTCTAGAAAGCATAGTTAGTTCCATCAAACAATGGTGCTTTGTTTGAGGAGAAACCCTCACCACTTGCCATTGCGTCACTTCCAAGATCACCCTAGCTTATTGAGCCTATTCAGGAACTTGGCTCTGATACCAATTGTTGTACTCATAGTGACACTGAGAGGGGGGTGAATCAGTGTGGTCTTTTAAATTTTGAATATATAGCTTTAAATCTAGCAGTAGTTTAAAAATAATAAAAGATATATCAAATACAGCAAGAGAGCATGACACACAACACAGTAATTTAACGAGGTTCACCAATGTGGCTACTCCTCAAAATGACTGCTTGGACTACCATCCAAATCCAGCCAATGCAAAGCTACAACTTTACAATATCTTTTACCAGCACCAACTGGAAGGAGCACCAACCCCTTAGATTTTTCTGTACCAAACAGAATGGAGCACCAACTCCTAATTTACCAGCACCTACTGGAAAGAAGCACCAACCCCTTATGCCAAGCTACAACTTGGACTTCAATAAAAATAATGAAAATTACAGAATAATACTTTCACCTTAATTCTCACAGTCTACAGTTTCTATGCATTCTACTGCTTCTATGCAAACGCTTCGCACTATCCAACTGCTTCTATGAATTTCTTCGCACTCTCTACTGCAACCAGATAATCGATCACTTCTTCTATCTGTGCGCTATCACTTCACACTTAGAACTCAACCTCTGCACCCCATGCTCTTGATTCACGCAATTACTATACGCATAATTCGCTTCGACTCAAATGAACTACGACTTCGCACTCAGCTCGACTCAACATCTGCACCCTTGCACTCTTAATTCGCACAAGTTCGATACGACTCGCTCTCTGCTCGACACGGACTCCACTTGCACAAACTCTATCATCACATCTTCACTCAAACTCGAAACAACCCTCCTTTTATAGAAGAAATTTCAAGATCAAATCTTAAACACTAGTCGGCTGAAACCCTAAGAACGTCGACTGCAAAACCCTAGAAATTGTCGACTGTAAAACCCTAGAAATTATCGGCTGCAAAACCCTAGAAATTATCAGTTGCAAAACCCTAAATTCTATCAGCCCAGATTCAACTTTGTCGGCCTCAACTGCCCCTGCCACCTCTGTCACCTTCCTGTAACTATTTCCACGAAATAATAACATGTCACGATATCGTGACACTTTTTGTAGCCGTACGCCTTCTTTATCCCGCTATCACGAAAATGCGACACTTTTGGCTTTTGTTAGCTTTGCCACCGTTCTTGTCATGAAATCGTGACACTTCGAACTTTCGCTGACGTCATCCTCATTCTTGTCGTGAAATCGTGACGCTTTCAGCTTCTAGAGGCTTTTCTTGCAACCTATCATGAAATCGTGACACTTTCTGCCTCTTTGTCCTTTTCTAGGCTTGCACCCATGAAAACAAGACATGTCACGAAATCGTGACACTTCTCGCTGCCATACATTCTTCACCGCATCCCTCAATGAAATCGAAACATGTCACGAAATCGTGACATCTTTTTGCCTTAGCACTTTTCTTTGCCTATCGCCCGTGAAAATGGAACATGTCATGAAATCATGACATCTTTTTGCCTTAGCGCTTTTTTGTGCCTATCGCCCATGAAAATGGAACACGTCATGAAATCGTGACATCTTTCGCATCCGTACAATTCTCTCTTCATGCACTAGCGAAATCCCAACATGTAGCGAAATCGCTACAACTTTTCAACTTGGCACTTTCTCTTTGCTTCGACCAATGAAAATCCAACATGTAGCGAAATCGCTACAACTTTTCCACTTAACGCTTTCTCCTTGCTTCGGCCAGCGAAAATCCAACATGTAGCGAAATCGCTACAACTTTTCCACTTAACGCTTTCTCCTTGCTTCCGACCAGATCGAAAATCCAACATGTAGCGAAATCGCTACAACTTTTCCACTTAACGCTTTCTCCTTGCTTCGCCAGCGAAAATCCAACATGTAGCGAAATCGCTACAGTTTCTCGACTTAGCTTCTTGGCCTCCAACATGTCACGAAATCGTGACAGTTTGCCTTGCGCCTTCTCTCTCCTCGGCCATGTCACGAAATCGCGACAATTTTCTTTGCGCCTTCTCTCTCCTCCGACATGTCGCGAAATCATGACAATTTTCTTTGCGCCTTCTCTCTCCTCCGACATGTCATGAAATCGCGACAATTTTCTTTGTGCCTTCTCTCTCCTCCGACCTATCACGAAATCGCGACAGAAAACATGTCGCGATATCGCGACAGTTTTCTTACTTGTCTTTTTCTTTGATTTTTTGAATCTGGGTCACTTTTGTTTTCCTGGAATTGCACTTTACAAGATCTGACTATCCTTTGAACTTCTGTCCTCTGCATCTGAATGACTCCTGAACTGTCTGTCCATTGCATCATTAGATCTAACTGCTTGTGTTGACAACAATGACAAACCTCTTGCAACACCTTGCTCAACAGCACTATGCACTCGTGCATCATCATAAATCATTTTCATTACTGAGGGATAAGTTGTTCTCTTCGCACCTCTAGAGCAGTTGTTCCAAGTTTGTCATCTCTTCTTCAAAGGTTTCACTATAAACGGTGAAGTCATCCATATATACTTCAACTACCTCCCCTATAATATCTAAAAATATGCTTAACACCACCCTTTCGAAGGTGGTTGGTGTGTTGCATAACTTGAAGGGTAGCACTCTATAGGTGAACGTTCCCCATGGGTAGGTAAATGTTGTCTTATCTTGGTCCTCCTCCCTGATATGGATTTGGTTGTATCTGTTGAATCCATATAGAAAGGAGAAGTATTTTCTCCTAGACAATGTATCCAATACCTGATGAACGAAGTGAAGTGATAAGTGATCTTTCTTGTTCATTTTATTCAATGATCTGTAATTAACATAGATCTATCATTTCACATTTTTCTTAGGGACCACCACAAGTGGTGACACCCATTTGCTATTGGAGATTGGATAGATGAATCCTACTAAAAAAAGCTTCTATAACTTAGCTTTCACAATTTTCTTCATAGTCGGGTTCAACCTTATCTACAACTATCTGATTGGGGTCACCTGCTCTTTGAGTTAGATTCGATGGGTGCAAATTTTTGGGTTGATTCAATTCATATCCAAATAATCCTAGGAGAATACTTGTTGGTTCCTGGTTAAGATTTTTTTAAATTCTACTAGCTGTGTGAGGCTTAATCCACTATTGAAATTCAACATTCTTCCAAGCTCAATGTTGATTTACCTGGTGTGGTGGTCCTGAGCACTGACCAAAGGTGAATTGGGAAATGTGAGGGAGGATTCTCCTTGAAGGAATCTCGTGATGATGCCATATTCATCGACTTCCTCCTCCAACTCTACTAATTCCATTATCGACTAGAGTATGAACAATGAACTATCCTCCTGGTTGTCCCACGTGGGTTCTCCCAACATATCCATGGACTATGCAGGAGGTTATATAGTCAATTTCTTGACATTCTAACCATTTTATATGGTCATAAGTCCATCACAGTAGCTGATGTAGGTATTAGTGGTAGCTAACCATGGCCTCCCTAGGATGAGTGGATAGCCACCTAGTACCATTTTATATTGTAGCATCAAGAAATCTACTAGGTATTCCCATGCATCAACTATCATGATAATGTCCTTGAGCTTTCCCTCTAGTGCTATTCTTGACCAATCAACCAATTATAAAACCGTCTTGGTGGGTTTTAGTTTTGTGAGCTTCAAATTTTGCATGGTCTCCTATGGTATTACGTTGATTAATGCACCCAAATTAACTAAGGTGTTAGCCAATGAATGCCCTCATATTTCTATGGTTAGCATCGAGCTGCCTAGATCTACGTATTTGGGATGATATGCATTCCCCATCATCAAGTCGATCAAATTTCCTTCAACATTGATGGTCTATGTTGATTTACATCCTTGTTTCATCAAAAACAACTCCTTTATAACTTTCGTATATATTAGGACATCTTGGATAGCTTGGAAGAGTCAGATAGTAACTGTGAGATTCCTTAATCTAGAAAGGATATCGAACTCGGGTTGTATCGAGTTCCTCTATTATTACAACCATTTAGGAAATGGAGCCTCTATTTTCTCAACTTTTTCTTCTTCCACCTCTTCTATAAGAGGGGATTCTTCTACACTTTCCTCCTCTTCTACCAAGTGTGGTTTTTCTACTCCTATATGCTTACCTGACCTAATTTGAATGGTATTACAACTAATATTGTACATCAGATACATATCTCCTTGTACTTGATATGCTAGTTGGTTTACCTTATTATTTGGATTCATCATCGGTTGTGCTGGTAGCTGCGCAGGTCTCAACATAGGTAGGGCCGATAAGCCTTGCTAAGGTGGAGCCTATACCATATTTTGTGGAGTAGAGTTCCATGGAACGTGGTTCCTCCATTGCTACCCATAATGCTAATATGGCATCCATGGTTGTTGATTGGGAAATGCAGCTCCTAGAGGCACATTCATCCAAGGTGGTAGTCCCCACCATCCCATATTGGGTGGTTGTGGCTGCCCTTGTGGCATATATGGTCCTCCTCCATAGGGAAGCATCCCCATGGGCATATTACCCATAAGGGGTTGCTTCCAATTTCTTTGATTACAAATGAAATATGCTCCACTTACGTCAGCATCCTCCTTAGTATTGGGCATCTGTGGGTATAGTCAAGTTTTGTGATTCTATTGGCAAACCATGCATACTCTAGCCTTGTTATCTAAGCATGCATTCCTAGCATGCTTTCCTCTACATTTTTGGTAAAAATAGGTCAATTCTACTTCATTCTATTGTTTCTTCTTTTAAAGCAAGAGTGTATCCAACTGAAATGCTAGATATGATAGCATTTCACTTTTTAAATCCCCCAAAATGTAGCCTATCTCTACTTTTGTGACTTATGCAGTTGCTTTCATGGTTTTGGGATCAGGTTTACCTCTCCTTCATGAGTAATGTTGACATAGTTTTTGGATATCTTCAATCATGTGTTGGTAAATGTCTCCTCCTAAAATCATGTTTAGTGCTTCCAGTGACTCGTTGTTGAGTCCTCTCAAAAAAATTATTTTGAGGTAATTAAAACCCAACTTCGCATGAGGGGATCACTGTAGGTTGAAATTGAACCTTTCCCAATATTCTTCTAGGGATTCATCCTCTTTCTATGTCATGCTAAGGACTTCTCTAGATTCTCGTGCTCTGCTGAAGTCCTAGTAATACTCTAGGAAGAGATTCCTCATTTCTTCCCATGTGGCGATTTGCTTGTTCCCTAACCTGATAAACCAATGTAGAGCTGAGTTGTCCAATGTTGATGAAAAGAGTTTCAACTTTTGAGCATCTAATTTATAGTTGATAAACCTACACAATACATCAAATTTAAACAAAAACAATTCAAGATCTTTAGTTGGGTATCACATGAAGGTAGGTATATGGGCATGGGATATATTCTTTATTTTTGTTTCCCCTACTCCTTCCTCTATTGAGAAGCTAAAACCAGATGAAACTTCTTCGATCATTTTTTAGGAAGTGTGGTATCCAATGCAACTTCTATGACCTTTCAATCATTTAGAATTTTTTGTATTAGAGCCTCTAAGTCAGCTAGTGTTACAGTTTGATCCTCTATGGCTTTCCATTGTAGGGCTTCCTCTGAGGGTGTCATCTTAAACAAAGGATTTATGATGACCTATTATTTTCCTGGTCGATGAGACGACGAGGAGCTTTGTGCGAAGTGAGGGTGCTCACTCCATTGGACTACTAGTGATGAGTCGGGAGAATCTAATTCAAATTCTAAGTCTTCGATTGACTCAATTTTTTTTGAGGGGCTCTATCTTATAAAATGATCGTCGAGTCATATTTTTCTCAATGGACTCATACAAGTTCAAATAGAAGGTTTTTAAGGGGTATTGTAATCAGTCTACTAGTGGCGCTTCCCTGGCAATGGTGCCAAACTATTGGGTGTTAAAAACTGGTTAAATTTGTCATAGATATGTCACAACACTTGCATTTAAATTGTCAAACCAGGAGCTCATAGACTTTTTAAGTGCCATGGTTGAGACTGCTTACACTACCTCTTTTGAGATGAATTCGTTCAACTATCATTTTTTTTAAGAGAAAAACCCCTTGCGGGGCCGCCTTGGTTTGAGAGACCATGAACAAGGGGTTATACACCGTCAAAGTCACTCGGGAGTCACACCCGACCCTACTCGCACCAACATTATCAATTGGATTTTGGATACCCAATTAAGCTTTTTGGTAGGGTGGAGATTTGAACCTGGGACCTCCCTTGGAGGATTTCCCTCTCCTCTCCAACTCACCTACAACACCTGGGTGTTCGTTCAACTATCATTGGGGGCGTTTATAAAATAGCAATTGATTCATCCACACCAATAAAACTTATGCATAAATAAAATATGTAAAGATAAACGCATCACATTGAAAGTGGTAAACACACTTATGTAATTGAAAAGCACAATATGCTACAACAAAATGAATTTTATCTAAGAAATAAACATGCTATCATGCATAATTAAATATAAAAATATATCTAAGAAGCAGGGGAGGAATACTGGCTTGGAGTGGGCCTGAGATCTAGTAGATCCCACCCAACGAATCATGGAGATAATGCGTAAATGAATGAATGCTAAATATTTTATTGACAATGCAGTATTACATGCAACAATGCTCTCTCTAATATTTTTATCTCTTGCTACAAAGAATTTTGTGTGTTTATATAACATACAAGAATTCTTGTTGTAGTTCTACTACAACAAGCATCCTGGTTACAGTCTAAACTAGGATAGTTTAGTTACTGTAATAGGTGTACGTTTAAACCTCTTTTCATCATCTCCTGGCAATTAGATGAATTTTTATTGGTTATAGTTCTACTTCGTTGAGTGGTTACGTACCATCCACTCTGGCTAGGATAGCTTGTTTATTTAGTGGTTTCCAATTGATGATGTGGAACGGTGGTCAACGGGGTCCTTCTATAGCCTTCTAATAAATACACATAATCCTAGAACCTGCTTGAGTAAGGTACCTGCTTGGTGCCTACTTGAGTAAGATGCCTACTTGAGTAAGGCTCCTACCTCAGTAAGGCACCCACCTCAGTAAGGTGCCTACCTTAGTAAGACATCTACCTCAGTAAGGTGCCTAATTGAATTCCATATTCTGATGAGTGAAAGCATGCTAGATACGTGTAGGACCTTGACTACGTAAAAGATAACAAAATCAGTTGAATAACTACACAAAACACACTTCACACATATATTAGATAATAAACATGATTTTATTAAATAAATACATAATGATTCATAAAAATATACAGCTCATGATATATTGCCACACAAAAACCATTAGTACTTATACAAAAATATGAGCATGTCTGGTGCTCATAAAAAGGAATCATAAAGGATACCTAGCTCAAAGGATAGAAAATTTTGAATAAATTGAAGAACCAATAGATGGTTATGAAGTCAAAGCTATTTCAACAAGAACAACAGGTTATGAAGACACCAACTACTTGCTTGAAAAAGTTACATAAAGTAGAGAAGAAGAATACAAACTTTGAGATCAAGAATAAGATCCATATTAAAGATTAAAATTTTCAATACCCAAATAATGTAATATAGGGGGGTGTTAGAGTTAGAGTATATTACATAATTTAGGTCATCTAAATGTACCACCTTTGGTACATAGTTATAGTAGGATATTATGTTGGAAATATTGAGCATATTGAGTTGTTATTGATGTTAATAGTTGTCATTGATGTCAAAGGTAAAATTATCTTCAAGGTTGAAATAATAAAGTACAAGGCAAATATCATCAAAGAGTACACAAGGCATAAATATATTACTAGCAAAAGTGAAATGGTTGTAAAGGTAAAAATCTTCTCCATGGTTTTGATAGCAAGCAATGAACATAAATTCAAGGGCCAAATATTTAAAAGAGTTAAAGAGGAGGTAAAAGTTGAAGATAAATATTTATTTCCAATGGACCAAGGTTTTAAGCATTAATATTTTAGTATTTTAATATTATAATGCAAAGGAGTTAAAGAGGAAGAAAAAGTTTAAGAAAAATATTTATTTCCAATGGACCAAGGTTTTAAGCATTAATGTTATAATATTTTAATATAATAATGCAACATTTTAAAAATATAAAGAAGCACCAAATATTCATGGAGGAAATAAAATTCAAATTTTAAATGTGAGCCGACATCAAATATGAAATTGAAAAGCATATTTAAGTGGGTAAAATATTTCATTTGCACTAAGGTTTGTGACTATGCACTAATCGGAGATCATTCGCAATATTCGTGGAATGTAGAAGGGAGAAGTCTGCACACTGTTTGAGGTAGATCCAAAATCATAAATATAAAGGAGGCAGTGTGTTCGAAACTTTTTTTGGGTGGCTAGCCCAAACAGCAGGGAGTCCCTGCGCTAAGACGTTTGTAAGGAGGAGATCATGGGGTCAAAACTAAGTGGGTACATTTTGGTTGAAAGTTTTGAAATGAAGAGAAATTCATAAAAGATGTCTATAGGAATTTCATGCACTTTCATTTTTGTGAGGGCATCTTGCTTGCATGGTAGCCTAGCCTGCGCTAGGATGTGGGCAAGTGATAGATGGTAGTTTTGAGTTGCAACAAAACGTTGGTAAGGGCACAATATTTTTAATTAATTTTTGAGAGTATAAGGTATGCATAGTGCCTATCTTAGGGATACATAAGGTGTATTTTAATTGATTGCATTTTGAATGATTGGTTGAAGTCAAAAGTACAGTGTGAGAAATTGCATTTCAAATTTCTATGTGTGGGTAATATAAAATTATTTTTATTTGTGAAAGTAGGAGATATAAATTTTTAAGGTTGCACTTTGGGTTATTGGATGTTATAAGGCACATTGTGGTATATTGAATATTATTTTTATTTTGTGAAAGTAGGAGTGATAAGGTGTTATTATGGTGTGTATTTTTACATGATGAAAAAGAAAATTTGAGGGGTTTTGATCATTGTTAAAGCTCTATCTTGTGAAGATAAAAGGAGAGTCATAAAGTATTATTTTTCAAGTGCACATATTTTTGAAGAGATATTTTATGTGGATTATTTGAAAAAAAATTTCCTAACTTGTTTTGAAGTGGCCAAAGAAAGGGAATTATTTTGAGATAGGTTTTTGAGAGCACATATTCATCAAGGAAGCTTTAGAGGTATGGTGATTTGATTTCTTTCTCAAGGTGGTTTTTTCTTAAGGAAAATATTTTTGGTGGAGATATAAGGATTGGTTTAATGTGCATTAGTGATTGATTGAAGTTGAGAACAAGTTGTGCATGAGTATTGATTGAAATTGGAAATATTTGAGCTAGGGTTTGAGAACAAGTTGTGAATGAGCATTGAATGATAATGGGAATAAAAGTGCAAGTGTTTGAGAATATAGTTGTGCATTACTTTGGATGAATCTTAAATGAAAGTGCAAAAATTAGAAATCAGATTTATGAAGTAAATTTGTATGTTGTTTATGTTTGGATTTAAGCATTGTTTGTATGCAAGAACTGGAAATGTTATGAGCATAATTGAGCAGGTTTTATGAGCAGATTTGAGAAGTTTTATGAGTAGGTTGTTATGAGTAGAATTGAGCAAGTTTTATGAGCAAATTTGAGCATGTTTATGAGCAAAATTGAGCAGGTTTTGTGAGCAAAATTGAGCAAGTTTTATGAGTAGAATTTGAGGAAATTTATGAGCAAGTTTTTGTGAGAAAATTTGAGCAGAGTTGAACACGTTTTGTAAATAGATCATAGTAGAGGGAATTGGTGTCTCCTATGGATAGAGGTCCACAAACCATAGCAGAGGGGATTGAGGTATCCTATGGATAGAGGTCCACGAACTTGAGCATAGGGGATTGGTGTCTCCTTTGGGTTGGTGCCCATAAACATTGTAATAGGGAATTGGTTCCCAAGAGATTGGTTGAGGAAATTTATAAGAAATATTTTCTCCATGGACATAGCCCACATTGGGTGAACCACGTTAAATCTATGTCTCTCATGTGTGTGATGATTTGTGCATTATTTCATTTACTGCATTGATATTATTGTTGTTATCATTTGGAAATAAAAGTAAAAGTTTTGATCTTATACTATTCACCCCCCTCTCAGTATAAGCTTGTGTTCTTCAATTGGTATCAGAGCAGGTTCCTTCATGAAAGCATAACAACTTGAAGGAATATCATTTAAGAACACACATGGCCACTAAAGTGATAGAAGTTGCTCCTATGATTGAAATCAACAAAAGAGATTCAGAAAAATAAAAGGAAGGTTTGGTTGACATAGAGAAGGAACTTACCATTACTCTTGCAAAATTAAAAAGGGAGAGAAATAAGAATTCAATACTGAAAGCTCAAGTTCAAGAGGATGAGGAAACAAAGACAAAGTTTCTACAAGATCTCATAGACTTAAAAGTGAAAGTTGAAGAGACAAAGAGAATTGAAGAAGTAATGATTCAACGATTAAAGGGAAAAGAGTTGGAATGTAAAAAATTGGAACATGAGGTTGTCTCTCTAAGAAAGGAAGTTGAAAAATCTAAGAATAGATCACAACAAAATATGGAGTTACAAAAGGAAGTATCAAGTTCAAAAGGGATGCCAAAGAAAGTAAGTAATAAAGAGCTCATGACTTATGCTGATGTATTAAAGAGTAAAAGCATCAAGGAGGAAGAGAGCAAAGAATCATCATGGAAAAAATTCAATCACATAAATGGCATGCAACCATATTATCCAAGGAAATCAAACCGGTTTCATGGTTATTGTTTTTCATGCAACAAATATGGTCATAAAGTTGTACATTGCATGGTCCATGTGAAAAATGATGTTGGTAGAAATTTTAATTCATTTGCACCTCTCATGGATAACAATGTCATTTGCTACAAATGTGATAATTTTGGGCACAAAGCTAAATGGTGTAAGACAGTTCTTCCTGAACTTCCTAAATCAAGCAAGAAGGAGAAAGATCAAACAACTCAAAAAGAGTTAGTTTTGAAAAAGAAGGAACAAGGTAAAGAAAAATCCATGCTGGTACAAACAACTTTTCATGTGCAAAATGAAGGAAATCAGTGGTACATTGATAGTGGTTGCTCAAGTCATATGATAGGTGACAAAAGTAAATTTCTTTCTCTCAACAAAACAAATGGAGGAAAAGTGAAATTTGGTGATAATGCTTCCACCCAAATTGTTGGAAAAGGGACTTTGAGCTTGGATAATGGAAGGTCAAAAATAGAAAATGTGTTGTATGTTGAAGGATTGAAACACAATTTACTAAGTGTAAGTCAAATTTGTGATCAAGGGCACATTGTCACATTTCACCCAAATGGATGTGAGATTAGAAAATCCAAGATAGGAAAGCTTATTGCAGATGCCAATAGAACCACAAATAATCTCTATGTGTTGAGTGAGATAAAAGGAGAAAAATTTTTTTTATCATGAGAAGATGAGAGTTGGTTATGGCATAGAATAATGGGTCATCTGAACAATTGAAAATATAGTAAAAATAAGCAACAAACAGGCAGTCAGAGATATGCCCAAAATAACAAAACCTTCAAACATGATTTGTGCACAATGTCAGTATGGCAAGCAAACAAGATCTAGTTTTAGATCAAAGGAATTTTCTTCATCCAAGCATTTGGAACTAGTTCACACTAATTTATGTGGCCCTACAAGGACAAAAATTTTACAAGGTGAGAGTTACTTCATGTTATTTATTGATGACTTCTCTAGAATGACTTGGGTAACATTCTTGAAGGAAAAATCAGAAGCATTTGAAAATTTCAAGGCATTCAAGGCACTAGTAGAAAATAAAATAGGTAGAAAGATCAAATGTCTAAGATCAGATAAAGGAGGAGAATTCACTTCAGGTGAATTTATAGAATTATGTGAACATCATGGAATTAAGAGACAATACTTAGCAACAAGAACTCCACAACAAAATGGAGTGGTTGAAAGAAAAAATAGAACAATTCAGGGTATGGCCAGGGCTATGTTAGATGAGTCTAATATTTTTGATGGGTTTTGGAAAGAGGTAGTTCATACAACCATTTATATTATCAATAGAGCTCAAGTAAGAGTAAATCACCACAAAACCCCATATGAGCTTTGGAAGGGAAGACCAACTATTGTAAAGTACTTCAAAATTTTGGAAGCAAATGCTACATTAGAAGAGAAGAGAAAAATTTGGGTAAATTTGATTCCAGGTGTGATGAGGGTATCTTCCTTGGATATTCCACTAAGAGCAAAGCCTATAGATGCTATAATAAAAAATCACATACAATTGTGGAAAGTGCAAATGTAAGGGTTGATGAAGAAATAGATCTAAGAGAACCATATCAAGAAATTGTGTATCAAGAAGGAGAAATTTGCAAAGAAGAAGAAGGTGAAGAAACTAAAGAAGATGAGACACAAAGGGTACCACCAAAGACACCATCCAGGTATGTGCAAAATAATCATCCAAGAGAAATATAGTAGGAAACATAGTAGGAACATGGAAATCTAGATGAGAGACAAACAAGGAGAAAGATAGTAGGAACATGTGAACATGTAAATTTTCCCTTGTTATCCAAAGTTGAGCCCAAGGATTTCAATGAAGCAAGTGAAGACAAATACTGGATGAAAGCAATGGATGAAGAGTTAGACCAAATAGAAAAAAGTGAAACTTGGGAACTTGTCCCACGTCCGAAAGACAAGAATGTAATTGGCACCAAATGGGTCTATAAAAATAAGTTGAATGAAGATGGTCAGGTTGTTAGAAAAAAAGCAATACTTGTGTGCAAAGGTTACCCACAAGTCAAGGGGATTGACTTTGAAGAAAAATTTGCTCTCGTTGCATGTCTTGAAGCCATAATAATGTTTTTGGATTTCTCAAGCTTTAAAAACTTCAAGGTATATCAAATGGATGTAAAATCAGCTTTTTTGAATGGATACTTAGAGGAAGAGGTCTACATTGAGCAACCAGATGGTTTTAGTTTGATAGATAATCCAGACTACGTATGCAAATTAAATAAGACTCTCTATGGACTAAAGCAAGCCCCTAGAGCTTGGTACTCTAGGTTGGATAAGTATCTTCAAGAATAGGGTTTCAGAAGAGGTATAGCTGACAACAATCTATACATCAAAAATGAAGGAAATGACTTGTTGATTGTAGTAGTCTATGTGGATGATATCATCTTCGGAGGCAATAATGATAAGATGTGTCAAAAATTTACAAAGAGTATGCAGAATGAATTTGAGATGTCAATGCTTGGAGAGTTGTCTTTATTTCTTGGCTTGCAAATTTCATAATCAGATAGAGGTATATTTCTCTCACAAACCAAGTATGTAAAATAAATGTTAAAAAAATTAGGATGGAGGATTGCAATCCTGTAAGTACCCCCATGGTTATAGGATGTAAGTTAAGTAAAGATGATGAGTCTCCTAAGGCAAATCAGACATTGTATAGATCCATGATTGGGATTTTATTGTATGTCACAACTACAAGGCCAGATATAATGCAGGTAGTTGGAGTGGTGGCAAGATTTCAAGTTGCACCAAAAGAAACACATGTATAGGTATTTAAGATAATATTTAAGTATTTGAAAGGTACTATGAATTTTGGACTATGGTACCCCAAGTGCAATAATTTCACTCTCATAACATATACAGATGTAGATTGGGCAGGCAGTGTTGATGATAGGAAAAGTACAAGTGGAGGAGCATTCTTTCTTGGAGATTGTTTAGTCTCTTGGCTAAGCAAGAAATAAGCATCAGTATCCTTATCTATTGTAGAGGCAGAGTACATTGCAATAATTACTTGTTGTACACAGGTATTATGGATGAATCAGACCTTAAAAGATTTCAAAATAGAGCATGATCATCCTATCTCCATACTTTGTGACAATACTAGTGCCATCAATATCTCAAAGAATCTAGTGATGCATTCAAGGACCAAACACATTCTAATAAAATATCATTTTTGAGAGAGTAGGTGATGGATCAACAGGTTAAATTGGAATATGTTACTACAAAGGAACAAATTGCCGATATATTCACCAAGCCACTTCCAAAGGAAAATTTTGAATATCTCAGAGGAAAATTGGGAGTAGCTCTACTCCCATCCCAAAATTGATCACCTCAAGAAAGGAGGTGGTGAGGGGGCTATGCTAAGTGTCTTATCTTTAGCCCCAAGGAGCCCTTTGCCATTGATGTCAAAGGGGGAGAGAATTTAGTGAGAGGGAGCAAATTCTCAGGGGGAGCAGATTTGGAATCCATTTGCAGTAAATTATTTTTTTTTTTGAAGGGTTGCCATCAATGACAAAGGGAGAGATTGTTGGAAATATTGAGTATATTGAGTTGTCATTGATGTCAAAGGGTTGATGTCAATAGTTTTCATTGATGTCAAAAGTAGAATTATCTTCAAGGTTGAAATAATAAGGTACAAGACAATTATCATCAAAGGGTACACAAGGCAGAAATATATTAATGGTAAAAGTGAAATGGTTGTAAAGGCAAAAATATTCTCCATGGTTTTGATAGCAAGCAATGAACCAAATTTCAAGGTCCAAAGACTTAAAAGAGTTAAAGAGGAGGTAAAAGTTTAAGACAAAGATTTATTTCCAATGGACCAAGGTTTTAAGCATTAATGTTATAATATTTTAATATTATAATACAAAGGAGTTAAAGAGGAAGCAAAAGTTTAAGACAAATATTTATTTCCAATGGACCAAGGTTTTAAGCATTAATGTTATAATATTTTAATATTATAATGCAAAGTTTTCAAAAGATAAAGAAGCACCAAATATTCATGGAGGAAATAAAATTTAAATTTCAAATGTGCACCGATGTCAAATATGAAATTGAAAAGCATATTTAAGTGGGTAAAATATTTCATTTGCACTAAGGTTTGTGACTATGCGCTAATCGGAGATAATTCACAATATTCATGGAAGGTAGAAGGGAGAAGTCCACACATTGTTTGAGGTAGATTCAAAATCATAAATATCAAGGAGGCAACATGTTTGAAACCTTATCTAGGTGGCTAGCCTAGACGGTAGGGAGTCCCTGCGCTAAGACATTGGAAAGGAGGAGGTCACGGGGTCAAAAATCAGTAGCTATATTTTGGTTGAAAGTTTTTAAAAGAAGAGAAACTTGCAGAATATGTCTCTAGGAATTTCATGCACTTTGATTTCCATGAGGGCAGCTTGCTCGCACGGTAGCCTAGCCTATGCTAGGATGTGGGCAAGTGAGAGGTGGTAGTTTCGAGTCGTGGCAACACGTTGGTAAGGGCACAAAAAATTTGATTAATTTTTGAGAGTATAAGGTATGCATAGTGCCTATATTAGGGAGACATAAGGTGTATTTTAATTGATTGCATTTTGAATGATTGGTTGAAGTCAAAAGTACAGTGTGAGAAATTGCATTTCAAATTTTTGTGTGTCGGTAATATAAAATTATTTTTATTTGTGAAAGTAGGAGATATAAGGTGTTAAGGTTGAATGAAAATTGTAAATTGCACTTTGGGTTATTGGATGTTATAAGGCACATTGTGGTATATTGAATATTATTTTTATTTTGTGAAAGTAGGAGTGATAAGGTGTTATTATGGTATGTATTTTTGCATGATGAAAAAGAAAATTTGAGGGGTTTTGATCATTGTTAAAGCTCTATCTTGTGAAGATAAAAGGAGAGTCATAAAGTATTATTTTTCAAGTGCACATATTTTTGAAGAGATATTTTATGTGGATTATTTGAAAATAAGTTTTTCTAACTTGTTTTGAAGTGGCCAAAGAAAGGGAATTATTTTGAGATAGGTTTTTGAGAGCACATCTTCATCAAGGCAGCTTTAGAGGTATGGTGATTTGATTTCTTTCTCAAGGTGGTTTTTTCTTAAGAAAAATATTTTTTGTGGAGATATAAGGATTGCTTTAATGTGCATTATGTAGGTAGCAAATCCTCCTCCCAGAAGAAGATAAAATGATAAAAGGATTTTCTCAATTTTGATAGTTTTCCCAAGTTTTGGTAAATTGTACAGGTAGGGGAAAACTATACAAAAATAATACCAAACCATACAAGGTAGAAGAAAACCGTACAAGGCACACTAAAATGTAATGAAATGCACAAAAAATGTAATTTTGGGATAGAATGGTGCATGAGTTTACTAATTAAGGTTTTGGACTTAGTAAAAGTCTAATTTTATGCATTCTGTTAGGGATGGGTAGTTACAAATAACTAATTGCCTTAGGAACCACTTTGGAATGGCCTGGGAAACATTATATAAGATCCCATTTTCAAATTTTTAGGTCTAGTTTCTAGGAGATAGGTAGAGAGTACTTACTGGTTGTAATCCAATGAGATGTTTGTTGACTTCTGATTTATTGTAGTAGATTGATAGAACAACCCTGTTGTAATGAAATTGATTATATAATGGAATATAAATGCATTTTTATAGGTTGTGTATGATCCTAGTAATGATGGATGATGATTTATGATGAAATCTTGATGCATGTGTTTTCTGGTAATTGTGTTAGCATTGTTTTATGCATTGTTGCAAAATATTGTAAGAAATATAGCACTAGTGAAGATTGAGGATTTATCTATAAGTGTGGAAGCAATTATGATGATGTAATGAACCTTGTTGTATTATTTCTATACATAATCAATTGAATGGAATCTCTCATAAATCTAGTTAAGATGTTTTGCATGACCTAAATATGGATTAATTGGCATAGGAAATCAATTACAAAATATTCCTAAGAGATATTGAGGCATTGGAGCATCTGATTTGGTACTTAAATGTACATCCAGTTCATGTAAATTGTACAT
The DNA here is from genome assembly GCA_028583015.1 of Wollemia nobilis. Lineage (NCBI taxonomy): Eukaryota > Viridiplantae > Streptophyta > Pinopsida > Araucariales > Araucariaceae > Wollemia > Wollemia nobilis. The sequence goes on along the minus strand of JAQPPZ010002447.1, from coordinate 7,427,003 downwards.
CAAAGTTCATACAAATCATACAAAGGAAATTTACTCGATTTGGTAAACTAAGAGATGGAGATCGACTTACCTGTTGGAACTGATTCTTGTATCCATAGGATTTCGACTGTCACGCTACAAGAATCCGTTTGAAACCAAAAAGCTATTATAGGCTCTGGTTGACCTACCTTATTGTTCTGCTAAACATAAATATTGCTAAATAAAACTACAGAATGAGTAAGGAAACCCCAGTGGTAATTATATGGCTAAAAATTTAATTACACGCTCCATATTTATATATATTATATGTATTAAAATTACCAAGCATGAAAACTACCATTTGTTATGCCTTATGTAGACCGGTGCCTAGATTCATTGGGCTGTTATAGAAATTTAACAACAATTTTAATATGAAATAGAAAGAAGAGGAGAAGTAAAATTGGTGTTCTTAATCTCATTCGAATATCACAATAAAATCAAGAGTTAACCAACGAAAGAAACATATATAATGTGTTCAAAAAATGTAACCCATTTCACGGTGACACACAGTACTGAGACAAAGATATGAAAGGAATAAAATTTAGAATTGTATTGATTTCATAAAATATTACATACAGAGTGGGCAGAATGCCTTTTAACTTTGTTTTTCTCAAAGAAATACATCAATAAAATCAAGAGGACTCTATTAAAATAATGTAACAGGTCAAATTTGTTCCAATCTGGTAACAGTAGAGTCTCTGAATCCTAGGATCAAAAAGGTAGGAAATAATATTAGATTTTTGAGAGCTTTCCTATAACAATCATGCAAAGCAAATGGAAGAATAAGAAATAAGAAAGAAAAATAGACACAGAAGGGGATACAACAACACAACTAACAGGGCACTCAAGTATACCTCTTAGAAAAATGCTATTCTCTAATTGCTTGATGTAGAATCTATCCACATTTACCTCTTATTATAGCCTTTGGTTCTTGATTATGTTATTTCTGGTTTATTTTTGGCCTTACATTTGTATTTATATGATTTGATCTTCAAAATTGGTACAGCTGGTTTCCACCATTACCTGTTTGAAATGAACTCTTCTCCTTGAAATTTTCAAATAGTAGTTTATTTTAACCAGTGATAGTGGTCTTGGGATAACCCATTTCTTCTTGTACCACATCCTTCACAACTGTTCCCAATGTTTCTTTTTGGACTGTCTCTTTAACTGCTTTAGATATTTGTTTTGTTAGCTCAGGATTTTGTTGTGATGAACCTGTTTCCAGATGCTGACTGGGAGTTCTAATTTCCTTCATTTTTTAGACTTTTTATAGTTTTTCTATTTGCTCAGTCATCAATATCCATACCTCTGTTTCAAATGTGGTTACAATCCTCAACATATTTATTTATTACAAAATTTTGTTCTTCTGTATGGTAATATTGGGTGCGTTTCTTTCATACTGAAAGAGTAACATCTCTACAGTGTTTACCATGAGTGTTGTTTGTCTAATCATTTCTGCTTCATCACCTATTTCACAATCAAACCTTTCCATGGTGCTTCTGAACACTTCTTCTATATCTATGGCTACTAAGCATTGGTCTAAGTATAAACTAATGTCTACCAATCTGTCTATTGCATCTCTTACCAAGTCATCCATTTCATTCACAACATTGACCCATCTTTCCTGTTTTGCTCCAAATAGGGTTGCTTTAAAGAACTCAAAATTGAGCTAGATTTTGCTGCCATCATTTGTTATTATTTCTTGTCCTTGTAGCTCTTCAAAAAGATCTCCTATAAAATCCAAGGTAGGGTGAATGATTTCAAAATATTCCTTTTTTTCTTGCATCAAGGTGAGAATTTCTTGAGCAGTTAAATCACCCTCATTTGTCTGAACATTTTAGTAAAGCCCTTGGCATGAACTCTTATCTTCATTGACATATTTTTCTTCATTGTATATAATAAGCATGATCTTGAATTTTTACCATCGAAGGGGGATGGGTATTGGAGGCATCTCTTCGATTTAATTCTTCCTGATGCTTATTTATTAATGCCTTTAGTTCTACATTTTCCTTTCCCTCTTTCTTCAGTTGTTTCCTTAGCTCTGTAATTGTTCCCATGAATTGACCTATGGCTTGATTTTGCATTGCTTTGACGAATTTTGCCACTTCACCTTCTTTCCCTAGTACCGATGAGCCCCTAGTTTCTTCATTGACTCTGAAGACTAGCGGGTCCTATAGAGCAGGAAAATTTATCTTTGTAATATCTGATATAGGTGCCTTTGATTTATATTCTTTGGTGAACTGTCCTTCTATATTCCCCATCCCTGCTACTAACTGCAATTCTTGTTCATCTACAATAGTGAAGGTAGTTTTTTCATTTGTTATTTCCAGAACAACCTTTGTAGAGGGTAAATACAATCTGGGTTTCTTCTTTTCCACATGAGTTACCTCTTCTTGGTTATTTACTAAGTGACTTTGAAAAAGGCCACCCAATCCACCAGTTCTCCTAGGATTCATTTGTATTACTGATGGAATTTTACTATCTTGTCCCTTTATTGTTATAGTGGTAGGGATAGCCATATGTGCCAATTTCTTTACACTTGTTATAGTTAGAACTCTATCAAAAATAGGAACTATGGCTTGTTTCAAGAGGGGAGACTCCTAAGTTTGTGTTGTTGCAATCTCCTTCCCTTTATCTGTTTCTAGTTTTTGGAAGCTTCCTGGGAAGTGCTTGGTGTTGCTTCTATTTGAAGGTGAGTACTTTTGAAAGGCCCAAACTGTTGCTCTACTATATCTATAGTTTTGATAGTGACTTCCATTAGATCAATACCCTATTCTTCTATCAACTCTAACAAGGGTTCTTCTTTGATCACTTGGCATGTTCCTGGTATAATAGGTGCCACAACATCTACTAAACCTTCTCGTAGCCTCCTTAACTCTGTGGGGTAATCATAGGCTTTACAAACCTATGTGTTGTCCCTCATTTTAGGAGGGAAATTATCCCATACTTTTTTCAAATCTAATCCTTTTTCCATAGCCTCTAATAAGCTTTCTTCAAAAGCATCTTCGCGGTGTAGTATTCGGGTGTATTACCTTTTCATCGTCATTTTGTTGTATGTTCCTTTTGGGTCATAAAATCTCCAAGTTACTTCATCGAATCCCTTGTTATCCATCTCAAACATTCCTTTGATAAAGGAGGGGTAGCCTACAAATATAAAATCTCCAAATTTATAGGGAACATCGAGCCAGGAAACCTTACCATGTTTCTTCATCAACCTCATCTTAGCCTCTTCGGACCCTTGCTTGCATAATTCTAAAACTACTAGGGATAATGGGCAGTACCTCGATAGTGATTTAGGGGAAATTTTAGCCCCATATAATATGATATAAGTAATAATTTATATAAAGAAAAAATCCCCAATTTCCTTCTCTTTCATAAAGGCTCTCACCCCTGGCCCTAACCTCTTAGGGACTAATCCTGTTAGTACCCAATGAATTTCTACCATGAAATGCTCACAAAACCAGCCCATGTGAGTTCTTCCTTTGTGTATTATCCAAAAGCTATTCTGAAAATAGGGGCTATCAATGGATATTACTCTCTTACGGGATTCTTCTCCCAATTGACCTACTATTAGATGGATAAAAATTGAATATTGTGAAAAATGGGGCATCTCCTACCACTGTTCGAAAACTGCTTTCCTTAATTCTACCATTTATTTATGCATCTGGGTACTTAATTCCAATTCCTAATCTTATATTGGAGTGTTATGTGGCTTATTTAATTATGCAGCTAAATAAAAAACCCTTTTTTTTATTCTACTAAAATCCTATACTCCCAAAACTATGTTTATCTTATCACATTAATCTTGGACCCATGGCTTAAAGGCATTTTTCCTAATTGGGGATTTTTTATCTATTTTCTCATGTGTATCAAACAAGTTTTTAAAGACTTCCATATCTGTAAACATACAAGATTGGTGTTTGATTACCTGGTATACCAGAAATATGGTATACATTGTCAATTTGAAAACTTCCTGGATGTGCTCGACCTTAATGCTAAAAACTGATCGATATTTATTATCTTGAAATATCCTTGTTCTTTTGTCATATGCCACTGCTAGACATATCAAAAAATCTAAGGAGAAGTGCACTTTAGGATATACTAGCTTCCCAAGGTTTTTGTTCCATCTATTATTTCTAAGGAAACCCCTGTATTACAACCTATGAGATTTATAAAAGAAGTCAACCATTATCCATGGGGTCCGGTCATCGTTCTACATTACACAGGAAAAACTATTTATACATGCATTGTCAATTTCGTACTGCTGGGCTGGAGTAGGTCTTTTATCAGCTTCGTAATTTTGAGCAAATTCATACATGGTGGTACCAAGAATAGGCGGTCCAAAGATCATAGAGTATGGTGACTTATTTGTGACAAATTATACGGCTTCTATGGTGTCTTTGGGTATGAAAACATCTACCCATGATGCCATTGTTATTAAAGTAGCAGATAAGGTCTTTATGTGACTGTGAAGCTTGAAAATATTCTTCTCTCTATATTTTATGCGTATCAACTTCTATTATTAGCTCACCAGGGTAGTGGCATTGACTATTTTTAGTGAGCTCATATACAGGGTGGCAGAATGGGTTCGATAATATCGCACATTTTTTCATTAACACGATGCCACCAATTTTTGTTTAAAATTGGCCAAAGAAATCATGACAAAGCATCATTTTCTAGGGTTTAGCATTTATGACAGGTAACGTCCTTCATCCTACATGTCCTAGGACCTTTTGATTTATGTGCCTATAATCATTAAAACCTTCACTATTCATCATTGGAACCTTTTTAAGCTGGCGTGGTACTGATATATGTAATGGGGGTGGTTTCCATTTTAAATATCGTGCCACCTCAGACTTGAAAGGTAACTAAATTTTTGGGATCGATTACACTTCGCTTCAGGTAGCAATCACCCTCAGGATCTTCACAATATTTGATCTTTGGTGTGAGTGTATGCTATTATTATCTCAAATGTCCTTAGATATTTTGAGTCAACTGTGATCCAGCACTACCGTTGGATTTGAGTGGAGGTGAGCACATCTGTTAGATCTGTTAGAATATACCTATCATTTAAGCTCTGCTTATTTCAACCTTGACTTGCTTGCTACCATTAGATCTTCTTGCTCTCGATGAAGCACTACCATTGATGTCCTGGAACCTACATGATAATTAGTATACCTATTCACATATAAACCTTTGAAATAACATGGTTTATTAATCCTTATTTAATCATGATTATCCAATGTTTATCCCCATGATTTTTGACCTTAACCACTCAATTTAAACCTAGGTATCATATAACATGTTTACCCTTCCTTGCGATCACCATTAGATCTTACCATGGTGAATATGCAACCGTTGGATCTTCCGACCATATGCTCGGTTTACCATAATATAGAAGGGATAAATAATAAAGTTATTTAATTAATCAAAAGAAACCTTCTAGCTTAAACTCTGATCACCTTTGCCGATGCACTCCCGTTAGATCAGTGTGAAGATAGGCACTGTCGTTATATTTATGGATCATTCTTTTCCTTTGTTTTTGCTTTTGATTTTTTGTCGCCATTATAGACCTTTGCATCCGTTGATCTTTGGGCTTGTTTGAGCGCTGTCGTAGATCTTAATCAACCTATGGGTTAGTTTATGATGGACATATAATGTTAACATTGATTAATATGAAAGGGGGAATGATTATCTAACGTTTTTAGACCATTGATAACTCAGTTTAATAATTTTAATTAATCTCTTAGGGCTTTTATCTTTTTAATGCTTCTTGCAGGTGCGCACCACCGTTGGATTAGATTTGGATTGAATGCTATTGTCCTATTTTCCAAATTAGCTTGATGGTTATTCCAAAGGGGGTGCATACATTTAAAATGTTTTACCATAGCATTTTAACACATGATTAAATTAAAACAAACACAACCTTCGGTCTTGAGCTTGCTCGAGCGCTATTGTTCGATTCACTAGATTAGCTCACTGCTTAAATAGAATCTTTGACCTGCAATGACTCGTTTAAAACTTTGACTCCTTGGATATTTGCACAATCATTGGATTTTTCTAGGATTAAGCACATCCATTCAGATCCTCAGATTTACATGGATTTTAATCAATTCTATACTTAGGTTAAAACCTTTTTAGACCTTTTGACTTATCATTCGGGTTTCTTCATAAGAGTGCATTTTTTGGATCGGTTTAGATGATGCGCTATCGTTTGATTAAGCCTAAGATGTAATATTTTTACTTTGAACATGGCTTTGACTTGTTTGACTTCTCTTGATTGATTTATTAACGCGTCTTCATCTAATTAGAACTGAGTCGAGCTTGGCCCTTGGATTGAATATAAGGTGTACACATTTTAGTTAAATGGGATGCATGCCCTCATGATTTTAATTAAAGACCTTATTGCTAATTTTAAAATTTTGGGTTCTAGACCAAGGTGTTTAATTAGAGTATTACCTTTGAAAACCTTAGGAATTAAGGGTTTATATTTTGGTTTAGGCCCAAGGGAAATTCTTCTATGAGGATCAAATTTCGGGTTAAGTAATCTGATTAATAAAATATTTTGCCATATCCACTTTGGAGATATTTGAGCATTTATAAAGAGGCACATTTTAACAACCAAGGTTAGACTTCATCAAACTAACCAATGAAAAATTAAGGTACTCACACCAATTTGAAGAAGCGACCAACCTTATTATCATTTTTATTGAAATCAAAAAAATTAAATTTGGGGGTTTCAAAGTTGAGTTAAATTTGGCTCCAACATAGGCTCTGACTAGGACAAGGTGTTGAAAACATGAGGTACTTGAGAACCACAGAATATCTTGGTTTTATTTGTAAAATAAATTGAACAAAAATTTTAAAAAAAGTGACTGCTAAATAAAGCTTGAAATACATAAAAGAAACTTTTTCTTCCTCTTTTCTTTATTTTCTTCTGCTCTTTTTATATATATATATATATACTGAGAAACTGTATGAACAACATGATATCAAATTAAATAGATTATGGAAAACTGTAGATCCCTTTTCATTCAATTTGGAAACAAAGGTTAGAATTTTAGAAATAAATGAGTTTTATTTTGAAATATTGTAATGCTTGTTTTAGCTAAGTCAGAAGATATGATTACACAAATTTTGTCACAGCTGCTTACTTCATTATATTTTTGCCCATGTGTGTGTTTGTGCATTCTTTTTTTGGATTTCTAAATCTTTCATAACTTTACCATATCTGAGAAAAATAGTCAAGCCTAATATGTGATTTCACTCTTTAAAATTTTTGACCATTTTGTAGGGCTTCATTGTCAGTCAGACATCTATAGCCCCGGTGGAGTTGATTCTAATCCCATATTAGTTTTACCCTACCGCTAGTCAAACATCTATAGCTCCGGTAGAGGTTTTCCAAGATATCTCAGGCAGTGACTCAGTTTTAATTTATTTTTTATTTTTCTTTCTCATGAGAGAAGTATTTGGATATATAAGAAAATTGTGCAATAAGTATGCCTGAGTTGAGGATTAATTTTTGGCTGTAAAATATGAGTGTAATGATTTTTGGTTCAACTACCCTCTCAAAGATAACTCAGTTCTTTGGACCTTTGAAGTCACCTTAAGTATCATTTATAATGTGAGGCTTGACATGATGTTTTAATCAACTTTGTTTTCTTTCTGTTTTATCTCATATCAAACAACTATTACATAAACACTCATATTTGAAAAAAAAAATGTAAAACTCATCAGAATCTAAAATAAATCCTCTTTTTTCTTATTGTTTTTGGTGGAATAAATAGTTAGGTATACTCATAAAACTAAGATATCATACGTACAGTGAACTCAAAATTATTCAAGAACAAATAGAAGCTTAACTAACACACAAAATACACCACTCTGTTTTTGGATTTTTGTTTTTTCTATTTTTGTTTTTTTGCTTTTTTTTAGTATAGTACACCTTCAACAGGGATTGTACATTTTGAGGTGTTGTCAATTAATAGGGATAGCCATTATTTCTCCCTGCAAATTCTATATCTTGTAAGTATTCTAACTGATAACATGAGCAATTTGATATGGACCAACCCATTTAGGTTCAAATTTACCTTTTTCACCATGCTTATCATTTTTAGGATCCCAATAGATGACTATATCTCCTTGAGAAAAATGAGTACCCTTAGCTTTCTTATTAAAAATTTCTATGGTTTTCTTGGTTTGTTCCATCATTCTATTAAGGGTCTCTCTTATTTGCTATTCTAGTAGGACAATTTGATCAAGCCTTCTCTTTATGGGATTCAGGTCTTCATGGTCTTGAAATAGGATGAAAAGTTATAATTTTTCTATTCTTGGGGGTAACAGGGCCTTCTCTTCATATACCATCTCATAAGGGGTTATCCCTATGTTTATTTTGATATACAACTATTGGTATTTTTGCCACATTGATTTTCATTGAAGTATTAATGTATACATTATTGCAAATCTAACGTTTATACAGGCTTTGATGCGGCTTTGAAGCAGAAAAGGAGAGAAAATGAGCAAAAAATGACAAAGTCCAGAAACTGCAGCGATTCGCTGACATGTCGCAGAATCGCGGTCAATGCGGTCAATGCATGCAGTTGGGGTGGAACCGTCGCGATATCGCGACTGTTCTATTTTCGCGGCTTCAAAAGCAAAAAGTGCAGCGATGCGCTGCACGTTCCATTTTCGCGACGCGGGTAGCTTCAAAGACCTAAGTGCTCGAATGTGTAGCGATATCGCTACACCTATCAAACAAAGCAGACCAAGGGAAAAAGTGCAGCGATTCGCTGCACCTCTTCGAAAGGCTTTTGTAAAGCGGAAGTTGTATCATTTTCACGGCTCAAAATGGTGATCAGTACGGAGAAAGAAATGTGTAGCGATATCGCTACCCGTAGCGAAATCGTGGGGTTTGACCCGAAAGACAAAAGGCATAAAAAATGCTGCGATTTGCTGTAGTGTTGGTAACAAGGTGGAGTGAACTGAAAATCAAGCAGAGTTCGAGGGTAGCAATTCCATGATGCCTCGTTAAAAAATGATTAAGTGCTCAAATTGGTAGAGAAATGGAGACAAGGAAGAATTGAAGGCATTCAAGGGCAAAAGGTGTTATGTTTTCGCGGACCGTCAGCAAGGCCGTACAAGGTGCCCAAAACATGTAGCGATATCGCTACATGTTCCATTTTCGTGGAGCAAAGCGAAGAAAGGAGCCAACGACCAAAAGACGTAGCGAAATCGCTACATGTGCCATTTTTGCGTGGATAAGCTAGCGATGGAGAAAAGGAAGCCGAAGATGTAGCGATATCGCTACAGGTCTTATTTTTGCGGGTTCCAAGTGGCCAGGGTGTACGGAGTTAAAAGACGTCACGTTTTCGTGACCTGCGCATTTTCCCGCCAAGTGCAGTATGAACGACCCGAGGGGTTTTTCTCGATTTTCAAGTATTTAATACTGACCCGAATTAAATATTTTGTGGATTTCCAAGGCATTCAAAGTCAAAGAACCGCCCAGGCTTCCAAAATTAAAGATTTATTTGTTCGAAGTGGCTGGTCGTGGTCTATTTTAATGGTTTCATGCACATGTTCGAAGAATCAAATTTAATGAAGGACCGCGAACGTTTCATTGCATTTAATTTTTGTTTCTTCGAGGCTGTAATCAAGGGGTCGTGTTCTTGGTTTCCAAGGCACAATTGTAGATCACGATATGGTCAGTTTCAAACATTAAATGCTGCAAAGAGGACGGACCTCTATAAAAACCAATGTAAGCTTCATTTCAAAAGGTTGGAAAAACTTGCTGCTAGAGACTGGAATTGTATTTGCGGGAATAAAAGGATCAACTTCTAATTTTTCAAGCATTGCATGGATGAATTTCTTTTCTGTTTTTTTGCATTTCTAATAGCATTCATACTCCTGCATTGCTGTTACATTTAAATTTTGCTTTTGGATTTAAATATTGCGGTCAGGGTACGATTTCTGGAATGTGGGTTTGGAGGGATTTGCTGCATGTGATTGTGCGAGGATTAAGCTAATTCCTTATGTTACTTGTTGTTGTTACGTTTGTAGTTTCCTGCTGTTGTTTTTCTGATCCCATCACTTCGGCCTGTGGCCATATTTCCCATTTCTTTCTATAATTTTTCAATCTCTTTCCAGCAACCCTTATCTTACACCAAGTTTAGAATAGTGAAGGGAACCAGCCCACTCTGGAGATTGGTCTAGGAGCCATTTCTTGCTTCTAGCCTTTCAATGTTAGCCGGGTCTAGGGCGCACTTGTGAAATCCTTTCCTGTGGCAGATTCGTGACCAACAGTTTTTGGCACGCCCGGTGGGACAGACTTCTTCTGTCTCAAAAGATCCATAAGTTTTTTAAACACCCGGAGGTCTCAAGATTTGATGAGCTGTCTTGGCCTCATAGCGGATATTTGTAAGTTCATCTGGCGACTTTGCTGAGTTGAAGATCTGTTCGTGGACGCCTATTTTTTTTTTAAATTCAAATAATGTTCGTCTGGCGACTCTGACTTAATGGCGATGGTCGTGATTCCGCAGACCACTGCCACAAAGGCAAGAGTTTTTTCTAGATGGGATGATCCTGGCCCTCTGAATCTCCAAGTTCGGCATGAAATTCCCGAAGGTGCCCTGAAGAACCTGGAAAAATATGATGGTACCGAAGGCATGGCTCTGGCACATGTTGAAGACATTGCTACTCTATCCATGATCCATGTCATAGAACACGAAGATGTCATGATCCGACTTCTGGTTCAGTCTTTGGAAGGAAGAGCATTGCAGTGGTACAGATTGCTCAAATGTCAAAGCATCAATTCATGGGACGATCTAGCGGGGGCACTGATCGAAAGATTTGACGAAGATCCTTTCTACAGTTCTTTGGATCTCTACCAATTTTTCATGTACATCAAGAGAGCACCTCAAGAAAGCATCACGGACTTCAATTTCCAATTCTTGATAAGTTGGAAGAGAATTCTAGAAAAGATCCGTCCATCACCCACCCAAGCCCACCTCTTTTATGTTCGAGCTTTTAATTCTGACATAGGTCTCTTTTTGCTGCAGTCAGGTGAACAACGGTTCCCACAAATCTTTGAGGAAGCAGTGCGAGCGGAACAGCTTTTGCTCTTATCAAGAAAGTTACCGTGGGGAGAAACTCCATTACCTTCTCCGGTGGTTGCTGCTCCTGTCTACCCTGCACAGTACTTTTCATGCCAGATCCCTTATACTGAGCAGAAACCTGAGATGCAGTCATGTGGAATTCAAGGGACAGATCTCGTCCAAAGTCAAGGATTGGAACATGCAAGCACTTTTCCAGCAATGAACAATATGGTTGCTTGCGGTTTTCATCAAGAGATGGGCCAAGTAGAAGAACAAGTTCAAATTCCAGAACCTGAGGAGATCCCAGAATCAGATTTCTCACTTGAAGAGCCCTGTGATCACATCAAGGAGTTAGAGGAGCCTGTACTCATCCCACAGCCAATAAATTCTGCAAAGTGGTGGTGTTGGTTCCAGCCACTACATCCAGTACCTGAAGAAGTCCTCCATGTGGGTACTAGTAAGAAGGATAATCTGCCGCATTGAATCCTATTCACACCATGGAGAACGTCAGGAAGGAGCCAGCCCAGTTTCAAGAACCGACTCAAGTATGATTGGATCTGGTCGGGACATTGCAGATTTATCGGATAACCCTCTGAGACTAGGTTTCTGGTGGCGACATGCCAATCATGTCGTGAACCCTTGTATATAGTATTTAAAAAAAAAAAAATAGAAGAGAAACAAAATATATATATATATATATATATATATATATATATATATATTTTGTTATTACTTGTTCATCTCAGCTCTTTGGTTGTCTGCAACCTGTAGGTGCTTCTTTTTTTCCTTTTGTCTCTTCCTTTCCCGGCAGTTGGTGGCTTTCAGAAAATTCTTCTTTTCCCTTCCCCGTTTCCTCTCTTTCCTTTCTTTATCTTCTTCCTCGTTCTTTTTCTTCTGCATTCAAACAAAAATAAGCCACGACTGTTGTTTCTTTTCCCTTTTTCTGTTTTTCCTCATCCCTTCTTATCCCTTTCATCTAAGTTCAGTATTTTATGCATTTATTTCATAGTCTAGTTCATTTCATTTCACAGCTTTCCTAGTTCCATTACCATTCCATAAATTCATTCACTTACTTCCACATCACTCCATTGTAGTCACCGCCTGCGCAATCGCAGGGTCTCACTCCATCCTACCACTCCATTTGTTTCATTTCACAACAAGTTGCAGGTCCTTCCAGTTTCAGCTCTTCAGCAGAGAAGTTTTGCGGCAGTCCCCTGATATGTATTACAGCAGCCGGCCTCCTGTTCTAATATGACTCTGTGCCCAATGGACTAAGGCCTGGATTCTTGCATACAACGAGCTGTATACCCCGCGAGCCGCCAAGAATGTTGGCATTTTTGCCACATTGATTTTCATTGAAGTATTAATGTATACATTATTGCAAATCTAACATTTATACAGGCTTTGATGCGGCTTTGAAGCAGAAAAGGAGAGAAAATGAGCAAAAAATGACAAAGTCCAGAAACTGCAGCGATTCGCTGACATGTCACAGAATCGTGGTCAACGCGGTCAACGCATGCAGTTGGGGTGGAACCGTCGCGATATCGTGACTGTTCTATTTTTGCGGCTTCAAAAGCAAAAAGTGTAGCGATGCGCTGCACGTTCCATTTTCACGACGCGGGTAGCTTCAAAGACCTAAGTGCTCGAATGTGTAGCGATATCGCTACACCTATCAAACAAAGCAGACCAAGGGAAAAAGTGCAGCGATTCGCTGCACCTCTTCGAAAGGCTTTTGTAAAGTGGAAGTTGTATCATTTTCATGGCTCAAAATGGTGATCAGTACGGAGAAAGAAATGTGTAGCGATATCGCTACCCATAGCGAAATCGCGGGGTTTTGACCCGAAAGACAAAAGGCATAAAAAATGCAGCGATTCGCTGCAGTTTTGGTAACAAGGCGGAGTGAACTAAAAATCAAGCAGAGTTCGAGGGTAGCAATTCCATGATGCCTCGTTAAAAAATGATTAAGTGCTCAAATTGGTAGCGAAATGGAGACAAGGAAGAATTGAAGGCATTCAAGGGCAAAAGGTGTTATGTTTTCGCGGACCATCAGCAAGGCCGTACAAGGTGCCCGAAACATGTAGCGATATCGCTACATGTTCCATTTTTGTGGAGCAAAGCGAAGAAAGGAGCCAACGACCAAAATACGTAGCGAAATCGCTACATGTGCCGTTTTCGCGTGGATAAGCTAGTGATGGAGAAAAGGAAGCCGAAGATGTAGCGATATCGCTACAGGTCTTATTTTTGTGGGCTCCAAGCGGCCAGGGTGTACGGAGTTAAAAGACGTCGCATTTTCGTGACCTGCGCATTTTCCCGCCAAGTGCAGTATGAACGGCCCGAGGGGTTTTTCTCGATTTCTAAGTATTTAATACTGACCTGAATTTAATATTTTGTGGATTTCCAAGGCATTCAAAGTCAAAGAACCTCCCAGGATTCCAAAATTAAAGATTTATTTGTTCGAAGTGGCTGGTCATGGTCTATTTTAATGGTTTCATGCACATGTTCGAAGAATCAAATTTAATGAAGGACCGCAAACGTTTCATTGCATTTAATTTTTGTTTCTTCGAGGCTGTAATCAAGGGGTCGTGTTCTTGGTTTCCAAGGCACAATTGTAGATCACGATATGGTCAGTTTCAAACATTAAATGCTGCAAAGAGGACGGACCTCTATAAAAACCAATGTAAGCTTCATTTCAAAAGGTTGGAAAAACTTGCTGCTAGAGACTGGAATTGTATTTGCGAGAATAAAAGGATCAACTTCTAATTTTTCAAGCATTGCATGGATGAATTTATTTTCTATTTTTTTGCATTTCTAATAGCATTCATACTCCTGCATTGCTATTACATTTAAATTCTGCTTTTGGATTTAAATATTGTGGTCAGGGTACGATTTCTGGAATGTGGGTTTGGAGGGATTTGTTGCATGTGATTGTGCGAGGATTAAGCTAATTCCTTATGTTACTTGCTGTTGTTACGTTTGTAGTTTCCTGCTGTTGTTTTTCTGATCCCATCACTTCGGCCTGTGGCCATATTTCCCATTTCTTTCTGCAATTTTTCAATTTCTTTCCAGCAACCCTTATCTTAAACCAATTTTAGAATAGTGAAGGGAACCAGCCCACTCTGGAGATTGGTCTAGGAGCCATTTCTTGCTTCCAGCCTTTCAATGTTGGCCGGGTCTAGGGTGCACTTGTGAAATCCTTTCCTGTGGCAGATTCGTGACCAACAACAACCTATCAGCCCATAAAGCAAATTTCAGTTCATTATCCCATCCTCTTTTATTCTTCCCTAATGACCTTTTCATTCTTGTTATTATGTTTTTATTTGATGACTCAACTAGGCCATTTCCTTGGGGGTAATAATTAGCAGAATGAGATAATTCAATTCCATATTCAACACAAAATTCTACCATTTCATATGAAACAAAATACTATGCATTATCAGTAACCAATTTTTGAGTAATCCCAAACCTGGTCAAGATGTTTTCTTCTAAGAACTTGATGATAGTGGTAGTAGTAGATGTCCTCAAGGGTGCAACTTCTACCCATTTTGTGAAGTAATCTATTGTAGTTATGATCCACTTGTGATGTCTGGATGAATTAGGTTTTATCTCTCTAGTAAAATCAATGCCCCATTGGGTGAATAGTGCTTCAATGATTTACTGGCTTGAGAGGCATGACTGCCAATGTTGGCAATTTTGGGTACCTTGGGTACATTGCCTTTGCTCAAGTGTAGATGTTGTCATTGATGTCAAAAAGGTTCTTGAAGCAATTTGATTTTATGTCAAAGAATTTGTTTTGATGAAGGTTTCAGCATGGACAGTAAAGTTTCCAAGAAGATCAGAGTAGCCCAGTTGCAAAAGATCAAGAAAAAGACAAGTAAGAAAAAGTATGCAGGCGGTTGGAAAAACTATCGTGATTTCATGACATGTTTGAGGAGAGAGAAAGTTCTGGCAAAACTATCATGATTTCGTGACATGTTTGAGGAGAGATAAAGTTCTGGAAAAACTGTCATGATTTTGTGACATGTTGGCAGAGAAGGAGAGCAAGATGGAAAGTGTCACGATTTCGCGACATGTCGCATTTTCGCAACTCAAAAAGTGCCAGAAGGCAGAGAAGGTAAAAGTGTTGCAATTTTGTGACACATTGCCAGGAAATTTGTACGGATGAAAAGGTATCACGATTTTGCGACATAATGCAGAAAAGAGAGTTCGTAGTGCGAACTATCGCAATTTCACAAGTTAAAAGAGAGAGAAAGTTACATGAAAAATGTCATGATTTCGTGACATGCTGTAGAGGTCGAGGTGAGGACTGTCATGATTTTGTGACATGTTGAAAAGCTCGAAGAGAGAACTATCATGATTTTGTGACACACAGCAAAGAGGAAGAGTCTGAAATGAAAAGCGTCACAATTTCATGACAAGCTACAAAGAAGTTGTATGGATGCAGAAAGTGTCACGATTTTGGGATAGGTTGGAGAGAAAGCTTGTGAATGCAAAAAATGTCATGATTTCATGACAGGTTGAGAATGGCAGCTTTCAGTTGGAGAAAGTGTCATGATTTTGTGATAGAAACAGTTAGCAAGTCTTCAACAGAAGAAGCGTCACGATTTCATGACAAATTCAAGAAGGAAGAGCTCGAAGGCGAAAGCATCACGATTTTGTGACATGTTCCAATTTTGTAGGTGTAAGGCAGAGAGAAGCTCAAGGCAATGAAAGTGTTGTGATTTTACGACATGTTCCATTTTTGCTAGTGCAAGCAGAAAATAATGCCATGAAGTCATAAGGGTCACGATTTCACGACAGAGTTGGAGATGACGTCAGCAAAAGTAGATGTGTTGTGATTTCATAATAAAAGTAGAGAAGGCAATGAAGACTAAAGTGTCGTGTTTTCACGATAGGAGTGATGATGATGTCAGTAAAAGACAGAAGTGTCACGATTTTGTGACAAGGACGTTGTTAAGGCAAACAAAAGCAAAAGTGTCACGATATCGCGACAAAAGCCATAAGGTAGTATATGGTTGCAAAAATGTTGCGATATCACGACATGTAGTTTCACAAGAATAGTTATAGAACCAGAGGCTGTTGAAGGATAGAGTTAAATTTGAGTCGACAAAGTTAAATCTGGGTCGACATTGTTTAGGGCTTGCAGCCGACGTTGTTTAGGGTTGAGCAGCCGACTAGGATCAAAGTTTTAATCTTGATTTTTAGTATAAAAGGAGGGCTGTGTGAAGAGTTTTTTTTTGGGCATCGATCGAAGTGTGCATTCAAAGTGCGATATTCATAGATAGTGTGCTGGGGAGAAGTTCGATTGTCAAGAAGCAGAGTGTGCGAAGACTGTGCTACTGTGTTTGCACAGAGGTGCATAAGTTGATGTTCGATCGAGTGCTGCTATGTTTGCATTTTCAGTACAAAAGTTGGCTTCGACCAAGTGTTGTTGTAACAGAATAGAAAGAGGAATAGGACAGACTTGTGCCAGATCGAAGGACTGTGTTTGGTGCATATTCGAGGACCAGTTTTGTGGTGGTAGAGTTGAGGACAGAGATCTCCAGCCAGAGCAGGGAAGACAGGTGTCTTCTATGGATAGAGTTCCACTTGCTAAGGGCAGAGGAGGTAGAGGTATTCTAGAGGATCACCACTAAAGAGAAGAGCTAGGGGAATGTATCTCCTTTGGGTTGATGCCCATAAATATTGTAATCGGGAAAGGTATTCCTAGATTTGGTTGATAAAATTTAGAAAAAAAATTTATCCGTGGAGTAGCCCGCATTGGGTGAACCACGTAAATTGATATGTCTCTTTTGTGGATGGTGTTTTGTGCATTGCTTTGATTACTGCTTTTAATACTGCTATCTATACACTGAATAATACTGATTTGAAAGCTATTTTGAAGCAAAAGTAAAAAGTGGTCTTATACTGTTCACCCCCTCTTAGTATAAGCTTGTGTTATTCAATTGGTATTAGAGCGGGTTCCTTCAAAAAAATTTAATAGCTTGAAGGAAGAACTGGTTAAGAATACAATGGATTACTCAAGTGGCAATGCAGCACCTATTCTTGATGGATCAAATTTTGGTCTGTGGAGTGCAATAATGAGAGTTTATCTAATGGCACTTGGTAATGAGGTATGGGAAGTGATTGAATATGAGTACACTATTCCTAAACATGGTCCTTATACTAAAGAAGATAGGCTCATGCTTCACAACAATTCAAAAGCCATGAATGCAATCCTGAAAGGCTTATAGAAAGTAGATCTCACCAAAGTTATTCACTGCAAGACAGCTAGTGAAATGTGGAAACAGTTGCAGGTGGTTCATACAGGTGATGCAAATGTCCGAAAGGTCAAATTGAGACACTTTAAAGGTATGTTTGAACAACTCAAAATAAATGATGATGAAAATATTAGTGACTCCATGCTTCGTATGGATGAGGTTGTTAACTCCATGAAAGACTTAGGGCTTGAACTTGCTAAAAATTATGTGTGTGATAATATTTTAAGATCTCTTCCTAATAGATTTAGTGAAAATATTTCTGCCATTGAAGAAGCTAAATATTTAGATAAACTAAAAAAGGATGAGCTCCATAGTATTCTTGCAGCATTTGAGTTGAGAACTCAAGTGAAAGTTGATGTCAAGAAAGAGGCAGCTTTCAAAGCTACCAAGAAATCTAAAGGTAAACAGATTCAAGAAAGTGATGAGTCTTCTAGTGATGAAGAGGCATATTACAGCAAGAAAGGCAAGTTCTCTAGAAAACACAAAAGCAAGAAAAATATAAGATGTTTCAATTGTGGAAAGTTTGGTCATTATGCTACTGACTGTACTAATTCCAAGAATGAAAGTGATGAAGATATATAGGATTCTAAGAGCAAGGATTCTGAAAAGCACAAGCATCACAAGAAGAGCAAAGATGAGTACAACAATCACAAAAAGAGGCATTCTCACAAGCACAAGAAGAGCTTCTACCTAGACAAAACAAGTAAGTGTTCTAGTAGTGATAGTGAAAGTTCTTCTAGTGATGATGAAAATGAGATGCTGTTTATTTCAAAAAAGGAGGAAGAACCGAAACATAAATTCATTATCATGAAATGTTTTAGATGTGGAAATTTTGGGCACCTTGAAGATGATTGCACAAATAATGAATTGGTTGCTAGTATGTATGAGGATGTTTCAGAAAATGATAAGGAAGATGCATGTATGGTTTTTGAAAAGGGTAGCACCTCTAGTGATAAGAAATCTGAAAAAGGCCTTGATGATTCAAAATGCAATCAAATAGAGGATCTTGAAAGTGAACTTACTAATGCTCTTAGTGTTTTGAAAAAGGAAAGAAAGAAGAATGCTAGACTCAAGGATAAGTTAGATGAATGTTGTATGGAAAGAGATGAACTTATAGAAATTCTTGACGTCTCTATGGCTAAGACACAAGATCTCAGGAATGAGTTAGAATCTAAGGTGCTTGAGTATAGTGAATTAGAACATAAAATGGCTTCTTTGAAAGAGGAAACTAAAGAGTACAAGGATAAGCTGTACGGATTTCAAGAAAGCTCCAAAAAGGTTGAATCACTCATCAAAGGACAAAGAAATTCAATAGATAAAACAGGTCTTGGTTTTGTTAAACCACACAAGGAACAGTTTGGGGAATCCAATAAGAGATTTCAAAGAGAAGAGAGTTTTGATGAAGAGAGTATCTCAGAGAAAGAGTCCATGAGTGATAAATGCATAGAAACAAAAAACAAAATTCTAAATGAGAAGAAGAAGTTTTTGGGACCCAAAAGGCCGATTAAAAGATTATTTCACGGTAGATGTTTTGCGTGTCATAGGTTTGGTCACACGGCTGTACATTGCATGTCTCAAATGAAGAAGGTTAACAACAATTTCAGAAGTGCTAATTTATTCCAAGGGTATTGCTACTCTTGTAATTAGTTTGGGCATAAGGCAATTGTCTGTAAGACTAATAACAGGTTCATGGTTAGTCAGAACAGATGGATTCAAAGAACAGATATGTCTAAAAGAAATTATAGTGTTACTTGTTATAAATGCAACAATGCAGGTCACATAGCTAGATAGTGCAGAGCTGAACTGCCAAGGTATAGGAATAGGAACAGTGGCATGATCAGGTCCAAGGATCAAGGTATGAAAAAGGACAGGGATGAGAACAAGAACAAGAATAGTGACAAAAACAAGAATGCAGGAAAAAAGTTAAAGAAGAGGCCGGGAAAGGAAATTATAGACACTGATGATGATCAGCGCCTAATGGGAGTTTTACTACCACCCCAGTTTTAATCTCCTCATGAGGAGGTGGGGAAGGGACTAAGCTAAGGAGCTCATTCTTAGTCCCGAGCCCCAAAGGTGACCCTTTGCCATTGATGACAAAGGGGGAGAGTTTTGAGTAAGGGGGAGAGATATGAGTAAGGGGGAGCTTCTAAGTGAAGAAGAGAGCTTCAAGTTAGGGGGAGCAAAACTTCAAAGGCATATTCTCAGTTGTTGGATCAATTGGTTTTAGTTTTGGCTCTTAATATGTGTTTCAGTAAAGGATTGCCATCAATGACAAAGGGGGAGATTGTTGGCAATTTTGGGTACCTTGGGTACATTGCCTTTGCTCAAGTGTAGATGTTGTCATTGATGTCAAAAAGGTTCTTGAAGTAATTTGATTTTTTGTCAAATAATTTGTTTTGATGAAGGTTTTAGCATGGACAGTAAAGTTTCCAAGAAGATCAGAGTAGCCTAGTTGCAAAAGATCAAGAAAAAGACAAGTAAGAAAAAGTATGCAGGCGGCTGGAAAAACTGTCACGATTTCATGACATGTTTGAGGAGAGAGAAAGTGTTGGCAAAACTGTCATGATTTTGCGACATGTTTGAGGAGAGAGAAATTTCGGAAAAACTGTCACGATTTCACGACATGTTGGCAAAGAAGGAGAGCAAGATGGAAAGTGTCACGATTTCGCAACATGTCGCATTTTTGCGACTCAAAAAGTGCAAGAAGGCAGAGAAGGTAAAAGTGTTGCGATTTCGTGACACATTGCCAGGAAAGTAGTACAGACAAAAAGGTGTCACGATTTTGTGACAATGCAAAAAAGAGAGTTCGAAGTGCGAACTATCACGATTTCGTGACAAGTTAGAAGAGAGAGAAAGTTACATGAAAAATGTCACGATTTTGCGACATGCTACAGAGGTCAAGATGAGGACTGTCATGATTTTTTGATAGGTTGGAGAGAAAGTGCGAACTGTCACGATTTCGTGACAAGTTAGAAGAGAGAGAAAGTTACATGAAAAATATCACGATTTTGTGACATGCTACAGAGGTCAAGATGAGGACTGTCATGATTTTGCGACATGCAGAAAGTGTCATGATTTCATGATAGGTTGGAGAGAAAGCTTGCAAATGCAGAAAATGTCATGATTTCGTGACAGGTTGAGATGGCAACTTTCAGTTGGAGAAAGTGTCATGATTTTGTGATAGAAATAGTTAGCAAGTCTTCAATAGAAGAAGCATCACAATTTCGTGACGAATTCAAGAAGGAAGAGCTTGAAGGCGAAAGCGTCGCGATTTCATGACATGTTCCAATTTCACGGGTGTAAGGCAGAGAGAAGCTCAAGGCAGCGAAAGTGTCACGATTTTGTGACATGTTCTATTTTCACTAGTGCAAACAGAAAAGAAGGCCATGAAGTCATAAGGGTCATGATTTCATGATAGAGTTGGAGATGACGTCAGCAGAAGCATATGTGTCATGATTTCGTGACAAAAGCAGAGAAGAAGGCAATGAATACTAAAGTGTTGCATTTTCATGACAGGAGTGATGATGATGTCAGCAAAATACAGAAGTGTCACGATTTCATGACAAGGACATTGTCAAGGCAGACAAAAGGAAAAGTGTCGCAATATCGCGAAAAAATCCATAAGGTAGTATATGGTTGCAAAAATGTCGTGATATCGCGACATGTTGTAGTTTCACAGGAATAGCTATAGAACCAGAGGCGGTTGAAGGACAGAGTTAAATTTGAGCCAAAAAAGTTAAATCTGGGCCGACGTTGTTTAAGGTTTGTAGCCAATGTTGTTTAGGTTTGAGCAGCTAACTAGGATCAAAGTTTTAATCTTGATTGTTAGTATAAAAGGAGGGCTATGTGAAGAGTTTTTTTTGGGCATCGATCGAAGTGTGTGTTTGAAGTGCGATATTCGTAGATAGTGTGCTGGGAAGAAGTTTGATCATCAAGAAACAGAGTGTGTGAAGACTGTGCTATTGTGTTTGCACATAGGTGCATAAGTTGATGTTCAATCGAGTGCTACTGTGTTTGTGCATTTAGTACAAAAGTTAGCTTTGACCAAGTGCTACTGTAACAGAATAGAAAGAGGAAGAGGACAGACTTGTGCCAGACCGAAGGACTATGTTTGGTGCATATTCGAGGACCAGTTTTGTGATGATAGAGTTGAGGACAAAGATCTCTAGCCAGAGCAGGGAAGACAGGTGTCTTCTGTGGATAGAGTTCCACTTGCTAAGGGTAGAGGAGGTAGAGGTCTTCTGGAGGATCACCACTAAAGAGCAGAGCTAGGGTAAGGTATCTCCTTTGGGTTGATGCCCATAAATATTATAATCGGGAAAGGTATTCCTAGATTTGGTTGATAAAATTTAGAAAGAAATTTTATTCGTGGAGTAGCCCGCATTGGGTGAACCACGTAAATTGTTGTGTCTCTTTTGTGGATGGTGTTTTGTGCATTGCTTTGATTACTGCTTTTAATACTGCTATCTATACACTACATAATACTAATTTGAAAGCTATTTTGAAGCAAAAGTAAAAAGTGGTCTTATACTGTTCACCCCCCCTCTCAGTATAAGCTTGTGTTCTTCAGCCAGATGCTTCTTTCCTATAAAAACTTGGCAATTATGACAATTCCTAACATATTTATATACATATTTAAAAATGGAAGGCCAATAATATCCTGCTCTCATAATTTTATTAGCGGTAGCTCTTGGAGAAAAATATCCCCCACAAAAACCATCATGGAATTCATTGATTATTTTTGGGACTTCATTTTCATATAAATAGACTAATAATACTCCATCAGGGTATTTCCAATATAGCACACCATTCTGTATATAATATTTTTGAGCTTGAAGCTTGACTGACCTTATTCTGTTTATTGACATGTCTTTAGGGAATGACAGGGTTTGTAAGTATGACAAAATTTCTTCATACCATTTGCACTCAGTATTATTGATTCTTCTAAGATCATATGCCTCATCTATGGTGAGAACATTTTCAAACCCTTCTCTTTCTTTGTTTGCCAACAATTTAGCTAAACCTTGTCCTTTGACAATTTTTACTATTTTGAACTCAGCATCATACTGCAGAAGTTTTACCATCCATCTTGCTGGTCTTCCTAATGGTTCTGATTGAGAAAAAATATCTTTTATTGCTATAAAAGGGATGCAACAGTAAACCTTATTTGAACCAAATATACCTTTGAAGTGTTCTAAAGATTGTATGACTACATAAGCATGTTTTTCTAGCAAAGTATATTTGAGATGTGCTCCTTTTAATCCTGAACTCATGAAGGCTATTGGCCTTTCATTATTTTCATTATCTTTCTATGAAAGAACTACAACAATAGAGTGTTCAAATGCATATGAATAGATATTAAAATATTTTGCATAATCAGGGTAACTTAAAGTTGGAGTGGTTGATATGGCTTCTTTGATATTGTTAAATGCTTCCATATTTTCTACCTTTTTCTTTCTCTTTCCCAACCCTTTCCTTTTTTGGTTTTGTCTCTCCAAAAATTTGGACACAAATCTTGATGAAATTTATCTTGCCAAAAAATGACCGAACTCCTTTTAAATTTCTAGGGGGGGAATTTTGGAAATGGCTTCAATTCTATCTGGATCAATGCTTATTCCTTTTTCTGAAACTATATGTCCTAGAAACTTTCCTTGTGTAGTCCCAAATATGCATTTCTTGGGATTTAAAGAAATTCCAAATTCCTTACATCGAGCAAAAACTGTAGTCAAATGTTCTAGATGATCTTCTGGATTTTTAGAAAATACTGTGATATCATCTAAGTATACAACTACAATTTTGAACATTAATCCTTTAAAGGCAAAGTCCATTGCTCTTTGAAAAGTAGCACCAACATTCATTAGTCCAAAAGGCATCCTTAAATATTCAAATGTGCCCTAGGGTGTAGTGAATGTTGCCTTATGTCTATCTTCTGGATTTATCTGAATTTGATTGTACCCTAAAAATCCATCTAACAGAGACAATCTTGTTGAACCAACTATTGCTTGCAATAATTGTTCCATGTTGGGTAAGGGGTAATTGTCTTTTAATGAACTCTTGTTTAAATTTCTAAAATCTACACAGAGTCTAATATCCCCATTCTTTTTCTTGACTAGTACTAAATTGGATATCCATGAAGAAAATCTTACCTTTATGATTATTTTGGAATCCAATAACTTTTGTACCTCCTTTTGCATTATTGGGTGTAGAGTTGGATTGTATTTCCTTTGTTTCTATCTGAATGGCTTGGAATCTTCCTTCAAAGGTATTATGTGAGTCATTACATCTGTCTTGAAGGTTTTGAGGTCTTCATAAGTCCAAGCAAAATGTTCTTTGTTCTTTTTCAAGAAATTGATATATCCAACCTTTTCTTTAGCAGGTAAAGCCATGTCTACTTTCACTATTCTGGGTTCTTTCATTGAACCAATATTAATATCCTCAGATATCACTTCTCTTTGTAAAGGTTTATAGGCTTTGTCAAAATCATCGAATAGACTCTCTAGAGAAACTAATCCTTTGGGTATCTTATTAGTTTTCAACTGGATTACTTCTACTGGCTCTCCTATTTGATCTTTTAGCTTTTCTTCATCTTTTTCATCATAGATTACATCTGCATACTGATTTTGCAGAGTCATAAAATATTTTATATCTATATCATCCTAAAATACCTATAAATAGACTATGTTATCTGGTACAGAAGGTTTATAGACTGAGATAGTTGGAAATCTGTCCATATATTCTGTAGTTATCTCTGGGTGATCTAGACCTGAGGCATTCACAGCTAAAATATCTGCAACATGATTTTGTTCTCTAGGAATATATGAAATATTGAAAGCTAAGAATTTATCAATTTCTTCCAATACTGCATTTCTATATTGCTTAAGCCTAGGATGCTTGGTCTGATATTTACCTTTGATTTGTAGTATAATAAGCTCTGCATCCCCTGTTACAGTCAAGTAGTTAATACCTAGCTCTTTTGCTTTCCTTAGCCCTAATAGTAAGGCTTCGTACTCAGCTACATTGTTTGTGCAAGGAAATTGTAATCTATAAGGAATACTAAGGTAGTTTCCTTTAATATCAATCAAATTTACACCTACACCTGCTCCAGATTGGGATTTAGCTCCATCAAAAGACATGGTCCACATTTCTTGAGTCAAAACTCTATCTGATTTGGCATCTACTATTTTTATATCTTCTGGATCCATGTTCTTTGCATCTGGTACTTCCACCAGGAATGGGTTGTGCCATATTGAATAAACTCCCATCCCTTTTTCTTCCATAGAGTTAACTAAGTTAATCATGGTTTCATCTATTTGAATTAACTCTACGGAATGTTTGTTGAATGGTTCCCTTCTCAAAATTATATTCTCCTTATCTGATATTGGGATTGTAGCATAGGACCAGTCCAATTGAATTGAACCTCCTAGTTGTTCTGCCCAATGTCTACTGAGTAATAATGAGAAAAATGGGTCAACGTCAACTACTGCAACATCCATGACAATGCCCTTTTTGGGGTGTTGATCTAGGAAAACTAACAATCCAGTTATCACCCCTACACAAGGAATTTGCCTACTGTCCATTACAGAAATAGGGGCAGAATCTCTAGTATAGATTAATCCCATTTGGTCATCTATTAACTTAGGCATGATATTATGTGAAGCTCCACTGTCTAGCATGCAATTATGAATCACATATCTTTCCCCTTCATCTGAATTATATCTTAATGACACATAGAAGGGTCTAACAGAGGATGGTGATCTTGTATCATGTTGATTTTGTCTAGCAGCATGGCAAGTTGGGTCTTCTTTTTGTTCTACTAATCCAAATGCTCTGCAGACTTGTTCTCTGTATTGTTGAACTTTCATAAGTTCTCCAAATGTGATATTAACCTTTTGCTTACTGAGTTCTGACCCAACATCAAATTCTATCTTCTTTATATCCAATGGTTTATTACTTTCTTCTTTGGGAATCTCTTCCTCTGATTCTATTACTTTAGGAGTAATATTTTTAGGGTTCCTATCAGTTTTCTCTTTATTGATATTTTTATTGGTGAAAGTTTGTTTTCTTGTTTCACTTGTAGAGGCTTTCTCTGTCCTTTCAGGGACTGTTCTATTCCTTAAATTTAGAACATGGGTTGCCTCTAATTCCTCAACCTCTTGAGCAGTGGGGATTAATTTCCCTTGCTTCATCTTATCATATCTTGACTCATGTGATTTCTGCAAGATTTTAGTTCCTTCAGTTACTAAAATTTGAGGATGATGATTTGAAGCATATTTATCCATGTCTTCTTCAAACAACCTTTCTCTGGATTCATCTTCAATGGACCAACATGCATTGATTCTTATATCCTCTTCTAATTCTGCATGCATATCTACATTACGCTGATCACTTAGGTGAATTCCACATGCATCAGGGTTATGAGGTGCATCACAAGTAGAGCAAAAATAAGGAAAACCTTCTGCTACATTGGCAGATGGCATCGGGTTAGGGACATTGTTCTGATCCCTATTTTCTAGCTATTATTCCCATTACCTCTATTCCTATTTCCTTCTTCAAAACCATTATTGTTTCCCCAATTCTTATTGTAATTTTTCTTAAAGGGGGGATGGTTGTCAATATGTGGTCGCTCTGTTTGTGAAGATTCACCATTATTTCCATTTCTTTCAATTCTTGCTAACCTGTTACTCATGTTGTTGAACATTTCTATCATCTGACTAGTCAACTTCTCCACAGGATCAATTTTAGTTCTTCTTTGTATATCAAAAGCCACTCTCTTAGGTTTTCTCTCAGGCATGTTAACTTCTAAAGAATAAGGCTTCATCTTACCACTGTCAAGCATATTTCTTTCTATATCCATTGCTTTTTCCATACAACCATCAATGGTAGTGGCTTGTTCTTGCCTTAATTCATAGTTAAACTCTCCTTGAAAAGCATTCTTATAAAAACAAATAGACTGAATATCACTAGGCCTGAGGTTGGCAGGGATTTTGTTCCTAGTATTTGAAAATCTTGTGTTAAAATCACTAACAACTTCATTTTCTTTCTTCTTCATAGTGGCTAGCTCAGTTAACAATGATTGTTCATTTTTCCTTTCACCATACTTCTTTAGGAACACCTCTTCCATTTTGGTGAAGTCTGGGATATCATTGTTAGGAAGGGAATTAAACCATTCTCTGGCATCTTTTTCTAAAGTCTATAGAAATAGTCTTAATACTACATCTTCATGTTCAACTTCCAGACTATCCATTGCATATAAGAAACTTTTGATATGATCCTCTCTAGTTACTGCATTGTTTCCTAAAAACTTAGGGAGGTATTTGTGAGCTTTATTGGGTAAGGCATTTAAATTTACTGGTAATGCAAAAGGCCTATATCTGTTAGTTCTCCATAAATGAACATTAACCTGGGCCATTGCTACTATAGAATTTAATTTCATAGCTGTAGTACCTACAGTGGTATGGGTCTGGGCAGCTTGAATGTAAACTGATGGATTATCTACCTTTGAATTATTATTACGTGTATCTTCTACAATAGAATTCAAATTTCTATCTACAATAGAATTTAAATCATCTTCTACAGTGATATCAGTAGTAATAGTATTCTAAATTTTCTTTACGTACCTTTTACCGCTAGAATTTAATCTACTGCTATAAATAGTATTCTTAAAAAGTGGAGTTTTTTGGGTATGTATAAATACCTCTGGATTCTCGAGTTCTGGAAATAGCTCCTTACCACTTCTCCTGGTGTTAGCCAGCACGTTCTGTTCTCTCCTTTTTATTTTTTTCTTCTAGGTTCGTCCAGTAGAGTCACCAGCACTGGGGTGCAGAAAGAACAACGTACACTTTTATCAAGAATGCTTGATATTATCACTCATCCTCACAGGAGTCGGTTCTTGGGATAAATCAAGAAAATCAAGAAACCAAAATTTCAAGAAGATCAAGAAAAAGAAATTTCAAGAAGATCAAGAAACGTAAAGAAAATAAGATTGAAAAACATGGGTAATAAAGAACGTAGAAAATGTAAAAATTAAGACAAACGTTCTCTATTCCAACTGGCCACCCGTTGATTTAAAGATAATGTCGTAAAATTTAGGTTTAGAATGTAAAAATTCTCCCCAGCAACATCGCCCAAAAACTATTGGAACCGATTCTTGCATCCGTAGGATTTCGACTATCACGCTACAAGAATCCGTTTGAAACCAATGAGCTATTACAGGCTCTGGTCAACCTGCCTCATTGTTCTTCTAAACACAAATATTGCTAAAGAAAACTACAGAATGGGTAAGGAAACCCCAACGGTAATTCTATGGCTAAAACTCTAATTACACGCTCTAGATTTATATTATATTATATGTATTAAAATGACCAAGCATGAAAACAACCATTTGTTATGCCTTATGTAGACCGGTGCCTAGATTCATTGGGTTGTTATAGCAATTTAACAACAATTTTAATATGAAACAGAAAGAAGGGGAGAAGGAAAATTGGCGTTCTTAATCTCATTCGAATATCGCAATAAAATCAAGAGTTAACCAATGAAAGAAACGTATATAATGTGTTCAAATAATGTAACCCATTACATAGTGACACACAGTACTGAGACAAAGATATGACAGGAATAAAATTCAGAATTGTATTGATTTCATAAAATATTACATGCAGAGTGGGCGAAATGCCTTTTAACTCTATTTTTCTCAAAGAAATACATCAATACAATGAAGAGGACTCTGTTCAAATAATGTAACAGGTCTCTCCAACTCTCCTTGTTCCAATCTGGTAACAGTAGAGTCTCTAAATCCTAGGCTCAAAAAGGTAGGAAATGATCTCAGCTTCTTGAGCGCTTTCCTATCACAATCCTGCAAAGCAAAGGGAAGAATAAGAAATGAGAAAGGAAAATAGACACAGAAGGGGATACAACAACACAACTAACAGGGCACTCAAGTATACCTCTTAGCAAAAATGCTATTCTCTAATTGCTTGATGCAGAATCTGTCCACAACTGCCTCTTCTTATAGCCTCTGGTTCTTGATTCTATTATTTTTGGTTTATTTTTGGCCTTACACTTGTCTTCATCTGATTTGATCTCCAAAATTGGTACAACTGGCTTCCACTATCTTTACCTGCTTGAAATGAACTCTTCTCCTTGACCTTTTCAAATAGTAGTTTATTTTAACCAGTGATGGTGGTCTTGGGAGAACCCGTTTCCTCTTGTACCACCTCCTTCACAACTGTTCCCAATGTTTCTTTTTGGACTATCTCTTTAACTACTTCAAAGATTTTTTTTGTTAGCTCAGGATTTTGTTGTGATGAACCTGTTTCCAGATGTTGACCGGGAGTTCTAATTTCCTTTCCTTTTTAGACTTTTTGTAGCTTTTCTATTTGCTCAGTCATCAATCTCCATACCTCTGTGTCAAATGTGGCTGCAATCCTCAGCATATTCATTTCCTATAGAATTATATTCTTTTGTATGGTAATATTGGGTGCGTTTCTTTCATACTGAAAGAGTAACATCTCTACAGTGTTTACCATGAGTGTTGTTTGTCTAATCATTTCTGCTTCATCACCTGTTTCACAATCGAACCTTTCCATGATGCTTTTGAACACTTCTTCTATATCTGTGGCTACTAAGCACTGGTCTAAGGATAAACCAATGTCTGCCAATCTATCTGTTGCATCTCTTACCAAATCATCCATTTCATTCACAACATTGACCCATATTTCTTGGTTTGCTCCAAACAGGGCTGCTTTAAAGAACTCAAAATTGAGCTGGATTTTGCTGCCATCATTTGTTATTATTTCTCGTCCCTGTAGCTCTTCAAAATGATCTCCTATAAAATCCAAGGTAGGGTGAATGATTTCAAAATCTTCTTCTCTTTCTTGCATCAGGGTGAGAATTTCTTGAGAAGTTATTTGAATCACCCTTATTTGTCTGAACATT
The DNA here is from genome assembly GCA_028583015.1 of Wollemia nobilis. NCBI lineage: Eukaryota > Viridiplantae > Streptophyta > Pinopsida > Araucariales > Araucariaceae > Wollemia > Wollemia nobilis. The sequence continues at coordinate 7,397,704 of JAQPPZ010002447.1, read as the reverse complement.
TCAGTAAAGCCCTTGGCATGAGCTCTTATCTTCATTGACATATTTTTCTTCATTGTATTAAGATAATAAGCATGATATTGAATTTTTACCATCGAAGGGGGCTGGGTACTGGAGGCATCTCTTCGATTTAATTCTTCCTATTGCTTATTTATTAATGCCTTTAGCTCTACCTTTTCCTTTCCCTCTTTCTCCAATTGTTTCCTTAGCTCTGTAATTGTTCCCATGAATTGATCTATGGCTTGATTTTGCATTGCTTTGACAACTTTGGCCACTTCACCTTCTTTCCCTAGTATCGATGAGCCCCCGATTTCTTCATTGACTCTGAAGACTAGTGGGTCCTACAGAGCAGGAAGATTTATCTCTACAATATCTGATATAGGCACCTCTGATTTATATTCTTCTGTGAACTATCCTTCTATATTCCCCATCCCTACTACTAACTACAATTCTTGTTCATCTGCAGCAGTGAAGGTAGTATGTTCATCTGTTCTTTCCAGAACAACCTTTGTAGAGGGTAAAGACAATCTGGGTTTCTTCTTTTCCACATGAGTTACCTCTTCTTGGTTCTTCACTAGGTGACTTCGAAAAAGGCCACCCAATCCACCAGTTCTCCTAGGATTCATTTGTATTACTGATGGAATTTTAATCTCCTGTCCCTTTATTGTTATAGTGGTAGGGATAGCCATGGGTGCCAATTTCTTTACACTTGTTACAGTTAGAACTCTATCAAAAATAGGAACTATGGCTTGTTCTGAGAGGGGAGACTCTTGAGTTGGTGTTGTTGCAATCTCCTTCCCTTTATCTGTATTCTAGTTTTTGGAAGCTTCCTGGGAAGTGCTTGGTGTTGCTTCTATTCTGAGGTGAGTACTTTTGGAAGGCCCAACTTGTTGCTCTACTATATCTATAGTTTTGATAGTGACTTCCATTAGATCAATACCCTATTCTTCTATCAACTCTAACAAGGGGTCTTCTTTGATCGCTTGGCCTATTCCTGGTATAATAGGTGCCACAACATCTATTGAACCTTCTCGAAGCCTCCTTAACTCTATGGGGTAATCATAGGCTTCACAAACCTGTGTGCTACCCCTCATTTCAGGAGGGAAATCATCCCATACTTTTTGCAAATCTAATCCTTTTTCCATAGCCTCTAATAAGCTTTCTTCAAAAGCATCTTCGCGGTGTAGTATTCGGGTGTATTCTCTTTTCACCATCATTCTGTTGTATGTTCCTTTTGGGTCATAAAATATCCAAGTTACTTCATCGAATCCCCTGTTATCCAGCTCAAACATTCCTTTGAGCAAGGAGGGGTAGCCTACAAATATAAAATCTCCAAAGCGATAGGGAACATCGAGCCAGGGAACCTTACCATGTTTCTTCACCAACCTCATCTTAGCCTCTTCGACCACTTGCCTACATAATTCCAAAGTTGCTAGGGATAATGGGCAGTACCTCGGTAGTAATTTAGGGGGAATTTTAGCCCCATATAATCTGATATAAGTAAAACCTTCTGTAAAGAAAAAATCCCCAATTTCCTTCTCTTTGATAAAGGCTCTCACCCCTGGCCCTAACCTCTCAGGGACTAATCCTGTTAGAACCCAATGAATTTCTACCATGAAATGATCACAAAACCAGCCCATGTGAGTTCTTCCTTCATGTATTCTCTAGAAGCTATTCTGAACATAGGGGTTGTCAATGGCTCTTACTCTTTTACGGGCTTCTTCTCCCAATTGACCCGCTATTAGATGGATAAAAATTGAATATTGTGAAAAATGGGGCATCTCCTGCCTCTGTTCGAAAACTGCTTTCCTTAATTCTACCATTTCTTTATGCATCTGGGTACTTAATTCCAATTCCTAGGCGTATATTGGAGTGTTATGTGCCCTATTGCATTGTGCAACTAAATATAAAACCCTTTTTGTTATTCTACTGAGATCTTGTACTCCCAAAACTATGTTTATCATATCACAGAAATCTTGGACCCATGGCTTAAAGGCATTTTTCCTAATTGGGATTTTTTTGTCTATTTTCTCATGTGTATCAAACAAGTTTTTAAAGACTTCCATATCTGTAAACATACGAGATTGGTGTTCGATTACCTGGTCTACCAAAAAGGTGGTATACGTTATCAATTTGAAAACTTCCTGGATGTGCTCGACCTTAATGTTGAACACCGACCAATTTTTATTGTCTCAAAATGTCCTTGTTCTTTCATCATATGCCACCGCTAGCCATGCCATCAAATCTAAGGAGAAGTGCACTTTCGGACATACCAGCTTCCCAAGGTTGTTGTTCCATCTATTATTTCTAGGGAAACCCCTGTATTGCAACCTATGAGCTTTATGAAATAAGTCAGCCATTATCCATGGGGTTCGGTCATCATTCTCCATTACATGGGAAAAACTATTTATACATGCATTGTCGATTTCGTACTGCTAGGTTGGAGTAGGTCTTTTATCAGCTCCACACTTCTGAGAAAATTCATACATGGTGGTACCGAGAACAAGTGGTCTAGAGATCACAGAGTATGGTGACTTATTTGTGATGAATTGTATGGCTTCTCTGGTGTCTTCGGGTATGAAAACATCTCCCCATGATGCCATTGTTCTTAAAGTAGCAGATAAGGTCTTTCTATGACTATGAAGCTTGAAAATATTCTTCTCTCTATATTTTTTGTGTATCAACTTATGTTCTTAGCTCTCCAGGGTAGTGGCATTGACTATTTTTGGTGAGCTCATATATAGGGTGGCAGAATGGGTTCGATAATCTCACACGTTTTGTCATTAACATGATGCCACCAACTATTGTTTAAAATTGGCCAAAGAAATCATGCCAATGCATCCTTTTTTAGGGTTTAGCATTTATGATGGGTAACGTCCTTCATCCTACTTGTCCCGGGACCTTTTGATTTATGTGCCTGTAATCATTAAAACCTTCGCTATTCATCGTTGGAACCTTTTTAAGCTGGCATGGAACTGATATGTGTAATGGGGGTGGTTTCCATTTTGAACCTCGTGCCACCTCAAACTTGAATGATAACTAAATTTTTGGGATCGATTATACTTCACTTCAGGCAGCAATCACCCTCAAGATCTTCACAAGATTTGATCTTTGGTGTGAGTGCCTACTGTTATTATCTCGGATGTCCTTAGCTCTTTTGAGTCAATCATGATCAAGCGCTACCATTGGATCTGAGTGGAGGTGAGCGCATCCGTTAGATCTATCAGAATATGCCTATCATTTAAGCTCTGCTTGTTTCAACCTTGACTTGCTTGCTACCGTTAGATCTTCTTGCTCCCGATGAAGTGCTACCATTGATGTCCTGGAACCTGCATGATAATTAGTATACCTATTTGCATATAAACCTTTGAAATAACATGGTTTATTAATCCTTATTTAATCATGATTATCCAATGTTTATCCCCATGATTTTTGACCTTAACCACTCGATTTAAACCTAGGTATCATATAACATGTTTACCCTTCCTTGCGATCATCGTTAGATCTTACCATGGTGAAGGCGCGACCGTTGGATCTTCCGACCATGTGCTCGGTTTAACATAAGATAGAAGGGACAAATAATAAAGTTCTTTAATTAATCAAAAGAAACCTTCTAGCTTAAACCCTGATCACCTTTGCCGATGCGCTACCGTTAGATCAGTGTGAAGATAGGCACTGCCATCAGATTTATGGATCATTTTTTACCTTCATTTTTGCTTTTGAATTTTTGCCACCATTATAGACCTTCACATCCATTGATCTTTGGGCTTGCTCGAGCACTGCCATAGATCTTAATCAACCTACGGGTTAGTTTATGATGGACATATAATGTTAACATTGATTAAGCCAAAAGGGGGAATGATTATCTAACGTGTTTAGACCCTTGATAACCCTGTTTAATAATTTTAATTAATCTCTTAGGGCTTTTATCTTTTTAATGCTTCTTGCAGGGGCGTGCCACCGTTGGATTAGATTTGGATCAAACGCTGCCATCCGATTTTCCAAATTAGCTCGATGGTTATTCCAAAGGGGGTGCATACCTTTAAAATATTTTACCATAGCATTTTAACACATGATTAAATTAAAACAAATGCAACCATCGATCTTGAGCTCGCTCGAGCGCTATCATCCGATTCACTGGATTAGCTCACTGCTTAAATAGAATCTTTGACCCGCAATGACTCATTTAAAGCTTTGACTCCTTGGAGATTTGCGTAGCCATTGGATTTGGCCAGGATCAAGCGCATCCATTTAGATCCTCGAAGTTGCATGGATTTTAATCGATTCTATCCTTAGGTTATAACCTTTTTAGACCTTTTGACTTATCATTCGGGTTTCTTCATGAGAGCGCATCCGTCGGATCGGTTTAGATGATGCGCTATCATCCGATTAAGCCTAAGATGTAACCTTTTTACTTCGAACATGGCTTTGACTTGTTTGACTTATCTCTTGATTGATTTATTAATGTATCATCATCCGATTAGAACTGAGTCGAGCGTGGCCCTTGGATTGAATCTAAGGTGTACGCCTTTTAGTTAAATGGGATGCATGCCCTCATGATTTTAATTAAAGACCTTATTGCTAATTTTAATTTTTTGGGTTCTAGACCAAGGTGTTTAATTAGAGTATTACCTTTGAAAACCTTAGGACTTAAGGGTTTATCTTTTGGTTTAGGCCCAAGGAAAATTCTTCTATGAGGATCGGATTTCGGGTTAAGTAATCTGATTAATAAAATATTTTGCCATATCCACTTTGGAGATATTTGAGCATTTATAAAGAGGCACATTTTATTAACAACCAAGGTTAGACTTCATCAAACTAACCAATGAGAAATTAAGGTACTCACACCAATTTGAAGAAGCGACCAGCATTATTATCATTTTGATTGAAACCAAAAATTTAAATTTGGGGGTTTCAAAGTTGAGTCAAATTTGGCTCCAACATTACCCGATTTGGCAGTTTGACGAAATTGAGTTGAACGATTACAAAAATATGTACAGTAGCCTCCAAAAGTGAATCTGTAAGTTTGTATGAGTAAAAAAGTGTACACACCTTACTACTATATAATTTGGAATCATATAGTGTGATAGTTTGACCTTCGTACAAGCTGTTCAATTGTCGTCAAAGGGTAGTTCGAAGGGCAATATGATTGTACGATTTGGTAGCCAAGTTGGAAATTGTATATTGATAATTTATAACCTTAGAGAATCACCCCCCCATTGGTAATATTACACCCCTATGCTAAAATTTGCACCGTTGCCTTATCGAATCTAGAATTTTTGTTAAAACAGGTTAAATTGATGAAGTGTGAATACTACGAAACTAGAGGTGAATGACGGACACTGGTGCACAAATCCATGGGTGATGGGTAGTACAAGAGAATATTCTAGTATGAATGAGCACAAGGATTTCTCAAAGAGAAAACACAAGTAACTTAGACCATAGTACTCAAGAACCATAAATAGAGCAAGTTCGGACATCCGAAGAAGGAGAATTTAAGGTATTGTTGATAGAGACAAAATATGAGAAAATAAAACCACTAAACATAGAGGCAAGGGTTGACATAGTAAAAATGCAAGAGGATGGAGATTGGATGGTGACACCTGAGAAAGTGGTAGAAGGGTTGCAAGGGAGTGTGAAGGATGGAAGTCAGACACCAAAGCAAACAGGACACAAGGTCTTAGGAGGAAAGACCAAGACCAGCTCCCTCACATCAGTGAAGGAGGTCGTAATGTGAAGATGCATGAGAGTTTGGTCACCGAGTGGCAGGATAGAATAAGATACCTCAAATTGAAACTTCTAATGACAACGTGAGTAAGACACCCCCAAGGAGGAATCGGTTAGAGATTCCACAAGATACCTCAAGTGATAGTGATGATTATTCTAATATGGCTAACAAGGCAGCCAAGCAGAGATGTCCACCATTTTTAGGTGAGGTTAAGGAAGACCCCACATGGCATATAAGGACTTGCATAACCATTTGGAGAGAAAATGGTGTGGATAGACCATATTATTGGGTAATTTTATTTCCTGCTACCTTGAGAGGATTGACAATTGATTCGTATTTGAAGAGACAAGATACTATAGATTTTCAAAATTTGAATTGGATAAAGGAGAAGTTCATTGAAGAGTTTTGACCTTTGAAGGATGATGAAGACATTGTTATGAGATTTTACATGATGAAGCAAAAATTTGATGAATATGTGAAATCCTATAACCGTAGACTAAATCAACTAGTCGATAAGATGCAGATGCCTCTAGAAGATGTTCTAGTAAAGCGATGATTTGTAGATGGATTGCTTCCAAAGTATAAGAAAAATATGAAAGCAGTACCATCAGAAACATACACAAAAGAACAATAATATGCAAAGAATTTTGAGAGCAAATAAAAAAAATGTATACAAGAATTATGTCTTATCCCAAGTCAAATGATTCAGATAGTGGAGAAGATGACACCATACAAAGGACAATAGCATCATTTCACAAGGAGTTTGATAAGATGATAAAAGAAGAAAATATCAAACCTGACAAAAATGACATATGGTGCACAAAATGCAATATGGAAGGTCATACAAATTTGAAGTGTCCGAGAAATGACTATTGCCACATTTGTAATGTGATGGGGCATGAGGTAATGCTATGTCTATGTAATACAAGAGTACATCCACAAGTATTGTCAATACAAGAGCAAAAAGAGAAACTGAAGGCCCAAGGAAGTAGGAAACAAGCAACAAGTTACAGTTATAGAAATAACATACGATGTAGAAGGCCAAACCAAGATAGTCAAAAAGGAGGGCAAAGTCATTTGCAGTATGAATCAGAGGGAAGACCAATTATACAATCTCACAATTTCTAGGAATAGAGGAATTTTATGAAATATTATCCTTCATCTCAGAGGCAGGAAATATCACAAGTAAGCACTACACACATGTATACAGTGTGGTTCGAGAAACCATAAAGAAGAGAATTGTACAAAATAGGTGAGTTCAAGTAACCCACAAAATTTTAGTTATCTAGATATAGAGGTTCCTCAAGTTAAGTATGATACCTAAGAAGTGTTAGCAGTGATGAGGAATCAGGCTAAGAAGGATAAGTATACAGAGCCAACAAAGGAAAAGTAGCACTGGAAAGTAGCAAATAAAATATTTCAAGAGGAAGATGAGAAGACTAAGTGAGTAGAGTCTATGGTTGATAAGGAACTAAGAAAACCATCAGATCAAGATACAGTTGTGCAAAATTTGGCAACACAAGTTTTGGATACCATAGTGGAAATTAAAATATCAAACCTATTGGAATCTATTCCAACATTGCAGAAAATAATGATGGAAGAAATACAACCATAGAAGGTGATGGAAGTGCAGAGTCAACCGATTCAAGAGAAAGAGTAGAAGGATTAGTTCATGCATCCAACTATATTAATGATTTATGTGGGAATGAAACCTGCATTAGTTCATATGGAAATCCTAGGGCACAAATTGACACAAGTAATTGTGGATGGAGGATCTAATGTCAATGTGCTACCTGAAATAACATAGCTAAAATTAGGCACTCCATATCTATGGGTACTGAGCTTACAGTTATATGGCACTGACCAGAATGGCATAGAAACAAAGGGAGTCTTGACAACACAACAAGTGGTCATAGTTTACCAAGAGTTTGTCTTGGATTTTTTTATGATTAAAATGTAGAAACTTGCATACGATACTCTCTTGGGGAGAGGTTGGCTACAAGTAGCCAAATTTAATCACAATTGGGGAAATAATCAGATCACTTTTAAGAAATGGCAGCATAAATATATGATTAATCTATCTAATAAAAAAGTTAGTGAGGATGTCGCCATGACAGATGAATCAGAAAAATCTTTAGGGGATGAAGGGCACAAACCTGATGGAGAAGAAATATTGTACCTAGATGAATGTAGTGAAGATGAAGCTATATATGATGGTGGAATTCTTCATTGGAAAATGGAGGAGTACAAAATGTTTTAGCCCAACTGCCTCTGTATTGAGTAAGAGGAGATCAAGGAAAAATAAGACAAGCCAAAAGTTAGCCAAGAACCTAAGAAGGAAGTAGAAGATAAATGGATATTTCTAAATTTTTTTGCATAATATATAGTAGGAAATGCAGATATTAATACAAGGCTAGCACACCTAGAGAATGTAGAGAAATATAAAAGTGAACCAGAAAATATCAAATATGAAGGACCTCGGATAGTGAATATCAATCTAGAAATAGAGGAAGAACCTAGGATGATTTACTACGGCGATGATTGAAATATCGTACTAAAAGCAATGGCTTTTAAGATATTCTTGGAATATAAGGATGTCTTTTCATGGACATATAAGGGCTTGAAACCACCAGAATTGTATGTCCACAAGATTACATTAATGCCTAGAGCTCAACCGGTATGGAGGTCATATAGAATGAACCCAAAGTATGCTACATTAGTGAATGGAGAGATAGAAAATATGTTGGAAGTAGGAATCATATTTAGGGTGACAACCAGTGAATGGATCTCACCTATAGTGATTACCTTGAATAAGGAGGTAGACAATATCATAATATGCATGGACTTTAGGAGTTTAAATGACGTAACTATTAAGGATACCTTCCCTATTCTCTTCATAGATTCTATCTTGGAAGAAGTCATAGGACACGAGATCTATTAATTTTTGGATGGGTTCTCAGGGATACAATCAAATTAGTATAGTCAAGGAGGATAAGATGAAAAACACATTTATTATGGAGAATGGCATTTATGCATACAAAAAAATGCCATTCAGACTCTGTAATGCTCCAACTACATTCCAGCATATCATACTGTATATATTTGACCAATTGGCAACATGGAAATTTAAAGCATTTTTGGATGATTGGTCCATTTACGGGAAGATCAAGGAACATATTCCTACCATCATTGAATGTATGAGTAGGTGTAAAAATTCATAGATATCATTAAATCCAAGGAAATGTTATCTAATGGTACCATATGGGAAATTGTTGGGACACATTGTATGTAGTGAAGGATTGAAGATAGATCCTGATAAGATCCAAGTGATATTGCACATGGAAGAACCATTTTATGTGAGTTCACTTAAGACCTTCCTTGGATCGATGGGGTACTATCGAAGGTTTATTAAGAATTATACACATGTATCCTACTCACTAGATTCCTTGATGAAAAATAATGTTCCTTTTAGATGGACAGAGGAGCACCAAGGATCCTTCGAGGAGATGAAGGCTAAGCTTGTGAGTAGTTCAATTTTGGTGTTCCCAAATTGGGATAAAGAATTTCATGTCCATATTGATGCTTCAAATTTTGTAATTGGATGTGCTTTAGCACAAGAAGGGCAGTTTAGGCTAGACTAGCCTATTTTCTTTGCTAGTTGCCTTTTGTCAAGGCCAGAGAGAAATTATAGTACAATAGAAAGAGAAGCTTTGGTAATAGTATATGTAGTTAAGAAGTTTAGGCTTTACCTATTGGAAAATATCTTTTCCTTCTACGTTGATCATCAAGCTCTGTTGTACTTGATAAATAAGTCGATAATACAAGGACGAGTTAGCAAGTGGCTCGTCACACTTTAGAAGTTCATATTTCGAGTAGTGGTGAGACCTGGTAAGAAGCATGTGATTATAGACCAGATGTGTCAGATACGATCAGAGGAACCTATGTGAATAGGATTTTCTAATGAATTTCTAGATACACAACTATTCACCATCAACATTTTTCCATCATGGTACAAGTTGGTTGGCCAATATCTATCCATAGGAGAGTTGCCATAGGAAATTATGGCAGCCAAGAAGAAGAAAGTAATAATGAAGTCAACACCCTTCCAGATAATAACAAGATTGTTGTATAAAATAGGAAGTGATGGTATCTTACAAAGATGTGTGATGGATGAAGAAGTCAAAGCACTATTGAAAGAAGCTCATGCACGCTTAGCATGGGACCATATGTGACTACTAGAAAGGTATTGCTGGTAGGACTATGGTGGCACACATTGTATAATGATGCAAAGGAGCATGTGAAATCATACGACACTTGCCAAAGAGCAAGAAATCTAGTAAATAGGGACTTTATGCCTTGGCACCCATCGCAACCACAAGAGTTATTTGAATGGTGGGGATTGTACTTCGTAGGCCCATTAAAGACATCTTGGTGGAGGAAGTGTAGATACATTGTAGTAGCAATAAAATACCTAATGAAATGGGTGGAAGCAAGAGCATAACCTGATAACTCGGTGAAAAGTATAGCGAGATTCCTACATGAGCAGGTAATCACAAGGTTTGGTATTCAATTATAAACAAAAAGTGATCAAGGAGGACACGTTGTTAATGAGATTATCAAGATGCTAACAACAAAGTTTAGGATTTTACACTCATTGTCTAGTATGTACTATCTTTTGGCAATTTTGGGTGCTTTGGGTACATTGGCTTTGCTCAAGTGTATAAGTTGTCATTGATGTCAAGAAGCTCTTGAAGGAATTTGATTTGATGTCGAATAACTTGTTTTTATGAAGGTTACGACATGACAGTTTCAAAGGTCTTTTGTAAACCCTAAGTTGGCAGGTTTAAAGATTACAGGTGGATGCATTAGTTTAATGCATTTGGGTCTAGGAAGAAGTATTTATTTAAATAATTAAAAACCTTGTTAAGGTTCCTTTTAATTATTTTTAAATAAATATTTGTTTGCATTGGGTTCTCCTAACCCATGGCGCAAATGTCTTAACTTTGATGGCGCTATGTTCTAAGTTTGTGGGCGCTAGCTAAGACCTTCGTCGACATGTTAAACTCCTCCGTCGACATTTTAAACTCCACGTCGACGTTAAGATTTTATGGGAAATATGCATATAAATCTCCCACGATGAATATCAAAGATGATCCCATCCGCATTTTCAAAAAGTGTTGCTCGCTATGAATTCATGATCTGATGTTCGATTTCTTCTTCGCTGTGATTTCGTGATCCGTTTTTCGGATATCCGTCATTCATTTTTTGTATCTGCCATAAGGTTTCGTCATCATCGATTCACATTAGAAGATAGGGAGGCCTATTGTTTATTTTAGCCCTGGCACATAAGTTACAAGGGAAACATAATGAGGTTTAAACCTCACCATACACATTTGGTGCACTGGTAGCAGCTAGGCTATTGGCGTGCTACCCGAATAGGAGGTTCCGCATTCGAATAACATGAAAGGGTTTTTCTTCGTTGAAGTGGACGCAGCGGGTGGTGTTAGAGTTCATGCGCAATTTCTCCATAGCATGATTTTTTGGTGTTGGCCAAGGTATTTTCGAAATTAATTTTTGCTAGTGTATTTTGCGGATGGAGGAAGTTTATTAGAGAGAAAAACAGCTTAGGAGTTATAAGGAGTTTGAAGCTTGCTTTATTTTGATAAAACATTCTTTTGAAATTGTTGTTTGCATTATCTTATTGCATTCTTATGAGAGATAAATTTTATTGTTGATAAGACTATAAGGGAGAAATAAGGTGTATAAGGGATAAATATTTCTTGTGATGTTGAGAGTGCTTTTGGTTGATTATGGAAATGAAAGCATGATGTTTTAAGGTTAGAATTGCTTCTTGTGTGAATTTGTGAAACCTTAAGTGGGCAGCTTTGATATTGACATTAGCTTTCATTAAATTGGTTATAATCAAGCTATTCTTTACTTGGTTAAAGTATTGGGCTTACTTCTTTGTTGATGATTTGAAAAGTTGTTTTGTGCTATGGTGATTTGAGTTGGTGGATGCTTTTTGTTCAAACAATGTTGGAGAGAAAATGAGATCTACTTGTTTCCTTTTTTGATGTTGATTGTGAAATGCTTCAAGGTTGTGTTTTGAGTTGAATGGTGTTGACTGAACCTTGTTTTATGAGCATTGTTGTTGAAGCCCTAATTTATGGTGAAAAGAACATTAGTATCATTGTTATGTGATTATTTGCATAGTTGGCAATTGTTGAGGTTTCATGTTCTTGAAAGAAAGCATTCTATCCTATCCATTTCAGATATTGAGTTGAGTTTTTAGATTTGAGATTGAGATTGAGCTAAGTTGATTTGAGTTGAGTTTTGAGATTGGGAGTTGAGTATAGAGCATATTGAGTCTCTAAAAATTCTCTTTATGCTTATATGAATTTGACAAATCACATTGGGTCTCTAACAATTCACTTTGTGATTTCCTACTAAGAAAGTTTTTCTTGGTGAGCTTGTTGAGTTTTGGACAGGTTTCGATGGGGACTTGTGAGCAGTTTTGGACAGGTTCCAGTGGGGACTTGTGAGCAGATTTGGACAGGTCCTAGTAGAGGACTTGTGAGCTGAGTTTGATAGTTCTATCAGAGAACTTGAGTACAGAGGTGCACTAGTTCTATGAGAATAACCTGAGGATAGATTTTGCAAGTCTTTGAGAAGGCTTGTATGCAAAGGATTGATTTGTTCAAGAGTTGGACAGATCTGACAGATAGAGGAGACTTGTACTAGACTGACTGACTATGTTTGGTATAGGTTGCTAAGCTGTTGTGGACATGATCATAGAAGGCAGAGGTCTCTTAGGCTAAGCATTGAGGACAGGAGGTCTTTGGTGGAAAGGAGTTCCATGTGCTGGTAAGAGGTAGAGGTAGTTGATCTTCTGAGGGATCATTTCCAGAGTAGAGGGGAAGGTATCTCCTTGGAGTAGAGGCTCATAAATTATGATTGGGGGAAGGTATCTCCTTTGAGTATAGGCTCATAAATTTTGATTGGGGGAATGTATCTCCTTTGGGCCGAGGCTCATAAACATTGTAATTGGGAAGGATTCCCAAAGAACTTTGAGATAAATTTTAGAGAAAAGTTTTGTGGACGTAGCCCAGCCATTCTGGGTGAACCACATTAAAATTGGTGTCACTTTGTGGATGATATTGTGCATTGCTTTGATATTACTTTGGGTATATTGCTTCATTGTTTTGAAGTAAAATAGAAAAATTATAAAGAGGTATTATACTATTCACCCCCCTCTTAGTATAAGCTTGTGTTCTTCAATTGGTATCAGAGCAGGTGCCTTCGAAAAGTTTAACAACTTGGAGGAAAAGCTAGTAAAGAACACAATGGATCATTCAGGTGGCAATGCAGCACCTATTCTTGATGGGTCAGATTTTGGTATTTGGAGTGCAAGGATGAAGGTTCATCTAATGGCACTTGGGAATGAGGTTTGGGAAGTGATTGAAGATGAGTACACTATTCCTGAACATGGTCCTAATACTAAAGAAGAAAGGTTCCTACATCACAGCAATTCAAAAGCAATGAATGCAATCATGAAAGGCTTACAGAAAGAAAATCTCACCAAAGTGATTCACTATAAGACAGATAGTGAAATGTGGAATCAGTTGAAGGTGGTTCATACAGGTGATACAAATGTTAGAAAGGCCAAGTTGAGACACTTCAAAGGTATTTTTGAACAACTCAAGATGAATGATGATGAAAATATTAGTGATTACATGTTTCGTATGGATGAGGTTGTTAACTCCATGAAAGACTTAGGTCTTGAACTTGCTGAAAATGATGTTTGTGATAAGATTTTAAGATCTCTTCCTAATAGATTTCGTGAAAATATTTTTGCTATTGAGGAAGCTAAAGATTTGTATAAGTTGAAAAAGGATGAGCTCCATAGTATACTTGCAGCATTTGAGTTGAGAACTCAAGTGAAGGTTGATTTCAAGAAAGAGGCAGCTTTCAAGGCTACCAAGAAATCCAAGGGTAAATAGCTTCAAGATAGTGATGAGTCTTCTAGTGATGAAGAGGCATATTACGACAAGAAAGGCAAGTTCTCTAGAAAGCACAAAAGTATGAAAAATATAAGATGTTTCAATTGTGGAAAGTTTGGTCATTATGCTACTGACTGTACTGTTCCCAAGAATGAAAGTGATGAAGATAAACAAGATTCTAAGAGCAAGGATTCTGAAAAGCACAAGCATCACAAAAAAAACAAATATGAGCACAACAATCAAGGAAAGAGGTATTCTCACAAGCACAAGAAGAGTTTCTACCTAGACAAAGCAAGTAAGTGTTCTAGTAGTGATAGTGAAAGTTCTTCAAGTGATGATGAAAATGAGATGTTGTTCATATCAAAAAAAGAGGAAGAACCGAAACATAGATTCATTATCATGAAATGTCTTGTTGTGGAAACTTTGGTCACCTTGAGGATGATTGCACAAATAATGATTTGGTTTCTAGTATGTATGAGGATGCTTCAGAAAACTATAAGGAAGATGCATGTATGGTTTTTGAAAAGGGTAGCACCTCTAGTGATAAGAAATATAAAAAAGGCTTTGATGATTCAAAAAGCAAAAAAATAGAGGAAGATATAGAGAAAGGTGAAGTAGATCTTAAAGGTGAACTTATTAGTGCTCTTAGTGCTTTGAAAAAGGAAAGAAAGAAGAATTCTAGACTCAAGGATAAGTTAGATGAATGTTGTATGGAGAGAGATGATCTTATAGAAAGTCTTGACTTCTCTATAGCTAAGACACAGGAACTCAAGGATGAGTTAGAGTCTAAGGTTCTTGAGTATAGTGAGTTAGAACAGAAAATGGCTTCTTTGAAAGAGGAAACTAAAGAGTACAAGGATAATATTTATAGGTTCCAAGATAGCTCCAAAAATGTTAAGTCACTCATCAAAGGTCAAAGAAAGACAACAGATAAAACAGGCCTTGGTTTTGTTAAGCCACACAAGGAACAAGTTGGAGAGTCTAGTAAGAGACTCCAAAAGGAAGAGAGTTCTAATGAGGAAAGTATTTCAGAAAAGGAGTCATTGAATGATAGATGCACAGAAACAGAAAACAGAATTCAAAATGAGAAGAATAAGAATTTTTTAGAACCTAAGAGGTCAAATAAAGGAAAGTTTCAAGGTAGATGTTTTGCTTGTCATAGGTTTGGTCACATGACTTCACATTGCATGGCTCAAGTGAAGAAGGTAAATGACAGTTTCAAAAGTGCTAGTTACTTTCAAGGGTATTGCTACTCTTGTCAATAGTTTGGGCACAAGGTAGTTTATTGAAAGGAAAATAATAGGAATAGGTTTGGTCAAAACAAGTTTGGTCAGGGCAGGTTTGGCCAGAACAGGTTTGGTCAAAACAGTTTTGGTCAGAATAGGTTTGGTCAGAACTGGTGGATTCAAAGATCAGGTTTACCTCAGAGAAACAACATCGTCAAGTGTTTCAAGTGCAACAATGAAGGTCACATAATCAGATAGTGTAGAGCTGAAATTCTAGAATACATGAACATGAACAGTGGCATGATCAGGTCCAAGGATCAAGGCATGTACAAGAACAGGGATGAGAACAAGAACAAGAATAGTGACAAGAACAGGAATATGGGCAAAGAGTTCAAGAGAAGGCCTAGCAAGGAAGTTATAGATGCTAATGATGATTAGTGCCTAATGGGAGTTTTACTCCCACCCTAGAATTAATCACCTCATCAGGAGGTGGGGGAGGGACTAAGCTAAGAGGCTCATTCTTAGTCTTGAGCCCCAAAGGTGACCCTTTGCCATTGATAACAAAGGGGGAGAGATATGAGTAAGGGTGAGAGCTTCAAAGTGAAGAGGAGAGCTTCAAGTCAGGGGGAGCAAAACTTCAAAGGAATATTCTCAATTGTGGGCATAGTTGGTCAGTTGTTAGCACAGTTGGTTTCAGTTTTGGCTCTTGAGAAGTGTTTTTAGTAAAGGTTTGCCATCAATGAAAAAGGGGGAGATTGTTGGCAATTTTGGGTACTTTGGGTACATTGCCTTTGCTCAAGTGTATAAGTTGTCATTGATGTCAAGAAGCTCTTGAAAGAATTTTATTTGATATCAAATAACTTGTTTTGATGAAGGTTACGACATGACAGTTTCAAAGGTCTTTTGTAAACCCCAAGTTGGCAGGTTTAAATATTATAGGTGGATGCATTAGTTTAATGCATTTGGGTCCAGGAGGAAGTATTTATTTAAATAATTAAAAACATTGTTAAGGTTCCTTTTAATTATTTTTAAATAAATATTTGTTTGCATTGGGTTCTCCTAACCCATGGCGCAAATGTCTTAACTTTGATGGTGCTATGTTCTAAGTTTGTGGGCGCTAGCCAAGACCTCCGTCAACATGTTAAACTCCTCCGCCGACGTGTTAAAATCCTCGTCGACGTTAAGAGTTTATGGGAAATATGCATATAAATCTCCCATGATTAAGATCAAAGATGATCCCATCCGCATTTTCAAAAAGTGTTGCTCACTATGAATTCGCGTGATGTTTGATTTCTTCCTCATTATGATTTCGTGATTTGCTGTTCAGATATCCACCATTCATTTTCTATATCTGTCATAAGGTTTCATCATCGTTGATTCACGTCAAAAGACAAGGAGGCCTGTTGTTTATTTTAGCCATGGTGCAGAAGGTACAAGGGAAACAGAGTGAGGTTTAAACCTCATCGGATGCCTTTGGCGCACCGGTAGCGGCTAGGCTATTGGCACGCTACCCGAACGGGAGGTTCCACATTCGAATAACACGAAAGGGTTTTTCTTCATTGAAGTGGATGCAGGGGGTGGTGTTAGAGTTCATGCGTAATTTCTCCATAGCATGATTTTTTGGTGTTAGCCAAGGTATTTTCGAAATTAATTTTTGCTAGTGTATTTTGCGGATGGAGGAAGTTTATTAGAGAGAAAAATAGCTTAGGAGTTATAAGGAGTTTGAAGCTTGCTTTATTTTGATAAAATATTCTTTTGAAAGTGTTGTTTGCATTATATTATTGCATTCTTATGAGAGATAAATTTTATTGTTGATAAGACTATAAGGGAGAAATAAGGTGTATAAGGGATAAATATTTCTTGTGATGTTGAGAGTGCTTTTGGTTGATTATGGAAATGAAAGCATGATGTTTTAAGGTTAGAATTGCTTCTTGTGTGAAGTTGTGAAACCTTAAGTGGTCAGCTTTGAGATTGACATTAGCTTTCATTAAATTGGTTATAATCATGCTATTCTTTACTTGGTTAAAGTATTGGGTTTACTTCTTTGTTGATGATTTGAAAAGTTGTTTTGTGCTATGGTGATTTAAGTTGGTGGATGCTTTTTGTTCAAACAATGTTGGAGAGAAAAGGAGTTCTACTTATTTCCTTTTTTGATGTTGATTGTGAAATGCTTCAAGGTTGTGTTTTGAGTTGAATGGTGTTGATCGAACCTTGTTTGATGAGCATTGTTGTTGAAGCCCTAATTGATGGTGAAAAGAACATGAGTATCATTGTTATGTGATTCTTTGCATAGTTGGAAATTGTTGAGGTTTCATGTTCTTGAAAGAAAGCATTCTATCCTATCCATTTCAGATATTGAGTTGAGTTTTCAGATTTGAGATTGAGATTGAGCTAAGTTGATTTGAGTTGAGTTTTGAGATTGGGAGTTGAGTATAGAACATATTAAGTCTTATTGTGGATGATCCACAACACACCCCAAAATTGGGGACCCACCTTTTTTGCATCTTTTCAAATAAGATCTTAGTGACCCAAATGCTAAAAATCAAGAAAAAGGTAAAATTGCACAAAAATGAAAAAGTGTCGCGATATCGCGACATGTTGCTCCATCACGGCCAAAAATGAAAAGGTGTCGCGATATCGCGACATGTTGCTCTGTCGCAGTCAAAAACAAAAAAGTTTCATGATATCACGACATGTTGCTCCATCACGGTCCAGAGAGGAGAGAGAAAGACATAATGGAAAATTGTCGTGAAATTGTGACATGTCACAAAATCGCGATCAAAACAGTCAAACAGGGCAAGGCACTAAAAGCGTCACTATTTCGTGACAAAAAGTAGCAAAGGGGCACGAAGCAGAAAAGCGTCGTGATTTCGCGATAGGAAACAGCAAAAGGGCCCGAAATAGAAAAGCATCGCGATTTCGCGACGAAAAGCTGGCAAAGTGGTACGAAACAGAGAAGCGTAGCGATTTCACGATAGAAAGCCACAAGATAGCACCAAGTGAAAAATGTCACGATTTTGCGATAGGTTGCGGCCGAAGGCGTACCAAGTGAAAAATGTCATGATTTCGTGACAGGTTGCGGCCGAAGGCATACCAAGTGAAAAACGTCGCAATTTCACGATAGGTTGCAGCCAAAACCGTACCAAGTGAAAAACGTCACGATTTTGTGACAGGTTGCGGCCAAAAGTGTACCAAGTGAAAAACATCACGATTTCATGACAGGCTGTAGCCGAAGGCATACCAAGTGAAAAAGCGTTGCGATTTCGTGACAGAAAGCCACAAGATAGCTCCGAATGAAAAGGCATCGCGATTTCATGACAGGAAGCAGTCGAGGCATACGGAGATGAAAAACGTCATGATTTTGCGATAAGAAGCAGCCTCATAGATCAAAATAGAAAAACGTCATGATTTCGTGACAGATTTCATTGGCAAGGTTGCTGGCAGGAAAATGTCGCGATATCGCGACATGTCGTGTTTTCATGATGAAAGCAAAGGAGCAAAGTTGCATGCATAAAAACATTGTGATTTACATGGGGCCATTATAGAACATGCATAAGAAGCACGAAACACGTGGCATACAGGTGTTAGGGTTACAGAAGCATTACATGTCAACAGAAAATATCAAACGTTTCGACCTCGAACATAAATTCAAAAGCAACAAAAAGGTGGGAATACGAAGCGATGCATTCTAGGAGGTGAAACAAAGTGACGCAGGGTGAAATAGAGAGTCGTATCAGATGGTATAAAATTAGAAGAGCAGATTGATACAAGGGTTGGAAATTGCTGCTAGCAGAGTTGCAGAGCCAAAGGCGACAAGCCATTCTGGGCCTGCTATTGGAGCAATTTCCTTCACTTGTTTTGGATTTGTTAAACCTGGAACATTCTGTCATTGTAACTGATATATTATTTTAATGCAAAAATACAAAGAGTTGGCATCTCATTGATAAGAAAGAAGGAGTCATTTTTTGCATGCAAGATTTAATGTTTTACCTTTCCCTTTCAAATTTCTAGGCTTTTAGGTGAAGTTTAATGCAAGTGTTCTTGGTTGCTTCATGTGAATGTCTAAATATGAAATTATAGTAAAAACCCCAGAAACTCGCACCTAGCTCATCTGGATTGTGTGAATTTGCAGATTCAATAGGTTAGGTTGCATGCAGAAAACTTCATTATCTTCAGTTTTGTCAAATCAAGATGGTAGCACTCTGGACGTAGTTTAGTGTCATTTTCATTTGCATTTCTTTTATTTTCAATTCTTTATTTTATTTTTGCATTTTAATTACCACCATTTAAATAAATAACTAAAAATCCATCAAAGTTCGAGATCGAAATATATTCATCTCTTGGATTTATTCACTTTGAGTCCATCGTAATTTCAAATTAAAATAAACCATAGTGCCCCTTGTTAACATTCACTTGCAACACTAAGGTATCCCAGCATTTAAATGGAACAAAATCATTGGTATACAAAGAGCTAGCATAACAGGAACCTTGGAGAAATTATCTATTGTAATTTCTTTGCAAGCAGAGGATTTTGGGACTCGGATCCTACCGAAGAGTATGTTTTCACAACTGGGTGAAAACACGACTCAACAAGTCTCTAACAATTCTCTTTATGCTTCTATGAGTTTGACAAATCACATTGGGTCTCTAACAATTCACTTTGTGATTTCCTACTAAGAAAGTTTTTCTTGGTGAGCTTGCTGAGTTTTGGACAGGTTCCGGTGGGGACTTGTGAGCAGTTTTGGATAGGTTTCGGTGGGGACTTGTGAGTAGTTTTGGTCAAGTTTCGGTGGGGACTTGTGAGCATATTTGGATAGGTCCTAGCAGAGGACTTGTGAGATGAGTTTGGTAGTTCTATCAGAGAACTTGAGGACAAAGGTGCACTGGTTCTATGAGAAGAACCTGAGGATAGATTTGGCAAGTCTTTGAGAAGGCTTGTATGCAGAGGATTGATTTGTTCAAGAGTTGGACAGATCTGAAAGACAGAGGAAGACTTGTACTAGACCGACTGACTATGTTTGGTATAGGTTGTTGAGTTGTTGTGGATGTGATCATAGAAGGCAGAGGTCTCTTAGGCTAAGCATTGAGGATAGGAGGTCTTCGGTGGAAAGGATTTCCACATGCTGGCAAGAGGTAGAGGCAGTTGATCTTTTGAGGGATCATTTCTAGAGCAGAGGGGAAGGTATCTCCTTTGAGCAGAGGCTCATAAATTTTGATTGGGGGAATGTATCTCCTTTGAGTAGAGGCTCATAAATTCTGATTGGGGGAAGGTATCTCCTTTGGTCCGAGGCTCATAAACATTGTAATTGGGAAGGATTCCCAAAGAGTTTTGAGATAACTTTTAGAGAAAAGTTTTGTGGACGTAGCCCAGCCATTCTGGGTGAACCACGTTAAAATTGGTGTCACTTTGTGGATGATATTGTGCATTGATTTGATATTTCTTTGGGTATATTGCTTTAATATTTTGAAGTATAATGGAAAAAGTATAAAGAGGTCTTATACTGTTCACCCCCCCCTCTCAGTATAAGCTTGTGTTCTTCACTATCCTAGAACAAATGGGCAGGCAGAAGCAAAAAATAAAGTCCTAGTATCTACTCTATATAAAACCTATGGAATAGAGGGATCATATTGGGAGGAAAGTCTACCGTCCATTCTTTGGGCATACAAGACAACTTTTAAACCTAAAATGGAACATACACCTTTCCAATTAATGTATGGACAAGAAGCAGTGGTGCTAGTTGAATTGTTGATACCAATTTTGAGAGTCACGATAGAGCACCACTTGGGTGATCAAGAAAGTTTGGAAGAATGACTAACAACACTAATCAAGTTAGATGAAAGAAGAGTCATGGCGCAATGGGTGATTGAGGTAGCTTAGAAAATATGGAAGGTGTGGCATGAAAAACATTTGAGGAAGTTAGAACTTAGTTTGGGTGACTTAGTTCTAAAGTTTAATGGGAAGTGAGAAATCAAGTCGGGTAAGCTAAAGATGTTATGGCTTGGTCCTTATAAAGTAGTTGAAGTAATGAATAATGGAGCAGTCAAGTTATAGAACTTGAATGGGACAAAGGTGCCCGATACTATAAATGGCTCAAATTTGAAGCCTTACAAGGTACAATGTTTATTCATTTCTTCAGAAGAAATTGAACGACGAAGATGAGCGAAAGCTCAAAATGAAGCTCATAGTGAGCTAGGTCCATCACAGGAGGAGCCTGACATAGGACTCACGCACTTATTTGTAGAAGGGGAGGAACCACGACCAACCATAGAACAGCAAGAGTTGGTACCTCAACTCGGAGAAAGAAGAAGATTACGAGTACATGTCATATTTGTTGATGGAACCGAGAGAGTTGAAGAAGAAGATGAAGAATGGATTCCTCCAAATGAAAGAGAACATAAGGAGATAGTACTATTACCCAAGAATAGGGGAAGGTAGGAAGAAGTAACTCCAATAAATAGAAATAGGATGTATCCTTAGGTAGAATGGAGGGAACTACCCCATCAAATGGAAGGACAAAGAAGGATACGACTAATAGTATGATACAAAGATAGAGTGGACACATTTGAAATGGAAGTTTTGAAGGAAGACGAGAATGAGACCATTGATCAAGAATTGGTTGGACTTACTCCACTAGCTTATATAGGGCTATTACAACAGAGAATACGACTACAAACTCAATAATTGCAAGAAGAATATCAAACATTGTGAGGTCATAATGTAATGTTGAGAGAGCAAATTATCCAGGAATTGGATGGCATGATACGTAGGTTGGAGGAACAAAGGGTAGCTAGGCTACAAGAAATTGAAAGGGAACTTGAGGAGGTTGAGGGATTAACTTTGAGAAGTAGTGGAGGAAATGATGGCGCAAGCACAAGATCATAGGTACCACCGAGTGATCCACCAATGACAAATGAAGATGCAAAGATACTGTGGTAAGACATTGAAGAAGCAACTACATCACCCAAACCACAAGGTAATGTATGACTGGATTTGAGTGACTCCAGTAGCGAAGGTATGCCTTGGCTTGTAATGGAACCTAGTACAGGAAGTAGTGATGAAGATGATCATCCAAAAAACCTTCAAAACCCTCAAGGTAATCGTGATCCCCCAGCAGGTACAATAACACACCGATAAATAGGGATACCACAAGGACATCAAACCAACCTTGAATCACAAGCATATATAATAGCCTATCGACAATTGAGAAGACAAAGGAGAGAAGTACAAAGATTGGAGATAATTATGAATTTGCCAACCAACTGGGCAGAATAGAGAGAAGAGAATTAGAATCATTCAAGTTATGAGATGGAATTTTCTGATGCATATAGAGAAGTTTTGGCAACATCATCACCACAAAGAAACTTCGAGGAAATAAGATAGAGATATCGCCTAGCACGTGCGGATTGAAGAATCAGAGCACTACGACAACTATCACCAAGTATAAGAAGAAGCAGAATTCCACTAGCCAATATTGAGTTGGTAGATATAACTCCTGATAACCGAACAATGGGAGGAAGAAATAGAGAAAGACCCCTAAGGCTTTAGCTAGGAAGGGGGGAGGTATTCAACTATGAAATGAATGAGGACAAGGTGATGTTACAATTAGAGGAGGAAGAGGGCAAGGAATATTTTGACCCCCTACTCCTAGATGGCTAGGAGATACACCCTTAGCTTGTATGAACTGGACTAGGAATCTATGAGGATTACCAAGAATTAGGGGAATCTTACCAAATCTCGCAAGGTGACAAACATGGGGACAACCATCCTTAATACGACAAGGACCCCAATGAGTAATGGGTGGTAGAGGATTACTCCGAGAAAGGGAGGAATCACCACTAGCATAGAGAAACCCAATGTCAAGAGGAATAGGATGGGGGAGACACTCGCATGGAAGAGGCCTTACTGGTAGAGGAAGAGTATAGTTTATAGACGTAAGAAACCAAGGATAACTAAGAATTTGATCACCAAGTATAGAGCCAGAATTGATCCAAGGGGATAGGTGAAGAAGTCACTCGAATGATAGTAGAGTATTAAGGACACCGCTACCAAGGGACCAATCACCTATGTGACAAGGAGAAAGGACACCAGGTGAAGATACTCTAACTTGCAATTGTACAATTCCAAATTGTACACACGAAAGAGGAAGGCCAAGGAATTCGGTAACATCACAAGTGGAGATGGATCGGCCTAGGGACCAAATACCGACATGTGACACAACCACTCAGAACGTTACAGTTGAACCTCCAAGAGAGGAATTTTATGGGATCATACAAGTGAATGTCATTGTACGATTGCCAAGATGGTAAGTGTAAATAGATTAGGATTGAAAAAAAGAAAAAAAAAAAAAGAAAAATAAAAGAAAAATAAAAGTGCCTTAATTGTGAAAATCCCTTGGGATGCAATTAAGAAGGAAGTAGGTTGAAAACCGAAAACGACGACCTCTTCAGAGAGAAAGAAAATTGAAAAATTTCTCTAAGTATAAGATCGTACAAGTCAAGATTGAGGATGGAAAAAGCAAAATTATGAGATCGTACAAGCAAAATTGACAAAAGGACATGAGAAATCATACAAAATGACATGTTATACGATTTGGATCATACATTGTATGGTTTTAAGCATGTTGTACTATTTTCAACTACCCATTTAATGTGGCATGCATGGGAAAAAGCAATGGTTGGAGGAAAAAGCGAGAGAAAAAGAAAATTTTTTCAAAAATAGGTTGAGTTGTCAATCATCCATGCAAGGAGAAAGGAAAACATGCAAAGTGGCACAATTTAGGATAAATTGGATTAGGGTTTAGTTAGGGTTTCGAAATGCTTTAAATAGAAGGTAAAATTGCAAATTTCATTAAACCATACAAAGATATTTGAATTTATTTTAGGAGGACGAAGGTGGAAAGCGTGCACTTAACAAAGGAGACTACATGGGCAGAAAATTTCATCAGCAATCTAAAATTATGAGGACCCATTTCAATTAGCACCAAGGAGTACTTTTCATTTTTGGAGAAATCAAACCAGGGAAGGAAGAGTTTGACTCCACAAAAGGGAAATTTCAAAGTCTAGTTAGGAAGTACGAAGAATAGTAGTAGAAGGTGGCCAAGTACAAACTAGGTGGTGGAAAATCATACATTAGGGTTCGAAACAGTGATAACTTGGAGCCAGAGGGAGAAATTGCAAGGAAAAGTGATATTGAAACCCTAGAATCGAACAAATCAGGTAGAAAGTAAGCTAGAAAAGATAGGGAAATGAAGGAGAAGTCCATACAACCATCAAAATACAGCCAAAAATTTATCAATTGAAGATAAATTGTGCCAGAGGTGGAGAAGTGGGAAAATTGCTACCAAAAAGCATTGACAAGGAATATTGGGGTAATCCGACAAATGGGTTGGTGAAATATTCAACAAAGGAGGTCAAATTTTTATATTTTTTACAACCTAGGGTTTGGAAAGTCATACTGTACAATTTTTAAGGTGAGTTGTATGATTTCAGGAGAAGATAGTACAATTTTTGGTGATTTTCAGGTCGTTCTGGGTAGTTTTAACAAATCGTATGAAATCATATAGAATTGTACGGATTCCATGGAGGGAGGTAGCCAAAAAGTGTCATTGTATGGAGTAGTGCCACTCTGTATGATTTCATGTTGTAGATGTACGATTTGAGGAAGTTGTGGTAGTTTGAATATTCAAGATTGAGAATTGAATGGTGAGAAAGAAATAGTGTATGATCTGGAAGTGGTTATGGAAGGTGAAATCATACAAGCATACAAGGGGGAGCATACTATATGATTTGCAGTAAAATTGTATGATTTTGAGAATACTTATGATTGCGGATATGGTGATGTTTGGATGATAAGTTAACCGGGAGAATGGTGAGAGAATGATCTCAACAGAAGAGTTCAGACATCGATTAAGGTGGATTACGACCAATAGAGTAGAAAGGTCACCTGGACCCCTACACGAGAGAGAAGCATATCCATGATAGTACCAAGGGTGAAAATTTCAGTCCCACGATTGGCATGGTACTCATCCTTGGAGGAGAGGAGGATATAGGCCATGGAGAAGGTAGAACTATTGGCGGGATGATCAGAGAAGGACACCACCAAGGCACCAAGAGGAGAGAATGGCACAGGAAAGGACCTCAAGGAGGGAGTTAAGAAGTGAAGTACACATTCCAGATCAGGATGAGGATCTGAGTAGCGGACCTAAGGAAGGTTAGGTGGAGATCACAAATATTGCATTTGTGCAGCATGGAGTAGATACATGCAGGCGGTGGTGGAGCGATAAGCGAAACATAAACCACCCATGGAGAAAATAGTTCGAGAAATCTAGTGTAGCTGTTATAGCACAAGTACCACCACACCAAAAACATTTCTTCTATAATTACTTGTTGCAAATGGTCCAGGCATATAATCCTGCGACCCGAACTACTTTCGTTAATGTGGATAAAAGGTCGATGAAAATTGAAGTGATCGTAGATGCATTCAAAAAGACATTCGGATTGCCAACATATGGCATGAAGATAGTTAAGAAGTTTGTGGATCCGATTGAATCATATCGCATCATTACCACATTGACTAATGTGAAGTCATTGGCTACTACAAATATCTCAGGTGCAGGGACTCGAGGGATCAAATAGAGCCAACTGAAAGGATATGATTGGCCATGTGTGATGAATACAATAATGGCTTGACTATCAGGTGACACAAGGTCCATAGAGATGCCTATTTGGATGGCTCAATACGTAGAAGGTATAACCCAAGGAATCTAGTATGATTGGGGTACCTATCTAGAAAGAAAAATGCATGAAGTATTGATGAAGAGACCAAAGAATTTTAGAATGACCTTCCATGCCATTGGATTATTGTTGAATGCTATCATGGAATGGGGGATCCGCTTTCCAGGTTTGATAGAACCTCAAGAAATTGGAGAAGGACAGCCAACCATATTGATATGGGTAAAATCAGTACCCATTAAGAAGGTGACTCTAGAGAAGCCTCAAACCAAGAGGGATCAACAAGGTGTGAAGGTATCAGAAGACACCCCTTCGAATGATGAGGATGTACATCATCAAAGGAAAATACCAAGGAACTTAGAACCTAAATTGGAACAACAAGCAATACAACAATGGCAGTAGGAGCAGCCACCAATTCAGGAAGGGGAGGAAAATATGGAGAGACGAGTAAGCCCAATTCAAATAAGAACAAGACGACAACGAGAAATAATGGCAAAGAACCCCATTTTAGAAAAACAAGAGGAACCTACACAAAAGGAACAATAGGAGGAAGAAAAATCAGATTTAGAAAGGACAGAGTTGGAGGACTAGAGTTGGGCAGCAATAGAGAAAATTGTGGTATCTCCACAAATTTTCCAATGGGATGAATTTGAGATTTTAGATACCTCAAAATTTTTGAAGGATATGGAGGTGAGGCAAATAGCATAGGAAGTGGCAGTTACCACTCAGGAGGACACTGAAGCAAGAAGGGAAGCTTCAGAAGAAGAGGCTAAAAAGAAGAAGAAGAAGCCCCATTACAAATTTGTGATGGGAGGAAGTTTGAAATAGAATAACCCATGTGATGCACAAGAAGAAGTAAAGGCATCACAAGAACAAAAGGAACCTATTGTTAAACAAATCACAGTGATGGAAATTCAACACAATGAAGAACATGTGATGGAAGAACAATAGGAGGGCAATGTTGAACAAGAAGTAGCCCAAATAGTAATGGAAGAGCAATAGGTGGGCTCTACTAAGCAAGAAAAATCCCAAGAATAGATATAACAATAACAATATCAATAGGAGATTGTGTACATAAAATATGATGAGGAGGAGAATATTGTAAAATAGACTCCACCTCGAGAAAATATAGACACAGTGAGAGCACTTCGAGAGCTTGGAGGAAGCTCTAGTTACCACATGGAAGAAGAAGAAGAACAAACTCCTACGAAAGAGGAATGATGGAGAATGAAAATGAGTTACCTCTTGAAGGTACCGCAGTTTGGTAGAATTGAAATCGAAGAGGAGGCAAGAGGAGTAGAAGATGATGTGGAACACTTCTTCTCATAGATAGGTGATGCCATAGCCAGCGCCAAATTATAGTTTTGTATTGGATGTGTGGGAGAATTAAAACTGTGGGAGGAACAAGTGTCTCTCGAACTAGAGAAAATAACAGAATGGGTGAGCAATAAGGAGTGTACAAGGAGAATCATAGATATTCATGTACAACACCCA
Source organism: Wollemia nobilis (assembly GCA_028583015.1). Classification (NCBI taxonomy): domain Eukaryota; kingdom Viridiplantae; phylum Streptophyta; class Pinopsida; order Araucariales; family Araucariaceae; genus Wollemia; species Wollemia nobilis. The sequence continues at coordinate 7,370,528 of JAQPPZ010002447.1, read as the reverse complement.
TGGAAGTTACCTAGGGAAGAGGTAACCACAATGGTGGAAAGAGATGACTTGCTAGGAGTGATAACCAACTATCGACAACATTCGAGATTGTACTTGGATAAAATTAGTCACCCGACTTGTCCAATGAACACAGGAGAATTGGAGTACAAGAGGGTCACTACAAATGTGGCTATCACTCTGAGGAAGTTGAACTTTCTCATGCATTGGATAGAGTGGTTGAGCATTGGATTGGAGCATGTTTATCATCTCAAGGAAGCTCAAAGAGGGGAGACGAAAGCCACTCGAACTGAATTGATTGCAATGGAGGAAGAATTGCAGAAGTATAAGGCTGTAGCAGAGGAGAAAATAAAGAAACTAGAGGAATATTTGGAAAGCATAAATACTGAGTCTAAGACCAGAGTTAATGTGCTTGAAGAAGAGAAGTGATAGATCTCCCAAATGGCAGAAGATAGGATTAAGGAGTTGGAGGCACAACTCAAGGTAAAATATGATCATATGGCAGCTCAGTTGGCTAAGAAGAATGAGCAAGTGGCAACACAGGCCAAACAGATTGAAGAAATTCAAAAGGACAACAAAAGATACAATGAATTGGTCTTGGAGAAGCAAGCACAATTGAAGGTCAGAGAAGAGACTGTTCATGCCTTGGAGGTAGATATCCATCACCACCTGGAGACTATTATGAAGAAGAATGAGGAACTTCAGGTGGCAGCCCGAACAGAAGCCCACTTGTAGGAAAAATTGAAGAAGAGTACCACCGATCGGGAAAAGCAAATGATGGAATTCCTAAAGATTGCCGAAGAGAAAGCTAATTTCCATGGGGTGAAAGCAGTTGATATGGGAAGCTACGCAACAAAGTTGAAGACTGAACATGTAATTCTTCAAGCCAAAGTATCTAATCTATAGGAGATAATTATGGGCTATGAAGCTCAACCAAAGTAGAAAGGTCAGTCGATGAGGACACCGACCAAAGTAAAAGGGGGGCAGATGTAGGCAACAAATCCTCCTCCCAGAAGAAGAGAAAATGATCAAAGGATTTGCTCAATTTTGATAGTTTGCCCAAGTTTTGGTAAACCATACAGGTAGGGGCAAACCATACAACCAGGGGACCAAACCATACAAGGCAGGAGCAAACCGTACAAGGTGCACCGAAATGTAATGAAATGCACGAGAAATGTAATTTCGGGATAGAATGGCGCATGAGTTTGCTAATTAAGGTTTTGGACTTAGTAAAAGTCTAATTTTATGTATTTTTTTAGGGATGGGCAGTTTTAAATAACTAATTTCCTCAAGAATCACTTTGGAATGGCCTGGGAAATGTTATATAAGGCCCCATTTTCAAATTCGTAGGTCTGGTTGCTAAGAGATATGTAGAGAGTACTTACTGGTTGTAATCCAATGAGATGTTTTGTTACTTCTGAGTTATTGTAGTAGATTGATAGAACAACCCTGTTGTAATGAAATTGATGATATAATGGAATATAAATGTGTTGTTACAGGTTGTGTACGATCCTGGCAATGATGGATGATGATTTATGGTGAAATCTTGATGCATGTGTTTTCTGGTAATTGTGTTAGCATAGTTTTATGCATTGTTGCAACATATTGTAAGAAATATAGCACTGGTGGAGCTTGAGGATTGATATGTGAGTGTGGAAGCAATTATGATGATATCTTGAACCCTGTTGTATGATTTTTGTACGTAATCAGTTGAATGGAATCTCTCACAAACCTAGTTAAGATGTTTTGCATGTCCTGGAAGATGGATTAATTGGCATATGAAATCATTACAAAATATTCTTGAGAGAGATTGAGGCATTGGAGCATCTTATTTGGAACCTGACTGTACATTCATTTTGTGTAAATTGTACATCAGAGTTCATACAAATCGTACAAAGGAAATTTACCCGATTTGGTAAATTGAGCGATGGAGATCGACTTACCCGATTTGGCAGTTTGAGGGAATCGAGTTGAACGGTTACAAAACTATGTACGACAGCCTCCAAAAGTGAATATATCAGTTTGGATGAGTACAAAAGCATATAAACCTTACCATTGTATGATTTGGAATCGTACAGTGTGAGAGTTTGACCTCCGTACAAGTTGTTCAATTATCGTCAAAGGGTAGTTCGAAGGACGGTATGGTTGTACGATTTGGTAGCCAAGTTGGAAATTGTATATTGATCATTCCTAACCCTAGATAATCACCTCCCCACTGGGAATACTACACCCCTGTGCTACACATTAGTGATCTATTGAATTTGAGAACAAGTTGTGTATGAGTATTGATTGAAATTGGAAATATTTGAGATAGGGTTTGAGAACAAGTTGTGAATGAGCATTGAATGATAATGGGAATAAAAGTGCAAGTGTTTGAGAATATAGCTGTGCATTAATTTGGATGAATCTTAAATGAAAGTGCAAAAATTAAAAATCAGATTTATGAAGTAAATTTGTATGTTGTTTATGTTTGGATTTAAGCATTGTTTGTATGCAAGAATCAGAAATGTTATGAGCAGAATTGAGCAGGTTTTATGAGCATATTTGAGCAGGTTTATGAGTAGGTTGTTATGAGCATAATTGAGTAGATTTTATGACTATATTTGAGTAGGTTTATTAGTAGGTTTTTGTGAGCATAATTGAGCAAGTTTTGTGAGTATAATTGAGCAGGTTTTATGAGCAGATTTGAGTAGATTTATGAGCAGGTCTTTGTGATTAAATTTGAGTAGAGTTGTGAGCAGATTTGAGCGGGTTTTTTAAATAAATCAGAGTAGAGGGTATTGGTGTCTCTTGTGGATATAGGTCCACAAATCATAGTAGAGGGGATTGAGGTCTCCCATGGATAGAGGTCCATAAACTTGAGAATAGGGGATTGATGTCTCCTTTGGGTTGGTGCCCATAAACATTGTAATAGGGAATTGGTTCCCAAGAGATAGGTTGAGGAAATTTATAAGAAATATTTTCTTTGTGGACGTAATCCACATTTGGTGAACCATGTTAAATATATGTCTCTCATGTGTGTGATTATTTGTGCACTATTTTATTTACTGCATTGATATTATTATTGTTATCATTTGGAAATAAAAGTAAATTTTTTTATCTTATATTGTTCACCTCCCCTCTCAGTATAAGCTTGTGTTCTTCATATTACTTTAGGGGGAAGTTAGCTACTTACTTCAATCAATGTAATAAATGCACAAGTGTTAATGTGTAATTTTTAATGTACAAGATGTCCCCTTGTACAACTAGGTATAGTGTTGGCCAAGGAATTTATCTTGCTATATAAAGTACCTCATAGTGATAGTTCATATCAAGTTCATATAAAGCATATAAAGTGCATTGTATCAAAGAGTAGTAGACAGTGGTAGAATTCCTATATGGAGTACAATGTATTTATTTAGCTTATATTAATGGAGTGACCATTACCTCCATACTATATTGTATTTTTACCACTTTCTATTTATAGTATATTTTAGTCATATTGCAAAATTACTTTCTTTCATATTTTTTGCATTTTATGAGGACCTATGATAATTCTCTCCCACTGCATATATCCTTAAAATATAACACCTTATGGTACAATTTTGTGTGTGCAATATATGCATAAGTGTCATTTAATTATGTGTGCAAGTGTGAATAGTGAGAAAGTGTGCAAAGTATTATAGACTAAAGTGTGCAAGTAAATAGAAAGTCAAAAGTCATGTATACAAGTGGCAATATGAGAAGCCAAAGAGCATGATATGTTTGTGTTATTCATATAATATGAGAGCAATAGAAAAAGAGTTCAAGAGTCACATTTCTAAGGTCAAATTATAGAGAAAAAGTGCCATGTAATGTATAACAGATCACATTCAAGCATTGATAATATTGAAGCTTGTATGCAATTTTTGAGCAATTTTACTGTAAGTTTTCTTCGTGTTATTGCATGAATTACATTGATAATTTTATTAATATTATTTTTATTCTTTTCCTGAAGTTATATTCATTATTTTTGGTCATTAATATATTGATTGCTCTTATATTTGAGACTACTCAATATCTAAAATATTGGGACCTGAGATAATTTTTCTAAAAAGCCTATAGTCATATCAAAGATACTTCAAGTAGTTTCTAAAGATAGCATTATATTTTTTTGTGTAAATATTTAAATGAAAATGGAATGATAAGTTCCAAGTTTGAAGCTAACATAAGAGAAAATCTTTAGTATGAATTAAAATTGAATTTAGAAGAGTCACTTGAAGGAAACATAGACTCATATTAATTTAAATCTAGAATATATAGATTGATAGAATAAAGGGAGTCATTTCAAGATTCCTATATTTGAATATGTTTGAGAGATATTTCATTTTTTTTGTGTCTACCAATTCAAACATAAGACAAGTGAAGACAAGGACTCTATTCAAAATCAATATTAAAGAATGACATCCAAAGAAGATATTGTCACAAGCAAAAAATTAGACATGAGAATTGGATAGGGTGATATTCTAATTAATTGGATTAAAAAATTATTCTCTAAAAAAAGAGAACCAAAAAATAATGGTCTAAGCCACCAAAGGAGAAGAAATCACCAAGACAATTGGAAGTAGATAAAGATCTAGTGTACTCAATGTAGGAGGAAAAAAATTCATAAGTATTGTATTCAAAGTAGAAGGGGGATGAAATTTTTGTGATAATAGTGTAGACACCAAATTGCAACCATTAATCCTCCATCCTAACCATCCCACCACCCACTGGTCCACCATACACCTTTCTTGCCTTCAAAAGGCCCACTTTAGCCCTTTCTTGCCATTTCCTAACCCAATTGGGATTATTTTAATATTATTTAATATTATTTTATATTTAATATAATATATTATATTATAATATATTTATTATAAAATATATATTTATAAACTCAATTAACCACAACCGTTCGATCCAATCTAATCTCCACCGTTCATCTTCATTAATCCATGCCACATCTAAAAAGTAATATCAACATTAGGATCTAATTTAATCTTAGCCACATGATCAAAAGTGTAAGGCTAAAACCCTAAGAAAATCCTAGGTTGGATTATAAATAAGGGCATTTGTAAATGCTCAAACCCTGGAACCCTGATATTAGAATTTGCATCTTGAAGAGATCATTGGTGAAGCCCTAGTGAAGCAGAAGGAGATAGAGCCCCAAAAATCCAAAGCCCTAGCTAACCAATAGGACTTCTACTATTCCAGCCATCCCTCATATTTGTCCTTTCCACATTGCCCTACTCCATTTTCATCGTCACCACTTCCGCCCATCCATCACATCCCACACGATCGGCTTCTATAGATCCACCCTTATCCATAGGTGCCATCTCGATCTTGTAAAGCTCATTGTAGAAGATTGTCAGGCACCCACAAGATCTTGCCATTTAGTAGGTGTACACTAGAGCCTACAAATTTTACACCAGAGCCTACCAAGTGAATGCCCGAGCCTACTATTATCATCAAAACATGAGTCATATTCTACTATGTCACGCCATATGTTGTTAGAACTGCAACAACGAAACAAGGTATCATCACAAGAAAGCTATATCATTATTTTTTTATTCTATTACAAGATCTGTATATTTATCATGCAATTTGATCTATTTTTGGTTAGGGTTTATTGATATATGAGGGTTTCACACTATGGATCCCTCATAGGTGTTATTAATCTCTTTATTTGTTTGTGTGCATGAAGGTCTATAGATTCTATTCATTGCTGAATGGTTGTTGAAGCTGGAGTGGTCCGAGATCGGATACCTGAAGCCCGCTCATTCCGTTGGAAGTGAGGATACACTATTTGAAGACACTTCATTACTATAGCTAGGGTTTTAGAGAACCCTAGCATATTGTAAATATTTGTATCAAAGGCACACTGAGTATAGATTGTATCAAAAGGAGTTTATTAGCTCCCTCCATTTATTGAATAAATTTATCTATTTGTGCAATCTTGTGTTTCCTTGAGTTATTTTATTTCTTTATTATTTTAAGTGTCGTGTTCTTGTCTTCACAAATGGTGATCATGGTTGGACCCCACAAGGGTTTAATTATTTAATTATTTACTTCTGTTTGTTGCATAGTTTTCAAGAGCATAGAAATCACTGATTTCATTGTTAGGGTTTTTGAAGCACTCTGCATCACTTTCAAATATTATGTAGGCATTTAGAAGTGTCTATAGAAAACCACAGACACTTTGTTGCACCTACATAGGTGCCCAGTCATTCCTGACATTGATTTGGAGCAGATATAAGGCTTCCAAGTAGGTTCCATAATCTTGGTTTACCATTTAGTGATTTACGTATTCTATATTCTGCTGCTGTATTTTTGCTATTTCTGGGTTTAACATTAGGCAATCTGGGAAAGAATCCTTAGCAAGTCACATTTAGGGTTTGTGTGTATTTAATTATACCAAATTCATTTCTTGTTCTGAATTTGTGGATCTAGGTTATTGTTTGCATTTTGAGTGCATATGAAATAGAAAAGCATCCTAGATTTTGTATTTTAGGGTTAAATATCACTTTAATTTTATGTATCTAAATAGGAAAAACATCTTGATGCATAAAGTAATCCTACCCTAGGTTGTCTCCTTTGGCATAGAGGTGGATGAACCCTCCGGTTGCTCTTGTGATTTTAATCACTTGTAGGCAGGGTATTTTAAGGGTGTACTCTACACTCTTTAGGTAAAATTTGTGTCTTTGTGTTGGCTTCTGATTTAGATTAGTAAAGTTAGTAATATTTAATATTGTTTGCACACCACAGAGAATAAGAGATCTAATAAAATTAATCACACACACTTGCATGGTTCACAATTTTAATAGTAGTGGCTAGATTTCATCACCAACCATTACTTGAGATCTAGTGACAGTGGTAGTGATTTCCATCCACCAATATCTACCCTAGAAACCATAGGACTACCCCCGAGTAAACTTTTTGGAGTTCATTACCAACAAGAATCTCGTTGCCCTGGCCAGCCTTAGTTTTTACCTTTGTTTTCTTTAAACAATATTAAGTTACATAAAAAAACATAAGCCAACAATTCTAAAAAGAATCTCATATTAACGAAAGAAAATAATTAACGAACAAGGTACGCCACACACAATGAAACCTAGGATTGATTGTTTTCTTTACTATAAATTCTAAATCCATTTTTAGTTTGTGTGATTTAGATTAAACTTTGAATATTTGGTTTAATTAATTTATGGTACTAACGAGACAACAAAATAAAATAATAAACCAAAGTAGTTTAATGGAAAACATTTCCCATGCTCCCGCTACTTTGGTAGCCCCATCCAGTATGGTTCAAAATACTTTGTCTGGATCATCACATCCATCCCTATCTCAAGTAGGAACCCCTTCACACAATGTGGAGACAACCACCACCTACATAGACATGGATAAAGTGAAGGCTATCTACAAGTCTTCTAACTATGTCTTAGAGCCCCTTAGCCAAGAGGGTTTTGAAGAACCCAAATTGGCTACCTCCTACCATACCCAAGGATATCATAATTTGGGTTATGAATATGGTATGCCTTCTTCCATGAGCCAACCACAACAAAGCCCAAGTGTTTCAAACACTTACCTCACATCCACCTATTCCAACCCATCGTATGAGGAGTATGTCAATGCTACATCACAAATCCCTAACCACAAAGTGGTCACATCAAATACAACTTTTGCCATCCCCATGACTTCTCATCCATCATCATCCACCCCTCCATCATCTTACTTAGCCACCATATCCATGTCTTCTCATCCATCATCATACACCCCTTCATCATCTCACTTAGCCATAATACCCATGTCTTATCATCCATCATCATCCACCTTCCCATCATCTCATCCAACCACAACCCCATCCTTTGATACATGGTCAAATCAAGAACTTACAGACACATTAGAGCTCAAATAGGTTGATTTCACAACTAAAAAAAGAAAAAAAATCGATTAACACAGACCCTATGACCCAAGTAGTTCCAAATAAACCTCCACTTACCAATCAAAATCTGGCATGGGTTCCCCAAACTTCCATAGTGTCCATACCTAATCCACCATCAATACACACATCAACCATACCAATTACCATTTTCGCATACCAACCACACAACTCATTCTACCATCAAAATCTTCATCAATCATCCCATACTTCAATCATCAATATTCACCACACACCCATCCTAACTCATTTCACAATACCATGCTGGTCACACCCCAACATCTACCATCCAACCCATCAACCAACCACCATATAATCCAAGGTCCTGACATTCCAGCAGAAGATCTTATATTCCAGGCAATACAAAAGCAAATTGATCAATTGATGCAAAATTCACCAGGAATAACGAGTCAAAATATCACATTAAGCCAACTGATCCATCAACCAATCCACCCTTTGGTACCATCACCACCATATCCGATAGATTTTACGATACCAAAATTCAACAAGTTCAGGGGAACTGAGGATCCTAAGGAGCATGTGAGTTCATTTGTCCATGTATGTTTTCAAATTAGCGATTATAATGCTTTTATGCTCAAAATATTTCCTTAAACATTAAGGGAGATGCCATTGAATGGTACAATCAATTACCTACACATAGTATTTATACTTTTGATCAATTGATAGATCTATTCTTGGAACGCTTCACCCTTAATATTAGAAAGAAGGTGTCCTTATTAGATATATATTATTTGAAATAATGGGATTATGAACCTATCTATTATTTTGGAAACTATTTGAGGGCAGTCATAACCAAGTTGCCATTCTCCCTCCCAATGGAAGAAATTATCAAACTTTTTACCAAGAGTTGCTTAAAACCCATCTCTTGTATGCTACAACTCAATACTTATAGAACATTTGAGGAGGCTTTAGCACAAGCTAGTGTCATTGAGGAGATAAAAATCCAAGAGGGTGTCATTAATCATAAGAAGAAAGAGTGGCAAAATAGGGGCCAATACCAAAATAATCAAACTGGCCAAACCAAATCAACACAAGCCTCAACGGATAACACAACTAATCAAGTCAATCAAGTGGTCATGATCTAGCCTGTAATGGCTCAAAAACTAGTGCAAAAACAAATTGCCTATCATGCGGTCCCATAAATAACCCAAGCACCAACGATACAAAACATAGCGCCAACTATGGAACAACCTACTCATCGCCAATTCAATCGGCCCCAATGTCAATATACTCCTTTAGAGGAATCGTATTCATCCATATTTTGAATGTTGTATGAGACCAATAAATTAGTCTTGTTGGACATTAAGCCCGATGATCCCACCAAAAGGCCTAAAAATTATAGAGAGCACTTTCTTTACCCATACCATCGGCAAAATGGGCATGATATCAGTTCCTGCCATATGTTCAAAAACATAGTGCAAGACCTCATAGACCTAGGGGCCATTAATGTGGATAACCCCTTAGCTTCACAAAATAAAAATTTGGGCATACATAAGACACCTCTATCTAACCATGGGGAGGTCCAACATAATGTAGGAGGTAACAATCAACAACCACCTCCTAATCAAGTAAATCATGTCCAACAATACCAAATTTTTGTAGGAGCAGTCCATGTGGTCACTAGAGGGCAAAGACAAAATCAACAAAATCCTCAACAATATTAGAAACCACCTCCCATACAAACATCACCAAATCCATCTCTACCAATAAATCTATCCAATCCATCCAATCAGCCCATCCTTCGTCTAGTTTTAAAATGGCATCAGCCAAAATTTTTGTGTATGAGATTATCCAACAATCCCCTAGGCATAGAGAATATTTAATGGAAATACTCAAGTCAATTGATTTAGAATACCAAGACTCTAATGCTTTCAAAAAAATTGTAGGGAGTGTTAGAACGTGTATGGAGCCATCAATTACCTTTTATGACTTTGAGGTAAAATCAATGAATTCAAAATTAGTAGATCCTCCATTGCACATAATGGCCCTAATAGACAGAAAGCCATTCAAAAAAGTCCTTATTGATACCAGATCATCAATCAATATCATTACTACTACCACCCTTATCCACCTCAAATTACCTCCATCCCACATTTCCAAATAATCATTCACCCTCAAAGCATTTAACGATGATTTGTGTACCACAATTGGCACTGTTGTTTTACCTATAGAAGTAGGGGCCAGAACATTGCACACCATGTTTCACATATTAGAAGGAGCCATGGTGTATAATATACTCCTTGGTAGACCTTGGATGAGGGAAATGAAATGTGTTCCTTCAATTCTCCACCAATGCTTAAAATATGTTCATGATGGACAAGTCCATTGCATCCCTGCGGATGTCGAACCTTTTAAGTATTGTAATTTTATTTCAAATCCTTATGAATTCATGTTACCCTCCACCCATTTATTCTTGGAACCATCATAAAATTCATCCACATCATCTCTTAATCCTCATTATTCCAATCCATCTACATATTCTTCTAAAACTCCCATCGTAGAGGAGCTACCTGTCGCATCACCTTCTCAAACATCCATTTCTTCTTGTACATGTGGTCACAGTCAATGTATTGTTAGCACATCATACATCATGTCTACCCATTCATCCATAACCACTTCTTATGTTCCATAATTGCCCCATCCTCCATATTCTAATTCTACACCGCCATCCAATCCCAGTCCATCAGCCTATGTTTCACAAATAGAACTCTCAGATTGTGACATATTTAATTCACCACCATCCATAACCAATTCAAAGGCATCTGATTCCCCACCATAAACCATGCCAACCCAAGTCAAAGTCCACATCACCAATCCTGGTATAGTTTAATATGTGGTCCAATACATAACCATCATACCCCTAGACATTCCAACACCCAAATATTTTGGATGTTCATGAGACCGTTCTTTATCCATAGGCATTATTTACGACATGAGTGCAGCTCCAAATAACATTAAATTTGTTTATGGAGGGTTTGATTTCTCAATTGGGGGAAACCCACCCTAAGAACCACAAGAGCCTAGGCATGCTAATATACCTAACATAGAGGATTTTCCCGCTGGCTACTTTAACATGTTCAATTGGAAAGGTTAAGGTCTAGGTTCCCATGAGCAAGGAATGAATGATATTTTAGAGGTCCCATATAGAGGCGCCCATGATTGTTCTGGTTTAGGCTATACCCCATTGTCTTCCACCACTTCTCTTGAGCAAGCCTTTAAAAATCTTAGCCTCAATGATGAAGATCACCCCATCCACCCATTACCATCAACATCTTCTCTCGAATAGGCCCTTCAAGAAATTTGCATTGATGAAGTAGACAAAGATGATCCCATCAACTTCTCCTATCATACATTTGATTCTAATTATAAAAGTTATGAAGAATTTGAAATCATGTCAAACGCTTCTAATGATTCTGAAGAGGAGTCACATCCCATTGTCACCATAATCCAACAGGAAGAGTTTTACCTTCGAATTTTCCCCATCCATCATCCCATATTTCATTTGCTTCTTCCACAAGAACAAGCAGACCCCCCAATAAATCCACCTTGATCCCCACACATAAGCCAAGAAATGTAACATATGTACATATTTCAAAAAAAAAAAACAAAACAAAACCCAAAAAAAATGTGTTGCTCATGTTAATGTCATGTATATTACAGGGATAACACCATTCGACATCGGTTCAACTCCAATAATTCCATCCACGCATCCATCCACACCATCCTTCCTTCCACTAAGTCAATATGAATCCTATTGACTCATTCACCCTACTTCACAATCCATATGATTTGGCTAGGCCAATTCCAATTGACATTAGCCTTATTGACTGGGACCAGATTTCCTCCCCACCCTCCTTTTTGGAGCTCATCTTATCCGAGGAAATTCTAAGGGCTTCGGCCAAATCTATTCCTGCTTCATCGCCACATTCACCCACATCACATAAGCTTAATGGAGCAATACGCATTTGCATTAATTTTTGAGACCGCTCCTAGCTCCTCCTTATCCGAGGGTCCTCTTCTATGCATAATTGGATTATCATATATACATGGTTTTTTGCACTAAAAAAAAAAATCACATAGGCATGCACACATTGCATACATTCCATTTGCATTTATATTTAAGCATTTGACATGCATCTTAACTTTTTGCATTCATACATTATTTCATTCACATACATTAAATCATAAATATTCTATTTCATTGTACAATTTCCATTTACATATCAATACTCCATTGCATTAGGCATATACATTTGCATTCATTACATACCATGTTCAATGATCAGACATAGTAATGATGATATGGTCATAAAAAAGTCAAGTTATAACAATTGGGGGTACCTAGTTTAAAGAAACCATGCAATCCTCACAAAAGTCATATGTCAACCACATCGCATGCCAAAATCACAAAAGCCTAGATTTTTAGTCACTCAGCCATTACTAGTATAGCAAGCAACCTCCAAATGGATGTCTAATTTTCTTTGGGACCAATAACACACTTTACACACTAAGAAAGTCTTGAGCATTACTGATTGATTTTGAATATAATCCTAAAACTACCACACTTCCTCACATCTTAAGAACATTTTGAGTTAATTAGGGTTAGTACCATACTTGGGTAGCACCTTGAGGCAAAAAGGAGATACCCCTCGCTTGTCCCATCATGCAACATAGTCCAAAAATAGTTGTTCTCACCAGCACCATAATTGCTCTAAAAAACATAAACATAAAAACATAGAGTAGTAAGTATAGGGTCAAAATTCTCATCACACTTTGGTTAAGAATCCGATTCCCAAAAGCTCTATACAAAACTAACAAATAAAATCCCAAACACCCTTGATCTCTAAAGTCATAATGATTCAAACTACACATCCTTGGCAAGGATGGGTAATCATCCCCAAGGCCTAAAATGATCAATCCCATTGGACTATGGAGTGAATATCCATCGAGGCTATAGACGCTTGACTAGAAGTGGAGTAGGCTCATGCAAGACGACATGTCTCTCCTTCAAAAAGAGAGACCTATGACTACACATAAGTACAGGCTAGCCTCTGGGTCATCTCCATAATAGGTCATGCCTAATTTACTCATAATGGGTTAATGAACTTCGCATGCACACCCATTTGTTCTTGATTGGATAGGGTTATTGTCATACTCAAGACTTGGTAATTGAACCTCACTCGCACACACATCTAGTCCTAAATAAAGTTAGACAACTTAGTGAGTTTGGTTGATGACACTAATATGTTTGAGTCTTTGAAAACCTTCCAGTATTTCATATCAACATCCATATCTTCTTCCATATCAAAATCGATATCTTCTTCCATATATGCTTCCATATCAACATCCATATCTACTTCCATATCAACATCCATATCTTCATTAAAAGTCAAGTTGCAAAAACGCCAACAAATTTGGTACCCCCGATTGCCAAACAATGGACAACAAAAATGGCCAATAAAATTTTTGAACTATAAAAAGATCATTCAAACACCATGCATTCCCCTCATATATTTTAGATTCATTATATATTTACTTGAATTTATCATCAATAGCACATCATATAACTTACATGAAACATTTGTAGGCAGCAAATCCACCTCCCAGAAGAAGAAAAAATTATTTGCTAGATTTTGACAGTTTTGGGAATAATTTACTCAAGTTTTGTAAAATTGTACAGTTGGAGCAAATCATATAGTGGTAGGCAAATCATATAGCTAGATTGGTAGACCATACAGAGTAGTAGAACATCATACAGGGTGCATCGAAATTCATTCAGATGCAAAGGAAATGTAATTTCAGGATGAAATGTCGCATTGATTTGCTAAACTAAGGTGTAAACTTAGGAAAATGCTGAAATAATATATTCAGTTGTATATGGGCAGTTGTGAATGACGGATTTTCTCAAGAACCACTTTGGAACAGCCTAGTCAACATTATATAAGGCCCCTTTTTTGAATGTGTAGGTTTGGCTACTATTTTACTGGTTATATAGACATATTTATGAGTTATTGCAATTACCTTGAAAGATTTTTCCATATTGTAACTGAATTGACAACCATTAATGATAATAAAAAATATTGTGGATGACAGTGTACAATCTTGTTGTGAATGGATAATGCATTGTGGATTAACATTATGTAATTGAGTTTCTACGTTACTGTTATATGTTAGTTTTAGCCTTGTTGCAACTCTGTGGAGAAGATGATCACTGGTGAATCATGGGGAATGATTTAGGAGCTTAGTGACATTGGTAAAGACATGTTGAAGCAGACTGTATGATTCTTGGATGGAATTACTTGTATAGAATCTCTCACCAGCCCGGTTTGAATGCTTTGTTTGTGAAAGAGATTGTCTTGTTTAGGCTGTTAAACCTTTACAAAACATCCCAAAGAGATATTGGAGTAGAAGAGCATAGCAATTAACACCTTTATGTACCTTTATTTCGTACATATAATACATCGTACATCATACAAATTGTACAAATAGTTGTTACCTGATTTGGTAAAATAGGTGATTGATAGGAATTTACCCGATTTGGCAGTTTTGGTGAATCGGCAGCCCCCAAAACAACATATGTCAATTTTTCTGAGTGTAAGATCATACCATCTTGGATACTATACTATATGGGATCGTACAATGTGTGTAATTAGGGTCCGTACAAGGAATTTATAGTTCGTACAAGGGTAGTTTGGGTGATTAGAAGATTGTCCGATTTGGTCATTGAGATAAGATTATCTTAGGAATCATTCTTGACTCTAGAAAATACCTCCCCACTAGGAATACTCCACCACTTTATTACATTTGGCATCGTTGCCTTATCGAATCTAGCATTCTTGTTAAAATGGGTCGAATTTGACTAAAAACTAGAGGTGATTTTTTATGACGGACACCAGTACACAAAGGCGTGGGAGAAAGGAACCATGAGACAACATTCTAGTAATAAGGAGCATAAGGATTTCTCAAAGAGGAAACACAAGTAACTCATATGAGAGTATGCATGAACCAGAGATAGATTAAGTTTGGACATCTGAAGAGGGAGACTTTGAGATGTTGATTGAGACAAAAGACGAGGAGGAAGAACCACAAAACATAGATGAGACAAGTGATAAAGATAAAGTTCATGATGATAAAGATTGGATGGTAAGACCTAAGGAAGAAGTAGCAAGGTTATAAGAGGGTGTAGAGGATGGGAGTCAGGCACCAGGTCAATGTGATGTAGGTACTTAGGAGGATATACCAATATCATCTCCATCAAACTAGCGAATAAGTTCACAGAGTGAGGACGCATGAGAATTTGGTCATTGAGTGGAGGGACAAAACAAGATACCTTGAATTGACACTTCTTATGACAATGGGAGTAAGACACCCCTAAGAGGAATCCATTTTAGAATCCATGGGATACCTCAAGTGAAAGCGACGACTCTCTCAAAATGGCTAACAGAGCTGCCAAACAAATATGTCCACCATTTTTGGGTGAGGGTAAGGAAGACCACACATGGCACGTAGGAACTTGCATAACTATTTGGAGAGTAAATGGTGTAGATAGATGATGAGGCCCAAAAATGCCTCATTATTGCACAATATTTGACTACCATATGATAAGTTAATTGCCAAATAGTTGACTAAAATATACTATTTGTTAAGTGTTTGCATGATTTTATGTTAGGAATACTATATCTCTATTTTTGACTATTTTCAGCATTTTGTGACTAATTTTGCTTGATTAAGTAGCAAGTAAAAATATGCATTTAAATTAACCAAATGTGGTATTCTGATATCCATTAACTTCTCAATGGTTTTTGAATGTTTTCCTGCCCTTCAACTTGTTTCAAATCCACATTGAAGCCAAAATTTTAGGGCTGTCATAAATCTAAAAATCTAAAAAAAACAGCATTATAAAAATCAGCAAGCTGTCACTTTATAGGAACACCTTGAAGTTGTCAAGAAAAACATGAGGATATGGATGAAATGAGTTAAGAAGGAATACGGAAGACATATGACCTATTTATAAGCATTCACACATGGTCTAAATAGGCAACAATAGGGTATAACAGAGCAGGGACAATTGTGCAGCACTATTACACTATTTCAGCATGGTTACTTGGTGAATGAAGTGTATAAATTCAGTAGTAACTTGATGTACTCCTTCATGTTGATATTTGAATAATTTTTCTATGTTCTAATTTGTTTTAATTTTCAATAAATGCCAATGTTTTACAACTGTGCAACAGAGTTGGAAAATGTAGTAATTTACCATGTAAATTCCAGCAAGCTACCAATGAATGGCAAGGCATGGAATTCACACATGGAGAGGAATGAAGGCTATTGCAATATGATCCTGAGGGCTAATACACTTGAGAAATGCAACTAAAATAACTTGAAGAGCACACAGTTGGTCATTCCGAAGATCTTTGAATTGAACAGGTATCTTCGGATTGAGAAATACAGTCTCTTCGGATTGAGCCACTTAGCTCCGAATTGAGAACATAAAGTGCTTTTTGAACTTTTGAATATGGAAAAAGGGAAATAAGGTTGAGAAGGTTAAGGAAAAATATCCCCCAACTATCTTCGTCATCCTTGCCGTCCAAAGCCACCATTCTTGGAAAAAGATCAATTGATCCTCTTCTAGGATAAACCCATAAATAACTGTAACATAATAGGAAGTTGTTTACAAGATAGAAATGGCATATTATGAAGTGGAGAAATATGTGTGAGATATTTCTAGACTCCTCCATGTACTCCCACCACTGAAGATGCTTTCTAAGGGCCAATGACTACTACTGCAACACAAACTGTCCATATTTGCATTTATTTCAGATCTAGAATTATTGGCAAATCACTGTAAAGTAGCACATAGGCTGATTTGAGCATGGGATATGTTTTAAATATTTATATAAATAACAAAAATCCATGCTTTGTTGAGTCAGTTAATAATTAGAATAGAGGAGAGTTTTCAATAGCAATAATTAGGACTGTACAATAATTTTTTGTAACAATTTTCAACATGTTTTGTCATCAATAAAAGTGCAGTTATTTTATCATTTTTTGTTCTGAGTGTTAATTAGTTAAGGAGTTCTTTTCACCTCCTTATAGATCATGAAGAATGGGACCACTTTGAGATATAGAAAGAGGATTTTTATGGTAGGTTTTAATCTATAATTTTGCTACAGTAGAATTAATAGATTACTTGTCAAGTTTACTTTTCTTGTTTTAAGTTTGTATAATGTTCTTTATGTTTTATATTATGTTTGTGTACAAAATTTGTGTGTGTCAGATGAAAAATTATATTAAGCATTTTTCCTTTGCGTTCTATGTTTTTCTTGCTTTTCTATTTTAGCAACTTTTCATTTTCAACATATTTCATTTTGTTGTCAATTCTTGTAGCAAAATCTTGATGGACTTTTATGGCAGGACATTGACAGGTGTTTTTAGCATAAGTTTCATTTACAAGCATAATTTTAATTATGCAAGAGTAACTAGGTTTAAATTTTGCAAATATAACTTAGGATTTCATTTCAGCAACATTTAAATTCAACAATTTAAATTCTGTTATTTTAATTCTACAAAAGTAGATTAGACTTTAAACTTAGCAATTTCAATTCCTGCAATTGTAGTTAGATTTCAATTCTTGCAACTTAGAATTAGTTTTTAGTTCCTATAAGTTTCCATTCTATATATTAGGTTTAGTGTGACACCAAAAGGCTAAACCAAATCTGTCTCACCCAATAAATGTTTAAAATCTAAATTCTTGAATTGTACTCTGCCCTAACCTTCTATCATAGATAGCCTTAGACACCACCCCAGATTGATAAGATATTTGAGATTTAATGATGTTATTAATGACAACGCATCATTTTGGCATCATTGTCGGGGAACACGATGTTGTTAGAGGGTAAAAGTAGCCCAATAATTGTTAATTATACTAAATTGTGAACTTCAGAGTAAAATCTGGATAAATGATTGGTATTAGTAACAATTTTTGGTAAATTGTATTTCAATCCATTTAGAAAATAAGCAACCATAGGGAGGTTATCTTCACACCTAGGGGTTAAATTTATTATGTTTGAAATTCTTGATAAACATTGAAAGAATTCATCATCCTCATTATCAAGAAATATAAGATCTCTTAGAGGAGCCATATGCTAGTACTGCCAATTTTATATCCATATCATCAGGGTAGTATAAACAAATTTGTACTAGGTTTTGGGAAGACATCATGGAAGATATACAAGACTATCCCTTGAACATAACAATCATATTAGCTACTTGTAGCATTTTTTCAAAAGGACATATCATTGATAAATGTTATTTACTTCCACAACTCAGAGATGCAAAATTTGTTGTCTGGTCTAAATTCTTCTCAAGGGAGATCCCAACAACAAAAAATAAAGCAAATAAAACCACTATCTCCAGCCCAACCTATGGTTAATCTAAATAATACAGGATAGGTAACCCCTATCTATGTAAGCTGAGTCAGTTAAAAAAAAAAGTTACAAAATGTTTGCACAATCAAAATAGAATTTTACATCTTAACAATGATCCTAGATTTTTCTCATCATTGCTTAAATATTGTTAGGATTTTATCATGCTAAATCACAACCTAATAATTCTTAGCCTACATCGACAATAGTTGATCTTATTAGAGGTGATCCTACCTGACAAGTATTTGATCTGCTAAAGTTGTACACTTCTTGTCTTATTGTGCAAACTAAAAATACATATTTTTTAGCCTAACTTGTGATCAATTTGAATAATACAGGATAGACAAACCCTGTCTATGTAGCTGAATCTGGTATATAAAAAAAAATCTACAAGAAATGTTATTGACTGCAGCAACATCCAACTGTGCTCAAACAAGAACTTACCTGAGCTTGAAGAGACAAAAATCAATGGAGATACATAGAAAAACTTTAGACCAAACACATATAAATTAGCCTTGGATAAAGGAGAAAAACTAGAAAAACTGCACATAGAAAAATTACTTCCATTTAACTCCTTAGTAATAAATTACAAAGGGGTAAATTTTGTCCTCCTAGGAATGAAATAAATTGAAGTGCAACCAAGAAAATTCTTGAATATTATTATCTGGCTGACTTATAAACAAAAAGCAAAATTGTTGCTATTTTGAAACAATATTTCAATCCCTTTACATGGAATTACAAGGGTATATCAATATTTTATCTTGATGTAAGCACTTAACATCTTTTGGGAATTGGTATTTAATTGTTTCAAGTATAGATTGATAAGATTATGCAGACTAGGAGGCATGAAAAACACTTGATTGAAGAATTTTTCAAATATGGAGTAGTGCTTCTTTCTCCCATTAGTAATTCATGGAGGATGTTAGTGGTGAATGGACATTGCCTTCGGGTATACCATGCACCATTAACTAAGGAGGAGTTCTTGAAGGATATTCCATTGGATGTACACATAATGGAAGAAAATTTCTCTTCAATATCAGATTCAGAGTGATGAAAAAAGTTTGACAAAAAGAAAAAAAATACAAGAAAAACAAAAAGAAGAATAGTCTTGTTTGTGAACTTCCTTCTTGGGTACAAGCAAGACAAGAAAAATTGAAAAAGAGAGAATTTTTTTTTTTGTAGCAAAGGCATGTCCCACAAAATGGGGATACATGAGGACAAGCATCAATTTCAGCAAGGAAGAGGAACAATGGATCCAATACTTCATTTCCAACAATAAGGAGGCAATTATGATATAAGAAGATTCTTACTGCTCATCTAGAAAGGAAGGTTGCATCAATGTTGCAGGTTTCAACAGAAAGAGATGGTGTTTTCATACAACAATTGATATGTTTTTGTAGGATAAGGATTGGTCTTATCCAAATAAGAGTGAGATATGTTCTATCTCATTGAAGCACTTGAAAAAAAAATGACAGAAGTTGGTTGAAAACCAGAAATGGCAGCCTCTTCTGATGAAAAAAAAATGAAAAAAAAAAAAATGAAAAAAATAAAAAAAAATGATGAAAAAAAATTGAATAATTCAGTAGTGAAAACCTTCTTGGAGGCGCTACTGAGTTGGATTGCATGAAAACTGATTTTCTGGCATGCATTGCCTTGTTGATCTACCCATCATTGTTCCACCATTGTACAAATCTCGCACTGCACATGTGTTATGTTTATGTTTTCAGATAGCCTTCTAACAATCATCAAAAGCAGCTTGTAAGGTGCATGACCAATTTTCAATACAGTAAGGTATGTGTTTCTTGCATTTAATTCATAGTAAACATTTAGCATTTAGTGTATGATAATCGGTATTTGGCATAAACTATTCATACAATATTGGCAAGTTGAAAATGGAACATGTTCAAGATGTCAAAAAACACCCCCTTTATGCCTTTAATTGCATGGAAATTCCAAAATAGTGCAAAAACCTGATTTTGGGACAGACATGGCAGTAATTCTATTTCAATTTGTAGAGTAAGTTTTAGAAGGAGAACTGCAAGTTTATATCTCACAATTGTCTGATAAATTGAAGGAGGATAATCAACAAAATGCATCTAAAGGTTCTATTTTAGTACTACTAGAATAAAATAGCAACATACAAAACAAAGAATAACATCTAAACAAAAGAATGAAGGGTTTTTTGATGTTATGGAAGGCTTATACACCCTAAATATGGGCCCACAATAGAATCTGTAGCTAACTTTTGCATAGGAGGTCATTTTTGCATTTTTTGATGCATCTTCAGAATGAACAGACATATCTTCGGAATGAGTAGGATATCTTTGGAATGAGCAAAAACTGTACCAAAATTGTTGAAAATGCTACAGAATAGCAAAAAGAGTAGGGTACATCAAATATTGAGGTTCATAAGGCTCTACCACAAGTAAGTACATCCCTCAAGCATTTCAAATCCAAAATTTTTATCAATTTTTTTCAAAAGATGCAAACAAAAGAAATAAACATTCAGGATAAAATGTTGTTAAGAACAAAAAATTCCATCAGTAGTAGTGCATCTGCAAAATACGGTTCTGCAATAAGACTATTGCAAGATGAATCACATGATATCAAGCCTTTAAGAGGTACCTTGCAGCACTAAAACTTGTAGAAAGACATAAAAAGAGTCATACATGTGCTTAATTGTAAAATACTTGATATAGTGCAGCAAGGAGGAATTTCTTAGTTAGTAGGTAGGAAAGGATGTTCACAAGAAAAAAACTTGCATATTACCATGGCCTACTAAGATGCATGAGGGCATGCATCAGTTCAAGTTGGGGGGATGATGAGGCCTAAAAATGCCTCATTATTACACAATATTTGACTACCATATGATAAGTTAATTTCCAAATAGTTGAATAAAATATACTATTTGTTAAGTGTTTACATGATTTTATGTTAGGAATACTATATCTCTATTTTTTACTATTTTCAGCATTTTGTGACTAATTTTGCTTGATTAAGTAGCAAGTAAAAACATGCATTTCAATTAACCAAATGTGGTATGCTGATATCCATTAACTTCTAAATGGTTTTTGAATGTTTTCCTACCATTCACCTTGTTTCAAATCCACATTGAAGCCAAAATTTTAGGTCTGTCATAAATTTGAAAATCTAAAAAAAAACAGCCATATAAAAATCAGTAAGCTGTCACTTTATAGGAACACCTTAAATTTTTCAAGCAAAACATGAGGATATGGATGGAATGAGTTAATAAGGACTAAAAAAGACATCTGACCTATTTAGAAGCATTCACACATGGTCTAAATAAGCAGTAACAAGGTATAACAAAGCAGGGACAATTGTGCAGCACTGTTGCACTATTTCAGCATAGTTACTTGGTGAATGAAGTGTATAAATTCAGTAGCAACTTGATGTACTATTTCATGTTGATATTTGAATAATTTTTCCATGTTCTAATTTGTTTGAATTTTTAAGAAATATCAATATTTTACAACTGTGTAGCAGAGTTGGAAAATGTAGTAATTTACCATGTAAATTCCAACAAGCTACCAATGAATGGCAAGGCATGGAATTCACACACAGAGAGGAATGAAGGTTATTGTAATATGATCCTAAGGGATAATACACCTGAGAAATGCAACTAAAATAACTTGAAGATCACATAGTTGGTCATTTCGAAGATCTTCATATTGAATATGTATCTTCGGATTGAGAAATACAGTCTCTTCGGATTGAGCCACTTAGCTTCGGATTGAGAACAAAAAGTGCTTTTTGAATTTTTGACTATTTTTTTGATGGTGGAAAAATGGAAAGAAGGTTGATAAGGTTAAGGGAAAATATCCCCCAGCTGTCTTTGTCATCCTTGTCGTCCAAAGCCACCATTCATAGAAAAATATCAATTGATCCTCTTTTAGGATAAACCCATAAATAACTGCAGCATAATAGGAAGTTGTTTGCAAGATAGAAATGGCATATTATAAAGTGTATAAATATATATGAGATATTTATATACTCCTCCCACGTACTCCCACCACTGAAGATGCTTTCTAAGGGCCAATGACTACTACTGCAACACAAACTGTCTAGATTTGCATTTATTTCAGATCCAAAATTATTGACAAATCACTGTAAAATAGCACATAGGCTGATTTGAGCATGGGATATGTTGTAAATATTTATATAAATAACATAGCTCTCTCCTTTTTTGATCTAGTTAGGAATTATAATAGAGAAGAGTGTTTAATAGCAACAATTAGAACTGTATAATAATTTTCTGTAACAGTTTTAAGCATGTTTTGTCATCAATAAAAGTGCAGTTATTTTATCATTTTCTGTTCTAAGTGTTAATTATTTAAGGAGTGCTTTTCACCTCATTCTATATCAGGAAGTATGGGCCCACTTTCAGATCTAGAAGAAGGATTTTTATGGCAATTTTTAATTTGTAATTTTGCTGCAGCAGAATTAAAAGATTACTTGTCAAGTTTACTTTTCTTGTTTTAAGTTTGTATAATGTTCTTTATGTTTTCTATTATGTTTGTGTACAAAATTTGTGTGTATCAGCTGACAAATTATATTAAGCAATTTTCCTTTGCTTTCCATGTTTTCCTTGATTTTCTATTTTAGCAACTTTTCATTTTCAACATATTTCATTTTGTTGTCAATTCCTGTAGCAAAATCTTGACGACCTTTTGTGGCAGGACATTGACAGGTGTTTTTAGCATAAGTTTCATTTACAAGAATAATTTCAATTATGCAGGAGTAACTAGGTTTCAATTTTTCAAATGTAACTTAGGATTTCATTTTGACAAAATTTAAATTCAGCCATTTAAATTCTGTTATTTTAATTATGCAAAAGTAGATTAGACTTTCAATTTAGCAATTCCAATTCTTGCAATTGTTGTTAGATTTCAATTCCTGCAACTTATAATTATTTTTTAGTTCCTGTAAGTTTCCATTCTACATATTAGGTTTAGTGTGACACCAAAAGGCTAAACCAAATCTGTCTCACCCAATAAATGCTTAAAATTTGAATGCCTAAATTGTACTCTGCCCTAGCCTTCTATCGTAGACAGCCTTAGAAAACACTCTGGATTGATAATATCTTTGAGATTTAATGATGTGCTTAATGACAATGCATCAATAGATCGAAGGATTGGGTAGTCCTCTTTCCTACCACCTTGAGAGGATTGGCAATAGACTGGTACCTAAAGAGAGAAAATAACATTGATTTTTAGACTTGGAATCAGATAAAGGAGAAGTTCATTGAGGAATTTTGACCTTTAAAATATGATGGAGACATAGTCACCGAGCTTTGCATGACAAAATAGAAAGCAGACGAGGATGTAAAATCCTTCAACCGTCGACTAAAGCAGTTAGTCGACAAGATGCAAATGCCATTGGCAGATGTACTAATAAAATGGTGGTTTGTAGATGGGTTACTACCGAAGTATAAGAAAAATATGAAGGGAGTACCATCTGACACATATGAGGAAGCATTGAAACACGCAAAGACCTTTGAGAGTGAATCAAAATAGACATACATAGGAATCTTGTCTCATCCCAAGTCAAAATATTTAGATAGTGAGGAAGAAGACACTATCCAGAGGACGGTAGCATCATTCCACAAGGAGTTTGATAAGATGGTTAAAGAACAAAAGATCAAACCAGACAAGAAGGAACTATGGTGCACAGAATGCAAGAGCGAGGGACATACAAATATGAAGTGTCCAAAGAATGACTATTGCCATATTTGTAATGTGATGGGGCATGAAGTAATGCTCTGTCCCTACAATGCAAGAATCCATCCATAGGTACTATCAATCCAGGAGCAGGAAGAAAAACCACAGGCCCAAGGGAGCGGCCAACAAGCAACGAGTGGCGGTTACAGAAATAGCAAAAGAGGTGGCAGACAGAATCAAGGTAATCGACAAGGAGGACAAAGTCATAGTATGACTCGAAAGGTAGACCGATCATACAATGTCACAATTGCCAAGAGTGGGGGCATTTTGCGAAGAATTTTCCTGCACCTCCAATGCAAGGAGCACCACAAACAAGCACTACACACATGTGTAGATGGTGTGGTTCTGGGAACCACAAGGAGGAGAATTGTCCAAAGTAGGTGAGTTCGAGTAACCCATAGAATGTGAGCTATTTGGACATCGAAGTTCCTCAAGTTAAAGAGGAAACTCAGGAAGTTTTAGCCGTGATGAGGAATCAGGCTAAAAAGGATAAGTATCCAGAGCCAACAAAAGAAAAGCAACGTTGGCAAGCAACAAAGAAAATAGTGCAAGAAGAAACTGAGAAAACTAAGCAAGGAGAGTCGAGCACTCAAAAGGAATTATGAAGACCATCAGAATAGGAGACAGTTGTGCAGAATTTGGCAGCACAGGTGTTGGATACCACAGTGGAACTTAAAGTATCCGACTTACTAGAAGCTATCCCAGAATTGCAGAAAGCAATTATGGAGGAAATGCAACCACAGAAGGTGATGGAAGTAGAGAGCCAACCAGTTGTAGAGGAAGGATGGAAAGACCAATTTATGGATCCTACTATACTCATGATTGATGTGGGAAAGAAGCCTGCATTAATGCATATGGAGATTTTGGGGCACAAATTGATGCAAGTGATCATGGATGGAGGATCCAGTGTTAATGTGCTACCAGAAAGAACTTGGCTAGAACTAGGCGCTCCATCCCTATGGGCACCGAGCTTTCGACTGTATGGGGCTGACCAGAATGATATTAACATCAAAGGAGTTTTGACTGCACAACAAGTAATGATAGTTGAGCAAGAGTTTGTCTTGGACTTTGTTGTGATTGCAATGCAAAAACCTGCATACGATGCTCTCTTGGGGAGAGGATGGCTATGAGTAGCTAAAGTTAATCACAATTGGGGAAAGAATCAGATCACCTTCAAGAAGGGACAACATAAATACATGATCAATTTAGCTAATCAGAGAGTTAGTGAGGATGTAGCTACAAATGACGAATCAAAAAACTCATCAGGGGATGAAGGACACGAACCTGATGGAGAGGGAATGTTGTACATAGATGAATGTAGCGAGGATGAAGCTCGATCTGATAGCGGACTTCTTCATTGGAAAATGGAGGATTACGAGATGTTTCAACCCAACTGCCTCTATATTGAGTCAGAGGAGATCAAGGAAAAACAAGACGAACCAAAAGTTAGTAAAGAAACTAAGAAGGAAATAGAAGAGAAGTGGACGTTTCCAAAAAGCTTTGCGGAGTATACAGTAGGAGATGCAGAGATTGATACAAGACCGACACACCCTGAGAACGTAATGAAAGCTACGAGTGAGCCAGAAAATATCAAGTATGAAGGACCCAAGATAGTGGACGTCAATCTAGGAATGGAGGAGGAACCTAGGATGGTCCACTATGGCGATGATTGGAATCCTGTATTGAAGGCAGCAGCTTTCAAGATATTCTTGGAGTACAAGGATGTCTTCGCATGGACATATAAGGATTTGAAAGGAATCCCACCCGAATTATGTGTCCATAAGATTACACTAATGCCTAGCGCTCAACCTGTCAGGAGGAGGCCATATAGAATGAATCCAAAGTACGTGGCATTGGTAAATACGGAGATAGAAAAGATGTTGGAAGCAGGAATTATATTCAGGGTGACAAAAAGTGAATGGGTTTCACCTATAGTAATCACCTTGAAGAAGGAAGTCGATAAGATAAGGATATGCGTAGACTTCAGGAGTCTAAATGCAGTAACTATTAAGGATCCCTTTCCTATTCCATTCACAGATTCTATCTTGGAAGAAGTTGCAGGACATGAGATCTATTCATTTCTGGATGGATTCTCAGGATACAATCAGATCAGCATCATTGAGGAGGATAAGTTGAAGACCACATTTGTTGTGGAGAATGGCATTTACGCATATAATCGAATGCCATTTGGGCTCTGTAATGCCCCAACTACGTTTCAACGAATCATACTGTATATTTTCGACCAATTGGCGACGGGGAATTTCAAGGCATTTTTGGATGATTGGTCCATTTATGGGAAGATCAAGGAGCATCTTCCATCTCTTAGTGAATGTATGAGCAGGTGCAGAAATGCACATATATCATTAAACCCAGCAAAGTGTTTTCTGATGGTACCATATGGAAAATTGTTAGGACACATTGTGTGCAGCAAAGGATTGAAGACAGATCCGGATAAAATTTGGGTAATATTATACATGGAAGAACCCTTTGACGTGAGTTCACTCAAAACCTTCCTTGGGTCAACAGGATATTATCGAAGGTTTATCAAAAATTATGCACATGTATCCTATCCGTTAGATTCTTTGACGAAAAAGAATATTCCTTTCAGATGGACAGAGGAGCACCAGGGAGCCTTTGAGGAGTTAAAGGCTAAGTTGGTAAGCAGTCCGATTTTGGTGTTTCCTAGTTGGGATAAGGAATTCCATGTCCACGTCGATGCCTCAAACTTTGCAATTGGATGTGCATTGGCACAAGAAGGACAGTTTAAGTTGGATCAGCCGATTTTCTTTGCTAGTCACCTTTTGTCAAGGCCAGAAAGAAATTATAGTACAATAGAAAGGGAAGCCTTGGGGATGGTATATGCAGTCCAAAATTTTAGGCATTACCTATTGGAAAACCCCTTTGCATTCTACGTCGATCATCAAGCATTGTTGTACTTAATAAACAAACCAATAATACAAGGATGAGTTAGTCGATGGCTCGTTACGCTCCAAGAGTTTGTATTCCGAGTTGTGGTGAGACCTGGCAAGAAGCATGTGATTGCAGACCAGTTGTCTCGAATACGATCAAGGGAGCCAGTAGGAACAGGAGTTCCTGATGAATTTTTGGATGCACAATTGTTTGCCATCAATGTTGTGCCATCATGGTACAAGTTGGTTGGCTAGTACCTATCCACAGGGGAGTTGCCACAAGATATGATGACAACCAAAAAGAAGAGAATAATTATGAAGTCAACACCTTTCCAGATAATAGCTGGATTGCTATACAAGATAGGAAGTGATGGTATCTTACGGAGATGTGTAATGGAGGAAGAAGTTAAGGCGGCATTGAAAGAAGCCCATGCAAGCTTAGCAGGGGGACACATGGGACCAGATGCGACTACACGAAAAATATTGTTAGCAGGTCTATGGTGGCCCACATTGTACAATGATGCAAAAGAACACGTGAAAGCTTGCGATACTTTCCAGAGAGCAGGTAAACCGGTCAAGAGGGACTTTATGCCCTTACACCCATCGCAGCCACAGGAGTTGTTCGAACATTGGGGCTTAGACTTCGTGGGACCATTGAAGACATCTCAAAGATGGAAATGTAGATATATCGTAGTGGCAATGGAATACCTCACAAAATGGGTAGAAGCAAGAGCATTACCTGATAATTCTGCTAAGAGTACAACATAATTTTTGTACGAGTAGGTAATCATAAGATTCGGTATTCCGCTACGTATAACGAGTGATCATGGGGGACACTTCGTTAACGAGATTATCAAGATGCTGACGACAGAGTTTAATATTTTACACTCATTGTCTAGTCCGTACTACCCGAGAGCAAATGGGTAGGTGAAAGTGACTAATAAAGTCTTAGTATCAACTCTGTATAAAACTTGTGGGATAGAAGGAGCAGACTAGGAGGAAAGGTTACCATCCATTTTGTGGGTATATAGAACAACTTACAAACCAACAATGGAACATACCCCTTTCCAATTGATGTATGGTCAAGAAGCGGTGGTGCCAGTCGAGTTCTTGATACCAAGCTTGAGAGTTGCAGTAGAGCATTGCTTGGGAGATCAAGAAAGTTTGGAGGAATGACTGATGACGCTGACCAAACTAGATGAAAGAAGAGTCATGGCATAGTGGGCGATTGAGATAGCCCAAAAAATATGAAAGGTGTGGCATGACAAGCATTTGAGGAAGTTGGAACTTAGTCCAGGGGACTTGGTTCTCAAATTTAATGAAAAGAGGGAGATCAAGCTAGGTAAACTAAAGACGTTATGGCTTGGCCCTTATAAAGTTATTGAAGTATTGGATAATGGAGCGGTCAGGCTACAGAAACTGAATGGGACAAAGGTTCCCAACACTGTAAATGGCTCAAAGTTGAAGCCTTACAAAGTATAGTGTTTATTCATTGCTTCAGAAGAGATTGAATGGAGAAGACGAGCAGACACTCAAGATGAGGCTCATCGTGAGCTAGGTCCACCATAAGAGGAGCCAAATATGGGACTTGCAAGGCTATTTTCTGAATGGGAGGAGATGCAACCAATAATTGAACAACAAGAGTTGGCACCTGGACCTAGTGAAAGAAGAAGGGTGCGAGTACATATCAGATGGGCGGATGGAACCATAAGAGAGGGAGAAGAGTGGATCCCTCTAGCAATAGAAGGCTATCAAGAGAGGGCACTATTACCAAGAGCTTCAAATAGGAGGTACCCACAGATAGAACATAGGGAACTACCTCGATAGTTAGAAGAATGAAGAAGGGTAAGGCTGATAGTGCGCAACGAGGATAGAGTGGATACATTTGAGATGGAAATTCTGGAGGATGCTAGGGAAGAAAGGATAGAAGAAGAACTAGTAGAACTTTCCCCATTGGCTCAGATAGGGCTATTATAGTAGAGGATGAGAATGCAAACTCAACAATTGTAGGAAGAGTATCAAACACTACGAGGTCACAATGCGAGATTGAGAGCACAAGTAATCCAAGAATTGGATGGTACCATACAAAGATTGGATGAACAAAGGGCAGTTAGATTACAAGAGATTGGAAGTGAACCTGAGGAGGTTGAAGACTTAACTCCAAGAAATGGTGGAGGAAATGAAGGTGCAAGTACAAGTTCACCACCCCCACCAAGAAAGCAGCCTACGATAAATGAGGGCATAGAAGTACTTTGGCGAGATATAGAGGAGACCACCACATCACCTGAATTGCACCACAATGTAGTAGGTATGATAGATTCTAGTGATGAAGGAATGTCATGGTTTGTAAGAGAGCCTAGTATAGATGATGATGAACCAGAGAATCCTCATAATCCTCAGAGGGATCAAAGTATTCCAATTAGAGCATTGAGACCAAGGCAAGTCGGGAGAGTTCAGGAGGATAGACCCGAGAATGATACACAGGCATATGCAATAGCTCACCAGTAGCTGAGAAGACAAAGGAGGGAAGTTCGATGATTGGAGAGAGTGATGAATTTGCCACATGACTAGGCAGAATAGAGAGAAGAGGGTCGGACTGACTCTAGTTCTGAGATAGACTTTTTTGATGATTATAGGGAAGTATTGGCATCTTCATCCCCCCAGAGATCCTTTGAGGAAAGAAGATGGAGGCATCACTTGGTAAGGGCTGATAGAAGAGTCAGAACCTTATGATAGTTGTCACCAAACTAGAGTCCACTGGCTAATATCGAATTGGTAGATATTACTCCTGATGACCGAGGAATAAGAGGAAGAATTGGACAAGGACCTCTAAGACTTCAACGAGGAAGAGGAAGAGGTAGATGACTAGAAAATGATGGAGACCTTGGTGATGTTGCAATTAGAGGAGGTAGAGGATAAGGAATATTTTGACCCCCTACTCCTAGATGGCTAGGAGATAACCCGCTAGCATGTATGAATTGGGTAAGGAACCCACAAGATATACCCAGACTAAGAGGCATGTTACGAAACATGCTACAAAGATGCAGAGGGGGGTGACCACCCCTAAATCGATAGGGACCCCAATGAGAAGGGGGTAATTGGAAATTACCTCGAGTAAGAGAAGAGTCATCAATAGTACGGGGAGGTTTCATGCCTAGAAGGAATGGAAGGGGGAGATACCCACGTGGTCGAAACCTTGCTGGTAGAGGAAGGGTACACTTCACAGATGGTGGAAACCTAGGCCAACAATGGACCCGATCACCAAGTTTGGAGCCAGAAATGATCCATGGAGATAGGTGAAGAAGTCACTCAAATAATAGTAGAGTGGTGAGGACACCACCACCATGGGATCAATCACCTGCACGACGAGAAGAAGGCCTACCAGGAGACGAGACTCCAACTTGCCGATGTACAATTCTAAATTGTACACATTGTAGGAGGGGAAATGAATGGGCAACAACATCATAGGTAGAGACCAGCCAAGCAGAGGTACAAGAGGATACCACTAATTAGAATGTTATGGTCGAACCTCGAGGTCAAGATTGGGATGGGGTCGTATAGGTGAATGTCACTGTGCGATTACCAAGGAGGTAAGTATAATTAGACTAGAATGAAAAAAAAATTGAAAAAAAAGAGATAAAGAAAAATGAAAAAAAAAATTGTGCCTTAGTTGTGAAAATCCCTCGGGACGCAATTAGGAAGGGCGAGGTTGAAAACCGGAAATGGCGGCCTCTCCAGAGAAAAAGAAAGCAAAATTTTCTCTAAGTTATGAAATCGTACAATGAAAAGGTACAAGATGGAAATCATACAAAAGAGAGTCGTACAAGGCAATATTGACATGCAAATCGTACATAAAGTCGTACTGTACGATTTGGATCGTACAGTGTACGATTTGCCAACTAACTAATTAATGCGACATGCCGAAAAGCAGCGGTTGGAGGAAAAGAAGGGGGAAAAAGACAAAAATTTAAAACCAACTGCTGAGTTGGCAGTCATCTAGCAGTGGAGATGGAAAAAGCATGCAACTTGGCACTTTTTAGATTCTTTTGACAGTTAGGGTTTTTCAGTTAGGGTTTAGGGTTTTTGAAAACTTGCTTTAAAAGGAAAGTAAAGTGACCATTTTTTTCAATCACCAAGGAGAATTCAAATTTTTTAGGAGATTGAAGGGGAAAAGCGTACATTTGATAACAGAG
Organism: Wollemia nobilis; assembly: GCA_028583015.1. Taxonomy (NCBI): domain Eukaryota; kingdom Viridiplantae; phylum Streptophyta; class Pinopsida; order Araucariales; family Araucariaceae; genus Wollemia; species Wollemia nobilis. The sequence continues at coordinate 7,339,310 of JAQPPZ010002447.1, read as the reverse complement.
GACTACATGGGCGAGAATTATTCACCAACACTCTGAATTTGCAGACCCATTATTAAATTTGTACCAGGGAGTTCTTTTCAGCTTCAAGGAATCAACCCGGGAAAGAAGAATTGGGGTTTTTCTCCACCAAAAGGGGGAATTCAAATTTTATTTTTATATTATAGTAGAAGACATCAGAATACATCATTGTACAGATTTTGGATGGAGAAATTGCTGATTAGAGCTGGAGGGAGCAGATATTGGTGGTTGGAATTGGGGAAATTGCAAGAGGATGGAAGATTGAAACCCTAAGAACTAAAAAATCTGGCAAAAAGCAAGCTAGGAAATATGAGGAGAGAAAAGTATAGTCCGTACAACCATACATTGCAGCCAGCAGTTCATCAAATTAAAGAAAATTGCGCCAGGAGTGAAGGAGTGAAAGATTGGTTGAGAAAAAGCACTCAAGAGTAGATCGGGACAATCCGACAACTGGGTCGGTGGCATATTTGGCCAAGGAGACAAAAATCCTAGTATTTTGTAGCAGTGAGGGTTAGAGAAGTCGTATTGTATGATTTGGAGGCAGATTGTATGATTTCTAGGAAGAAAAGTGCAGTTTTTTCCATTTTTGGCAGTTTTTAAGAGATCATACGAAATTGTATGGAATCATACAAATTTTAAAGGGGAGGGCAGCCAACAAGTAGTAGAGTATGGAGTACTAGCACCTTGTACGATTTTAGGTTGCAGTCGTATGATTTGGAGGAGATTTGACCATTTGAATATTGATGGGGTAAAGGGAAAAACAACCAAATAAGTGTACGATCTGGAAGCGACGGAGGAAGGTGAAACCGTACAAGGGACCCAAAACCATACATTGTACATTTTTATAGGAGTTTGTATGATTTTTGGTATATTTCTAATTGTGGAGGAGGAGGTTGAGTTAATCGGTGAGATGTTGGAGGAATGATCTCAATAGAAGAATTTGGACGTCGATTGAGGTGGATTGCAACAAATAGGGTGGAGAGATCACCAGGTCCGCTACACGAGAGAGAGGCATACTCATGGTAGCACTCCAAGCATCAGTTTTAGTCCCATGAAAGGTATGGTAATCATCCATGGAGGAGAGGAGGGTATAGGTCATGGAGGAGACAGAGCCATTGGTGAGCACACCTAGATAGAACACCATCGAGGCATAGAGAGGAAAGGATGGCCCAAGCAGCTACCTCATAGAGGGAATTGAGGAGTGAGGTACATGTACAAGAATGGGAAGAACACCTGAGTAGTGAACAGGAGGAATGCTAGGTGGAACTGTCAAACATCACGTTTGTACAACATGGAGTGGAAGCATGCAGGAAATGGTGGAGTGATGAGAAGAACAGGTCTCATCCATGGAGGAAGACATTCAAAAATGTGCAAGTGGCAGTCATTGCATAGATTCCACCATTTCATAGGACATTCTTCTAGAACTATCTTTTGCAGATAGTTCAGGCATATAATGCAGCAATGAGGACAACCTACGTCAATGTGGGCAAGAGGTCAGTGAAGGTGGAGGTTTCGATGGAGGCATTCCAAAGAACATTTGGGTTATCGACGGAAGGCATGGAGATAGTCAAGAAATTGGTAGACCCAATAGAAGCACACCGCCTAGTTACCACCATGACCACTGTCAAATCGATGATAGATACAAATATTTCTGGTGCAGGAATATGTAGAATAAAGTAGAGCCAGTTGCAAAGTGATAATTGGGCATGTGCGATGAACACAGTCATGGCTCGATTGTCAGGCGATATAAGGGCAACTGAGATGCCAATGTGGATGGCATAGTATGTAGAAGGTATTACCCAAGGGATTATGTATGATTGGGGTACCTTTTTAGAGAGAAGAATGCATGAGGCCTTGATGAAAAGATCGAAGAACTTTGGGATGGCCTTTCAGGCAATAGGATTGCTACTGAATGCAGTCATAGAAGTGGGAATGCAATTCCCAGGGTTGACGCCACCTAGAGAAATTAGGCTAGACCAACCGATAATATTGAGATGGGTAAAGGTTGTACCCATAGCAAAGAGTACTCCAGAGAAACCATGCATGAGGAGTGAGCGGCATAGGAGTGAAGCTCAGGGAGATACCTCTCTGGAGGAGGATGTCGATGTACATCATCGAAGAAAGCATTCTAGATGGTTGGAGCCGGAACTAGAACAACAAGTACCTACACAAAGGCAGCAGGAGCAGCCTCTCGATCAAGAAAGGGAGAGTAGTCTAGTACAAATAAGGATGAGAAGGCAGTGAGAAAGAATGGTAGATAAACCAGTTCTAGAAGTACAGAGGAAGGAACAATCGGACTCAAAAGTGATGGAACTGGAGGAGTTATATTGGATAGAGGCAGAGAAGATAGTGTAATCTTCGAATATCTTTGACCATTTTGATAATATGGATGCCTCTAATTTTTTTAAAGGAATTGAGGTAGGGCATGATGGAGTAGCCACTACCCAAGACGAAGTGGGAGTTGGACCGAGTACCATGGTAGAAGAGCCCAAGAGGAAGATTCATTACAAAATTGTAATAGGAGGCTCCAGTAAGCAAGAGGTCCCAAAGAATACAGAAGTGCCACAAGAGAAAGAAGCACTTGTTACTCAGTAGGTCATAGTTGGGGATGCACAACAGATCCCAGAAGAAAGGGTGACGGAGGAACAACAAGTGGATGGCAGGGAACAGGAAGTAGCTCGAGAAAATATGGAGGAGCAACAGGAGGGCTCAACTGAAGTAGAAAAGGCTCAGGAGCAAGTTGAGCGATCTCAGAAGGAGATCATAAACATTATGGATAGCGAGGGGGAGGAGAAAGTAGTGAAACAATCCCCACCTCGGGAAAATATAGATACCGAGAGAGTACTTAGAGAGCTTGGAGGAAGCTCTAGCCACCTTAGGGAAGAAGAAGACTTAAGAACTCCTACAGAGGAAGAACGATGGGGAATGCAATCCAGTTATCTTCTAGAAATACCATGGTTTCAGAGAATCACAATGGAGGAGGCAAGTGGAATAGAGGATAAGGTGGAACACTTCTTTGCTCAGTTAGGCCATGTGATGAATAGTGCTAGAATGGAATTTTGCATTGGCCACGTGGGAGAACTGAAGCTGTGGGAGCAACAAGTATCTCTCGAGTTGGAGAGGATAACAGAATGGGTGAGTAGTGTGGAGCGCATAGAGAGGATAGCGGATATTCATGCACAACATCCATGGAGGTTACCCAGGGAAGAGGTAACAATGATGTTAGGAAGAGAAGACTTGCCAGAAGGGACGGTCATGAATTACAGGAAGGACCCGAGGATATATTTGGATCGAGTGAGTCATCCAACCTGCCCCATCAATACGATAAAAGTTGAATATAGGAGGGTCGCTACAGGAGTGTCCATTACCCTATGGAAGTTGAACTTCCTAACACACTGGATAGAGTGGCTAAGCATTGGATTGGAAGAAATCCATCGGCTCAAGGAGGCACAGGTGGAAGAGACTACAACCGCTCAAAAGGAATTGGCCGCAATGGAAGAGGAACTACAGAAAAGTAGAACTACGATGGAAGAGAAAATAAAGAAGCTAGAGGAGGATCTGTCAGGCCTCAGAGCAGAGTCTGAAGCCAGAGTTACCATGCTTGAAGAGGAAAAGTGGCAGATTTTCCAGATGGTAGAAGACAAGATTAAGGAGTTGGAGGCACAACTCAAAGCGAAGGATGAGCAGATGACAACTCAGTTGGCCAAAAAGAGTGAGCAAATGGCTACACAAGCCAAGCAGATAGAAGAGCTGACAAGGGACAACAAGAAGCTGAATGACATGGTCATGGAGAAGCAAGCTCAAGTAAGGATTAAAGAAGACCAGGTTCGAGCTCTAGAAGCTGATATTAAACACCACTTGGAGACCATTGATGAGAAGAATGAGGAACTCCAGGTGGCTGCTCGAGCAGAAGCTCACTGGAAGGAGAAGTTGACAAAGAGTGCCTCCGAATAGAGAAAAACAAATGATGGACTTCGTGAAAGCTGCTGAGGAGAAGGCTAACCTTCACGGAGCCAAAGCCATCGAAATGGGGAGCTACGCAGCCAAGCTGAGAAATGAACGAGAAATGTACAAGACACAAGTCAAGGACTTGGAGGCTGAAGTAGCTAGACTGGAAGCTCAGTAGAAGAAGCAGAATGAGTCATCGAGGATGCTGACTAAAGTAAAGGGGAGGGCAGATGTAGGCAACAAATCCACCTCCCAGAAGAAGAAAAAGTGATTTGCTAGATTTTGACAGTTTTGGGAATAATTTGCTCAAGTTTTGTAAAATCGTACAGTTGGAGCAAATCGTACAGTGGAAGGCAAAATCATACAGCTGGATTGGCAAACCGTACAGAGTAGTAGCAAATCATACAGGGCACACCAAAATTCACTCAGATGCAAAGGAAATGTAATTTCGGGATGAAATGTCGCATGGATTTGCTAAACTAAGGTGTAAACTTAGGAAAATGCCAAAATAATGTATTCAGTTGTAGATGGGCAGTTGTGAATAATGGATTGTCTCAGGAACCACTTTGGAATGGCCTAGGCAATGTTATATAAGGCCCCATTTTTGAATTTGTAGGTCTGGCTACTAGTTTACTGGTTATTAGTTTTTTTTTTTGGTAATTAAGGTACAATTTCATTACATCCGGGTTTTCTAGGTTGACCCAAAACCTTTTACAAAATCAGCACTATGCTGTTACGGATCAAAAACTCAATAGGGACAGTCTGTCCTTCGCTACTAGTACCCTTCTGAGGCCCCCCTACCAAGAAAGAGCACCGCCCCTTACACATATTTACCAACACCTCAGAACATAGGCAGTGGCCCATCGCATTGCTCTCTTGCTACCCCATCCACAAAAATGTGACCTATCACGAAATTGTGACATCCTTAAGTCTTCTCCTTCATTTGCTCTGAAGATTCTTGAAATGGTGACATGTCACAAAAATGAGACATCACGAAATCATGACATTTTGCCAACGTTCTGCTCCTTTGCCACTATAAGCCGCGAAAATGCGACATGTCACAAAAATGAGCCATGTCGCGAAATCATGACATTCATCTCCCATTTTGCACTCTTTCTGCTTCCAGTCGTGAAAATGTGACATGTCACAAAATCACGACGTCCTTAAGTCATTTCCATATTTTACTTTGGATATTCGTGAAAATGCGACCTGTTGTGAAAAAGAGACATGTCATGAAATCGTGACATTCTGCCTTCGTTTCGCTCCTTTGCCGCTGCATGTCGCTAAAATGCGACATGTCACGACAATGAGACATGTCATGAAATCATGACATTCATCTCCCATTTTGCACTCTTGCCTCTTCCATCCATGAATGTGCGACATGTCACGAAATTGTGATGTCCTTAAGTCTTTTCCTTCATTTGCTCTAGAAAGTCACGAAAATGCGACATGTCGCGACAATGAGACCTGTCGCGAAATCGTGACAATATGCCTTCATTCAGATCCTTTGCCACTACCTATCACAAAACTAAGACATGTCATGAAATCATGACATTCATTTCCCATTTTTTTCTCTTGCCGCTTCCAGCCACGAAGAATCGACAAGTCACGAAATCGCGTCGTCCTTGAGTCTTTTCCTTCATTTGCTCTGGATCGTCACGAAACAGCGACATGTCAAAAATGTGACATGTCACGAAATCATGAAACTTTGTGAAAAGGCAACATGTCATGATATCGCGACACTTTCACCTCCATGCTTCATTTCTTGGCTTTTGCCTGCGAAAATCCAACATGTCACGATATCGTGACACTTTCGCCTCCTTACTCTTTCTCTTCTATTTTGGTCATGAAAATGTGACATGTCATGATATCATGACACTTTTTCCTTCCTACTCTTTCTCTTCTCATTTGGTCATGAAAATGTGACATGTCGCGATATCGCGACACTTTTCCTTCTTACTTTTTCTCTTCTCTTTTGGTCGTGAAAATGCGACATGTCGCGATATCGCGAAACTTTTTCCCTCTTGCTCTTTCTCTTATCATTTGGTCATGAAAATGTGACATGTCACGATATCATGACACTTTTCCTTCTTACTCTTTCTCTTCTCTTTTGGTCACGAAAATGTGACATGTCACGATATCACGAAACTTTTTCCCTCTTGCTCTTTCTCTTATCTTTTGGTCGTGAAATGGCGACATGTCATGATATCGCGACACTTTTTTCTTCTTTCTCAACATGTCGCCAAAAAGTGACACTTTTTCCTTCTTGCTCACCATGTCACGATATCACGACACTTTCTTGCTCAACATGTCGCCAAAAAGTGACACTTTTTCCTTCTTGCTCACCATGTCGCGATATCACGACACTTTCTTGCTCAACATGTCGCGATATCGCGATACTTTTCCTTTCTTGCTCTACATGTCACGAAATCATGACACCTTTTCTTTCTTGCTCACAATTTCGTGAAATGGTGACCCTTTTTCCTTCTTGCTCAACATGTTACGATATCGTGACACTTTTTCTTACTTGCTCAACATGTCGCGATATCACGACAATTTTTCTTTCTTGCTGTATTTTGCTTTTCCTTAAACTATGACATGTCATGAAATCATGACATTGGTCCTTGGCCCCTGCCTTTGCCCCTAACCCCATAACATGAGGCCACCATGCCACCTATATCCTTCTCCCATTGCAAAGAAAACTAAAGCCATCATAAGAAGGACCGAAGCAATACTAACAAAACAAAAATGAAACTCCTCTCCCTTTTTCCGATCCCCACAGTTTCATCATCATTGGTGATCATTTTGAATAATTTTGTCCACATCACTTGGGACCCCATGTTCCCAAGTGACCAGCCTAATGGCTTCCACCCCTATATTGGCCAAGATATCAGTTATTTTATTTTCTTCCCTAAACATGTTTTGGGCCTTCCGATCATTCCTAGCATGGTAGAGGATCCTAGCCTCTTCGATGATAGTATTGATCCACCATGGAGGATTTTTCCCATTGCTGAGAAGGTTTATGACCTGCATCAAATATCCTTTGATAATAAGTTTACCTTCAATATCCTAAGCCAACTGAAGACCCCTCTATAATGCTCTTGCTTTCATCTCATTGTTAGTACTTATTCCCAACTGTTCAAAAAAGGCCATCACCAGCTTGCCTTGATGGTCTCTCACTGCTCCTCCAGCCCCTGCTTTGCCAGGGTTACATTTAGAGGCCCCATCGAATTTGATCTTGAACAAACCAACTGGGGGTGGTTTCCACTTGACATCTAATATGGGATTGACCTTGGTAGACACAAGTTTCTCGCCCAGAGTAATATTTAAGGATTGAGCGATCAGCCTCTCCCAGGGGGAAGGATTTCGAGCTTCATGAGGAATAAGGCTAACATTTTCATGGGCGAAGGTAAGAATATTATTGGTAATGGAGGTAACATCATGGCTCGTCTCATGGAATGCTCTATGGTTTGTTTCTAGCCAAACCTACCAAAGAAAATGATGGAGACAAATCTTCCAAAAAAACCTTAGCCTAATGCTAACAAAGGGATTTGGCCATTGGTGGAAGAGGTCAATCATGGTGGCTGGTCTGACCCAGAAAATGCTAAAGTTTTGAAATAACCCATTGAGTACACTCAGAGAGATTGAGCATTCAAGGAAAATATGGAGGGTGGACTCCCAATTGGCCCTGCACATATGGAGGGTGGACTCCCAATTGGCCCTGGTTATTAGTTTCTAGAATAGAGATATAGACATATTTATGAGTTATTGCAATCACCTTGAACATTGTAACTGAATTGATAGCTATTAATAAGAATAACAGACATTGTGGATGATAGTGTACGGTCTTTTTTTGAATGGATAATGCATTGTGGATTAACATTATGTAATTGAGTTTCTACCTTACTGTTATATGTTAGTTTTAGCCTTGTTGCAACTTTATGGAGAATATGATCACTGGTGAATCATGGGGAATGATTTATGAGCTTAGTGACATTGGTAAATATGTGTTGAAGCATACTGTATGATTCATGGATGGAATTACTTGTATAGAATCTCTCACCAGCCCGGTTTGAATGCTTTGTTTGTGAAAGAGATTGTCTTGTTTAGGCTATTAAACCTTTACAAAACATCTTGGAGAGAGATTGGAGTAGAAGAGCATAGAAATTAACACCTTTTTGTACCTGTAGTTCATACATATCGTACATCATACAAATTATATAAACAATTGTTACCCAATTTGGTAAAATAGGTGATTGACAAGAATTTACCCGATTTGGCAGTTTTGGTGAATCGGCTTGAACGATTACAAAACTGTGTACGACAACCTCCAAAATAGCATCTATCAGTTTTTATGAGTGTAATATCATACCATCTTGGCCACTATATGATATATGATTGTTCAATTTTTGTAATTAGGGTTTGTACAAGGAATTGATAGTGTGATTAGAAGATTGTCCGATTTGGTCATTGAGATAAGCTTGGCTTAGGAATCATTCTTGACTCTGGAAAACACCTCCCCATTGGGAATACTCCACCACTATGTTACAACATTCATATAAAGTATTATGCATATAAATCATTATTAGTTAGCATTCATAAAGCCATGTACACATAAAATTTCACACATAAATAAAAGCCATGTATATATATGTATAAAAATAACATATACAATAAATTCCAAAATGTGAAAATGGAGCACCAAGGCTCATATAAAAAATAGTGCATCTAAGAACTAAGCTAATGTCCATGAGAGGACCCCTGAGACCTAGTAGGAGCCCTCGGCTTAGTTCTATGCCAAGACTTAGTATGCCTAGATGACTCAGCTATTGAAGAGGAAGGAGGATCCAGTAATGTAATATGGTTTTGCATACACACATCCTACAAGGAATGTACATATGCCTCACTGGCCTACAGACATCGTAAGTCCATATGATGTTGATGTTCCTTCATAAACATCTCTACCTAAAGTTGCATGATCATTGCCTGATCACTAGCCATAGCTATCGCCCACTCTGCCTCCAACCGAGCTATAGTAGCGAATGACTCCATATGAATCTTGATCATAACCTCATGCTGCTCATGAAGCTACTCCATATCCTCTTGCAATCTTGCCATATTAGAGATCTCACCCATCCCATAATCATCCTCCCTCTCATTTTCCATCAACCCCATATTTGGAGTATTCTGAGTTGATCCCCTTGAATATCTCCAACTCATTGATCACTGAGCCCTCATCCTATTCAAATTCACCCTTGACCCCATGGCTATTGCTTTATCACCCAAAAATTTTGGTACCCATACTGGTTGGGTACAAAATCACTCCACATACTTTGGATTCACCCTGACATCATCTACATTGGGGACCTCCATCTCTTCATCATCCTCAACCACCACCCACCATGGATCTACACAAGGGAGCCCCACCTCTGCCCACCATCACTGATATAGCACTGGCTCATTAGGCACATCCTGAGGCAACCCAAACTACCTCAACACCAGTTATTACTGAAAGTACTCCACCTCCTCATCTCGCCACCCAATCAACCACCAAGCTTGCCTCACCTAACGTAGTTGCTCCCCATCACCATACCATAAAGCTCCACACCATGGCCTCCATATCATGTCTTCCTGAGTCAACCCAGAACACATATCCTGATACCATTGGCCGATTTGAATCTCTCAACTTGACTAAACTTCCTTTGCCACTGCCCATCACCTAACGTAGGGCTCCCCCATTTGCCATGACTCACATGGCAACCCCTCGGGCTGAGCCATAGCAAAATTCTTCCAAGCCCAACATTGTAGAAGGAAGCTACATCCAATCCCATTTCTCTCTCTCTAAATCACCTCATATAACTCTCAATACAACTGCACCAATAAGTCAGGCACCCATGCATACTCTTGAGGATCCGTCAAAAGATCACTAACCAACCCCAATAGGTTCCAAGGGAACCTACAACCATTTCTATTAGGTAGAACTATGTTTTCTAGCACAAACATGATCAAGGTAGGGAGCACATCCAGTTCCTTCACCTTGTATATGCTTAAATAACATATACCCCCATCCCCCATTTATGCCTCTCGCCATCGATTTTCGAACATCTACTCCATATCCACCTTCTTATCATGACCAACTACCACCCTCTCCCCTTCTACTAGCACCTTGAGAATGTGGTATACATCCTCAAGCGTAACAATAGCCTCCCTAGTCGGCAGCTAGAACGTCCCCTATTAGGGTCCCATCTCTCTATCAATGATGAGAGATATCCCTCATTTGCCCTCACCAAATCTAGCCTAGCTACACCCTCCAAGCCCACCTTCCCCAAAAAATCCTAGTCATCAATCGTCAGCTTCTTCCTCATTCCAAGAATGAGAGGAGAAAACCGATGTCGAGGCTCTATGTCCCTCAACTGCAGCAACAAACAATTTCATTAATACTATTACAAAAAAAAAACAAAAAAAAATGCATAAAAGATAAAGTGTTTTTAAATATTACCAGGGCAAATGGTACCTCAACTTCACTAGCATCATTAGATTCCTCCACCGCCATAGATTCTGCACAAATTCTCACTAGCCTCACTAAGCTTACAAACCCACTCCACTCCTTAGACATAGCTTCTCAAAGTCCAAAATGCACAAGTGAGCCTCACGATTCACTCATAAAGCTATTTATAGCTTTCCCTAGCACATTCAGGTGTAGGTCTATGCCTACAAATTTGTAGGCTCACTTGGGCACCTGTAGGCACACCGAGGTGCATCTACGCACCTATAGGACACTACAGGCACATCTGTGCACCTGGAAACAAAATGACACAAAGAAAAAATTGATCAAAATGGTAGTTTACCTCAACCAAATTTCACCAAATTTCATCCACACATCATGCACATTCTAAAATTAGGTTTTGTAAAAACAAAAATTATTTTGCAAGCATAATTTTTGAGAATAAACCAAATCTTCAAAATACGCTAATTGAGGCACAAAATGCAACAAAACAATCCAAATTTTCACATAAATCACATCTGATGATTTTGCATTATATTCTTCATCATCACATACAATTGTACAAAAATTAGAGTTAAACAAACCTCGTATATAGTAGGTTATTCTATAAACTTAGCGATTGTAGCGATGATCATCCATGCAATTTGGTAAGATGAATAATCTACAATACGGGAAATTGACAATGATCATCATCCATTATCACATCATCAAAGATCACAATCACATTTGGAACCTCACATTTTGAGTATAGCTTTGCCAAGAATAATTTGCTCAAAGGCAGTCCTTGATGCCCTTTTCTATGGGGCACAAAATCATGGATAATCAAAATAAAAAACACTCATTCATTTGACAAAAATCACCATATAGGACATATCGGTAGGTTGATTGGTTCCATTATGGAATTGGTGAAGAAATTTCCACAATCACTACCCCACCCCTACATTGACTTAGTCATCATGCATATTCATAAATTGCATACTCAATGACGCCATTGCGACATCTTATTCAACAACATCAAATCATACCAAAGTTTGGGGTAACCATAATTTGATTATGATTTCCCATGATAGGATACATCTTACAATCATAGGGTATTATACACCAACCCATTTCCCACCGTTGGGGCATAAACGGTATCACATTTTACATCATTCATACCGTCCACAATCACATGGTATTATACACCAACCCCTTTCCCACCATTGGGGCATAAACGGTATCACATTTTACATCATTCATATCATCCACAATCACATGGTATTATACACCAACCCCTTTCCCACCATTGGGGCATAAATGGTATCACATTTTACATCATTCATATCATCAACAATCACATGGTATTATACACCAACCCCTTTCCCATCATTGGGGCATAAACGGTATCATATTTTACATCATTCATATCATCCACAATCACATGGTATTATACACCAAACCCTTTCCCACCGTTGGGGCATAAACGGTATCACATTTTACATCATTCATATCATCCACAATCATATTGCATTTCACACCATTCATTCATCAATGGAACAAATTCATGACATAATTCATTATTAGCACAAAAAAAATTCAATTGGCTTGTGAGATACATTCGTAACTCATTCGCCAATTGAGGGGGTAAGCTAAAAAATTTCAAAAATTCTTTATTCTTTTGTCTTCAACATTAGTGCTCAAATCCAACAACAAAGAGAAGCTACTTCTGTGCCCATAGCCCAAGCAGGTGTCTCGTATTTTTGTGCCATATTGTATTTCACACAACATGGTACAAAAAGGGGCATCTATAGACACCAAATTGCAGCCATTAATCCTCCATCCTAACCATCCCACCACCCACTTGGTCCACCATACACCTTTCCCACCTTCAAAATCCCCAGTTTAGCCCTTTCCCACCATTTCCTAACCCAATTGGGATTATTTTAATATTATTTTATATTTAATATAATATTTTATATTATATTATAATATATTTATTATAAAATATATATTTATAAACTCAATTAACCATAGTCATCTGATCCAATCTAATCCCCACCATCCATATTCATTAATCCATGCCACATCTAAAAAGTAATCTCAACCTTAGGATCTAATTTAATATTAGCCACACGATCAAAAGTGTAAGGCTAAAACTCTAAGAAAACCCTAGGTTGGATTATAAATAAGGGCATTTGCAAATGCTAAAACCTTGGAACCCTGATATTAGAATTTGCATCTTGAAGAGATCATTGGTGAAGCTTTAGAAAAGTAGAAAGAGATAAAGCCCCAAAAATTCAAATCCCTAGCTAACCAATAGGACTTCTACTATTCCATCCATCCCCCATATTTGTCCTTTCCACCTCACCCTACTCCATTGCCATCGTTACCACTTCTGCCCATCCGTCGCATTCGTCGCATCCCCCATGATTTGCTTTTGTAGATCCACCCTTATCCATAAGTGCCCTCCTGAGCTTGCAAATCTTACTATAGAATCTTGCCAAGTATGCACTAGAGCCTATCATTTAGCAGGTACACACCAGAGCCTATGAAGCTCACACCAGATCCTACCAAGTGCACGCCCAAGCCTGCTATTATCACCAAAATGTGAGTCAGAGTCTGCTACATAATGCCATATGCTATCAAAACTACAACAAAATAAGGTATCATCACAAGCAAGGTATATCATTATTTGTTTTATTTTGTTATAGGATCTATATATTTAGCATACCATTTGATCTATTTTTGTTAGGGTTTATTTATATCTGAGAGTATCACACTGTGAAGCCCTCATAGGTGTTATTAATGTCTTTATTTTTTTGTGTGCATATAGGTCTACAGATTCTATTCATTGTTGAACGAATGTTGAAGCTAGAGTGGTCCAACATCAAATACATGAAGCCCACTCATTCCGTTGGAAGTGAGGATACACTATTTGAATAAAATTCATTGTTGTAGCTAGGGTTTTGGAGAAACCTAGCATCTTGTAAATATTTGTATCAAAGGCTCACTGAGTACAGATTGTATCAAAAAGAGTTTATTAGCTTCCCCCCGTTTATTGAATAAATTTATCCATTTGTGCAATCTTGTGTTTCCTTGAGTTATTTGATTTCTTTATTCTTTAAAGTGTCATATTATTGTCTTCACAAATCCCATCATCAACAATCACATGGTATTATACACCAACCCATTTCCCACCGTTGGGGCATAAATGATACCACATTTTACATCATTCATATCTTCCACAATCACATGGTATTATACACAAACCCCTTTCCAATTATTGGGGTATAAATGGTATCACATTTTACATCATTCATATCATCCACAATCATATTTCATTTCACACCATTCATTCATTAATGGCACAAATTCACCATATAATTCATTATTAGCACAAAATTTTTTCAATTGGCTTGTGAGATACATTCGTAACTCATTCGCAAATTGAGGGGGTAAGCTACAAAATTCCAAAAATTCTTTATTCTTTTGTCTTCAACATTAGTGCTCAAATCCAACAACAGAGATAAGATACTTCTACACCCATAGCCCAAGCATGTATCTCATATTTTTGCACCATATTGTGTTTCATGCAACATGGTACAAAAAGGGGCATCTGTAGACACCAAATTATAGCCATTAATCCTCCATCCTAACCATCCCACCACCCACTGGTCCACCATACACCTTTCCCGCATTCAAAAGGCTCACTTTAGCCCTTTCCCACCATTTCCTAACCTAATTGGGATTATTTTAATATTATTTAATATTATTTTATATTTAATATAATATTTTATATTATATAAAAATATATTTATTATAAAATATATATTTATAAACTCAATTAACCACAGTTGTCTGATCCAATCTAATATCCACCGTCCATCTTCATTAATCCATGCCACATCTAAAAAGTAATATCAACCTTAGGATCTAATTTAATCTTAGCCACACAATCAAAAGTGTAAGGCTAAAACCCTAAGAAAACCCTAGGTTAGATTATAAATAAGGGCATTTGCAAATGCTCAAACCCTCAAACCCTGATATTAGAATTTGCATCTTGAAGATATCATTGATGAAGCCCTAGAGAATCAGAAGGAGATAGAGCCCCAAAAATCCAAAGCCCTAGCTAGCTAACAGGAATTATACTATTCTAGCCATCCCCCATATCCATCTTTCCACCTTGTCCTAATCCATTACCATCGTCGCCACTTTCTCCCATACACCACATTCATCGTATCCCCCATGATCTGCTTCTATAGATCCACCCTTATTCATAGGTGCCCTCCTGAGCTTGTGAAGCTCACTGCATAAGCTTGCTAGGTGCCCACCAGAGCCTGTCATTTAGTAGGTGCACACCAGAGCCTACGAAGCTCGCACCAGAGCCTGCCAAGTGTGCGCCCGAGCCTATTGTTATCACCAAAACATGAGTTAGAGTCTACTGCATCATGCCATCTATTGTCAAAACTACAACAATGAAACAAGGTATCATCACAAGCAAGGTATATCATTATTTATTTTATTCTGTTATAGGATCTATATATTTAGCATGCCATTTGATCTATTTTTGGTTAGGGTTTATTGATATCTAAGGGTCTCACACTATGGAGCCCTCACATGTGTTATTAATATATTTCTTTGTTTATGTGCATGTAGGTCTATAGATTCTATTCATTTCTGAACGGATGTTGAAGCTGGAGTGGTCTGACATCGGATACCTAAAGCCCACTCATTCCATTGGAAGTGAGGATACACTATTTAAAGACACTTCATTGTTGTAGCTAGGGTTTCATAGAACCCTAGTGTATTGTAAATCTTTGTATCAAAGGCTCACTAAGTACAGATTGTATCAAAAGGATTTTATTAGCTCCCCCCATTTATTGAATAAATTTATCTATTTGTGCAATCTTGTGTTTTCTTGAGTTATTTGATTTCTTTATTATTTTAAGTGTCGTGTTCTTGTCTTCACAAATAGTATTTAAAGTAGAAGTAGGATGAAATGTTCAAGTGCCCTAATGTCGAGTAGAAGCTCGATAGAAGATAACTACCATAGGAATCTACCCACACATGAAGTCTAATCTTCCTAATAACATTGTGTTTGCCTAAGAGTAAACCTATTGTCTAAGCATGAAGTATAATCAACTTGAGAACATTGTATTTTTTGGAGAGCAAAGCTACTACTTCAACATGAAGCCTAATCTTCATGAGAACAATGGATTCATCTAAAAGAAGATATAGTATATTGAATATGTTGCATCAACCTAAGGAGCAAAGCTAATGCATGAGAATATTACATTTAAAGTGTAATACATGATTAATCATTCATGAGAATTGTAAAAGACCTAAGAAGTGCAATCATAGTGTTCCTCTTAAGACATTATGCAATAGTATATTGCAAAATTATTTTATATTTCTAGAGTGTTCCTCTTAAGACATTATGCAATAGTATATTGCATCAAAAATTGAGGTAACATGGTCAAAAAAAAATATGTGACTTAATGTTGGAATATATTACATTATTTTGTACATGCTAATGTAACACCTTATGTATGCCTTTATATTAGGAGAGAGAGTCTTATATTAGAGTGTGAGTATTTATTTTATGCAATGTAATAAATGTACACACATTATTAAAGTGTGCAAAGTATTTTGGTAATGTAAATGTACATAATATTCCATGTGCACAAGAGTCCATAGAGTGTTAGAGTTACTATGCTATAGTAACTATGATTGTTACCTCATTTAGTAATTAGTAGATTCTCCTAGGTAGATTTCATTTACCACATGATAAAATATAGATTATTACATTTACTTTTACTTTTTACCTCATAGATATTCATTGTTTGGAATATCTAGTGGTAACTGGGTGATTGGTAACTGCATTCAACTTGACTACGTTAACCTACCTAGCTAGTTGTTAGTTGTTAGTTGTTAGGTGCTAATTTCTATTAGCACATTTGTTAGCTACATTAGGGGATAATATTTTATTTTATTCCTAAGGATATTTATATCATAATGTTTGTACTATATAAACTTTGCATTATCAATATATGAGCTAATGATTTTTTGCCTATGCTCTCACCTAATATTGGTATTAGAGCGCCTACCTAGGCACTCAACATTGCAACTAGATGGGCATAGAATTACGAGGACTTTGATGGATTTTTATTGGGCATTGAAATTCCTCATCTACATCTTGATCATCATTTACCCATAGGGATCTTTCGTCTCATTTGATAATGCCCATAGTCAAACCTAAACTACAGCTAACTACTGGTGAAGGCCATACATGGGTAGGTGATACGCCCACCTCCATGCGAAGGTAGAGCATCCACCTCCATATGAGTGGAGGAACACACTCCCACCAGACCACCCACTTCAAGTGGCCCCTGATCATATGATAGGGTAGGATGCCCCTCAATCAGATGATAAGGTAGGTAGCCTCCACATGAGTACACTAGAAAACTCCTCATGCTAGTGATCTCATGACTGGAAGCCTCTTCGTTGGTACCTCTTTGTTAGAGCCAGATTGAAACACCAACTCTAGCACTAAATGGAGGCACACAGAACACAACATGATATTTGACAATCACTAGCAGTCCTCGTAGATATTCCCTGACACTTATGATAGGTACATAGATCAACCATGCACTCTGACCTATCACCAATAGATAATTTGACTGACATGCCAACCTACAGGTTCTAACAATGAGGAATTCCATGACCTCCTTGATGCACTAAAATCTGGCGGCTCTCCTTTTGGATATGATAAAATATGGATGACACATACCACTTCATAGGAGACACTAAAATTGGAGCACTGAAATTCACATCATCTAACATGTATCGAATCTAGTGATATGTTACCTGGTAGGTACAACCTATAAGGTGGGATGACGTGGACCCTTACTAGCGGATGACATGTGCATCAAGGCAACTGGCATGAAGCTGAGCTAGAACTAACATGGCATGATTTTGATCTAGTGTTGATGTGGCATGTCAATGACATGGTTGGTGTGAGATGGCATGATCAAATTGACTCTCCTTTACTAATGTGGCATCTTGCATGGCAGGGTTTACTAGACAAAGCGATGACAGGTGGTGTGTATCCATTGGTCCACGTGGGACACACATGGTAGGTTCCAATTGGTTGAGTGGGTGGTAAAATAAAGGGATTTTATTGCCCAAAGACAATCACTACAAAAGGGTTCATCAAAAGTTATATGCTGCTCCAAGACACCTCACGACATTAATGTGGGACAATTCATCCCAAAACTATTAAAGGTTTTTCATTTTTTCCTTTCGGTGGGTGGGGAAGTAGATAAAAGGGAGATCATATCCCTTAGCTCCCAGTCACATTGGTAGCTAGGCTGGTCAGAGCCCCACCACTAAGGCACTCGGGTATGCCAGATGGGGTTCGAATCCCTCCTGTCACCAAAAACAAAAGGTTTTAAAATTAATTTTTTTTAATTAATTATTTTTTTTAAATTAAAATTTTTTATTTATATATATATTTTAATAATTTAAATATAAATTATGTTTTTAAAAATCATTTTTTTTATAAATTGATTTTTTAACAAAACATAAGTTTATTTTTATTATTAATTCAAATTATATGATTAAATTTTTTGTTTAAATTTTGCAAATTAAATCAAAAAAAAGGGGACCTATTTTTTTGCAAATTTCTAACAAAAGAGTGTTTTTGTTTTTCTCCAAGAGGGGAATATAAGACAAATAAATAGCACCATTTTTTTTGCAAAATTAGGGAGCCCTAAAATCTTCTCAAAACCCTTGTTAATTTTGCAAACAATAAAGGATCAAACTTGAATTCTTTTTTGCCAAATTGTAACACAAGGAGACACCAAATTTGCAAAATCCAAAGCTAAAATTTGTGCATTTGTTTTCTCCAAGGAGGAATATAACAAAAGAAATTGCACATTTTATTTTTTGCAAAACTGAGAAGAGATTGAAGACCTTGGGTCCATAAAAACCAAGTCGTGTGTCGACTGGTTCTAGAAAGCCTTTCAAACGTGGGTCGTGTGTCGACTTGACTTGAAAGGAGTGCTACTTTGTTAATTTTGCAAATCAAAGGGGGGAAGACAAGAAATTGTATTTCTTTGCAAAATTGTAACACAAAGTGAGGAGCACTTAAAAATCAAAACTTGTTTATTTTGCAACACAAAAAGGAAAGGCAATTGTTTTATGCCACATTCTTTGCAAAATTGAAAAACAAGAGGAGACTTTGAATATCAAATTTTTGCACAACACAAATCAAAATTTTGTTGCAAAAGTTGGTAATAAGGTGCATTTTCAATATTACTTGACACCTTTATTACAAATTGGCAAATTAGGTGCATTTTTGGTTGCATCCGACACCTAAGTGATAAAAATTTTGTGGGCACTCTTTGATTGATTATTGCATTTAATTTCTTGTTCTTTGCAATTATAAGTCATCAAAATCAAGAGCACTCAAAACCCCAAAATTTCACAATAATTTGTGTAATTCATTGCACAAGTATAAGCCATTTTTAAAATTGATATTCTCTCCATACAACCCTAAAATTCACTCTTATTTGTTTGGCTCAATTTCCTCAAACTGATTATCCCTCTTCAGGAGGATTTTCAGGCAGGTGCCATTAAATATCTTTTTGAGTGAATTCTCTTTCATTTCTTATTTGTTTGGCTTAAATATCCTCAAATTGATCATCTTTCTTCAAAGAGATTTTTCAGGAAGGTGCCATTAAATACCAATTAAGAGTGAAAGAAAGATCATCTTGGTGCAAATTCTAGAACCTTCATCATGGCAACTATCAACAAATACCTAAATGATACACAATTGCTTAAAGGTTCTAACTATTCAACATGGAAAACCAAGATGAAGTCCATCCTTACTATAGAGGAAATGTGGGATTTAGTGGATGGCACTAAAACAAGACCCACATCAACAGGAGAAGATCAGAAAGCATGGGATAAAAAGAACAATCGTCTTCTCATGTTGATTCTCCTAGCTACTACTGATGAGATCCAGCCTCACATAAGTGAAGCCAAAAATGGTAAAGATGCATGGGATGCATTAAGTACCATTTTTGAAGGTAAGAATCAATCGACTATTCTAAACCTTCAAACTCAACTTCATACACTCCATATGAAGTCAGGAGAAACAATAGAACTATTCCTCTGCAGAGTGGCAGAACTAAAGTCAAAGATGAATGCTTTAGGAGAAAAAGTAGAAGATACTATCCTAACTTCAGTAATATTGAGGGCTCTTCCAGAATCCTACAAGATGTTAATAACATCCCTTAATGTATCTCAAAGAATAGTCACCTTTGTGGAGTTAGTCAATTTGCTTCAAACAGAGGAAGCAAATCAGCTCCAAAGCGATGAAGTGTCGAACAATGCACTTTACTCGAACAATCAAGGTGGAAAGAAGAAAGGAAACTTTTAGAAGGGAGGATCATCTTCAGGATCATCTTCAAAAGATAAGGGAAAGCAACCTCAAAAGAAGTTTTGCACAAATTGTAAAAAGGACAACCATGACACCAATCGGTGTTGGTTTAAAAACAAGCAAAACAAAAATGGCAAAGGCACATCACAAAGGTAAAATAGACAAAGAGGTAATGTTGCTAGTGAAGTGTCTGATTCTGATTTTGATTCTGGTTCAGAAAGAGCACACAAGGTGCTCATGGCTCAAACAACATTGTAAAGGGAAACAAATTTGTCACCCTAGGCAAGCACCATTCCAACCCTCTTTTTAGGCTTCATAAATAGCATAAGTTTTTGTTTGAAGTACTTGCAATAAAGGGGTGATTGTACCTCTTTTAGGCTTCATAAAATAGCAAACTCTTTTTGTTTGAAGTACTTGTAATAAAAGGGAGGGATTTTTTGGTGTAAAAATTTGCCTAGGAGGTAATCTTTGTAAAAGCCTTAACAAGCTTCATGAGTTGCATATCTTTTGCAATTAAGGGGGGATAAACATTTCTTTCCTACTTCACACAATTTTTTGTAAAAATGGAGGAAGACTTATAAGGGTGCATTTTTGGTAGTGACCGACACCTTAGTCACACTTCTTGCAAAAATTCCATTACAACATGTTTTGCAACAAGGGGGGAAACTTATAAGGGTGCATTTTTGGTAGTGATCGACACCTTAGCTACCTTATCAAAACTTTTGCAAAATCATATTGTAACAGAATGAACCTCGTATGTAGTGATCTACTCTAGTACACCTAGCAGTTGTAGTGGTTGGTTACCCATGCAATCTGGTTGGATGACAAGATTACAATAAGGACATTCGTTGATGTGAAAACAAAGTGAGGAATGACCCACTTTTTTGCTTAGAGAAGCCAGAGCACTATGATAGAGCCCGAGCTAGAGCAAGAGCCAACATATCAACATCTTTTTCATTGTATTGGGGCAGTTATATACATTACCCAAATAATGTAATAAGGGGGGATGTTAGAGTTACTATGCTACAGTAACTATGATTATTACCTCATTTGGTAATTAGTAGATTCTCCTAGGTAAATTTCATTTACCGCATGGTAAAATATACATTATTACATTTACTTTTACTTTTTACCTCGTAGATATTCACTGTTTGGAATATCTAGTGGTAACTGGGTGACTGGGTAACTGTAGTCAACTTGACTACGTTAACCTACCTAGCTAGTTGTTAGTTGTTAGGCGCTAATTTCTCTTAGCACGTTTGTTAGCTACATTAGGGGATAATATTTTATTTTATTTCTAAAGCTATTTCTGTTGGAAATTTGAGTTAATTTGAGGTATTTTATGTTGTCATTGATGTCACATGGATCATTGATGTCACATGGATCACATTTGGTTTTGGTGGCCAAAATATTTCATAGATAAGCATTTATGATATTTTGGAAAGCATGGCTATTTACAAGGTTTTTATGAAAACCAAGGCAGGGAAAAATAAAAGGTTTTATTTAAAACCATGGTGGGCTTATGTAGAAAGGGCTTTTCTTAAAATCCAAGGTGGAATTTTGTTTCATCGAAAAAGGACCTTCGGTGATGAAGATATTAAAGTTTAAAGTTTAAGTTTAAATTAATGGAGGGCCGACCTATGTGCAATTAATGGAGGTTGGCATATATATATATATATATATATATATATATATATATATATATATATATATATATATATATATAAAGGTTTCAATTTATTTTGGAAAGGGGACATATTATATATCTTTGGAAAGCTTATTTTGAAGGTTATTTGACTAACTTATTTAGAAATAGAAATAAGGTGTGTGTAAAGAGATATTTCTGATTTTTCAAAGGGGTTCCAAAAGTGAAGTTTGCCTTGTTCTTTTTCAAGAGGATTAATTCCTTTATGAGGTGACAAGGTATGCAATATTGTGATTTATTTTATTTTATAGTATAAGTGGTTTTGGGAGTGAAAAAGGTTATGCAATGTTTTGATTTATTTTATTTTATGGTACAAGTGGTTTTAGGAGAGATAAGGAAGTTGTGCAATTAAAGGCATCGATGATGATTATTGAAAAGTGGAGTAATGTTGATTATTTTGTGATCTATTAACCCTTGTGAAGATTGGAAAAATAATTTTGTGATTGTGGAAGATTTACAAAGATTTTTTTTCATATTCATAAAAGGTATGGGCACATTCTTCTATTGATTGTTTATGGTGGTTTATTTTTGAAATATAATTGGAGGGAAAAACATTGTTTGTGGTTTCCTTTTCGAAAGTGGTTGGTTGAATGCTTCAAGGTTTTATGAATTGAGAGTTGTGTCTAAACCTTGTTTGATAAGCATAGTTATTGAAGCCCATTGGTTGTGAAATAACTTGAGTTAGAAAAGAACATGAGTATCATTGTTATGTGATATTTGTGGTTGAGCATTGTTGGAAACATTTGAGTTGGTTGATACATACTTGGACTAGGGTTGTGTGAGAAAGAGTTGTCCCTTATGATGATTTGTTGAGTTGAGTTGATTGAGCCTAGTCAAGTGATGTGTGAAGTGATTTTTCAAGTTCTATGAAATAAACTATTCCATCATTCTATGTTGATTTGAGATTAAGGTTAGAACATATTGAGTCTCTAACAATTCTCTTTATGCTTCTATAAAACTTGAGTTGAGTTGAGGTTGAATTGAATTGATTTGAGGTTGATTTGAGTTGAGAGTGAGATTAGAATATATTGAGTCTCTAACAATTCTCTTTATGCTTCTATGAGTTGATTTGAGTTGAGTTGAGATTAATTTGGGTTGAGAGTGAGTTTAGAACATATTGAGTCTCTAACAATTCTCTTTATGCTTCTATGAATTGAGTTGAGATTGATTTGTATTGAGAGTGATTTTAGAACATATTGAGTCTCTAACAATTCTCTTTATGCTTCTATGAGTTTATTTGAGGTTTATTTGGGTTGAGAGTGAGATTAGAACATATTGAGTCTCTAAAAATTCTCCTTATGCTTCTATGAAGTTAATTTGAGTTGATATTGACATTCATTGTTGAGTTTATTTTGAGTACTACTTAAGCATGATTGATTGAGCCTTTGAGAAGGCCTTTAGGATATATTTGAGGATAGTTTTGGGACAGATTTGTGGATAGCTTTGTGGCTAGCTTTGTTGAAATATTTGGGCAAGTTCTTGGTGAGCTTGCTAGAGCAAATTTGGGCAAGTTCTTGGTGAGCTTGCTAGACAAGATTTGGGCAAGTTCTTGGTGAGCTTGATAAAGCAGATATGGGCAAGTTCTTGGTGAGCTTGCTAGAGTAGAATTGGGCAAGTTCTTTGTGTCATTGTGAGCTTGCTAGAGAAGAATTAGGTAAGTTCTTGGTGAGCTTGCTTGAGAATATTTGACAAGTTTTGTGTGATCTTGTTAATAAGGTTCTATGTGAGCCTATTATGCCATTTCTATGTGAGCCTATTGATCAAGTTCTTAGTGAGCCTATTGATAGAGCTTTGGAGGTGATAGAGTACAGAGGACAGAGTCTTAGTGGATAGAGATCCAATAACCAGCATAGTTGAAGAAATATCTAAGTGAGAAGTCTTCAAGTGGAGAGAGGTCCACTAGTCAGTGTAGTAGAGAGACAAAGTCTTCTAGAAGATCACATAGCCATAGTAGAAGGAGAAAGAGTTCTCCTGTGGAAGATATTTATGAACTTGAGATTAGGGGATCAACATCTCCTTTGGAAAAAGATCCATAAAATTTGTAATTGGGAGTGATTCCCAAATATATTGATTGAGAAATTTTTAGTAAAATATTTTCTTTGTGGAGTAGCCCACATTGGGTGAACCACATAAATTGTGGTGTCTCTATTGTGTATGGTTTTTGTGTATTGCTTTAATTACTGATATTGATACTGCTATCTTTACACAACATAATATTGAAATGGAAGAAAAAGTAAAAATTGGTCTTATACTATTCACCCCCCCTCTCAGTATAAGCTTGTGTTCTTCAATTGGTATCAGAGTGAGTTCCTTCAAAAAGGCTAACAACTTGAGGGAAGATTCTACAAGAACACACATGGAAAAGAAAGGCAAAAGAATAACCATGAGATCTAAGAAGAAAAATGAATCTAATCTTGAAGCTCTAAAAAGGGAAGAAGAAAAATTAGTAAGATGTATTGAGTGTGGTAATATTGGTCACAAGGCATTTTATTGTCCACAAAATGGGTATAGCAACAATAAAGAGGAAATAGAACTTGACTGGATTTTCAAAGATATTGTTGCTCAAATGGCAGCATTCAAGGTTCCAAAAGAAGAATATTCTACTTGTGGTCAACTCAATCATGTCTCAGGTTACTGTAATGGCTTCAGTGATAGTGAAGATAAAAATGAACTCAAGGAAGACAGGCACAATCAAAATAGTGAATATGAATGAAAGAATAAAAAAGAAAAGGAAAACATGTATGAACAAGGTAGACATGACAAGAAGATCTTGTATATGGAAGAAGCAATCAGTCCTAGCAACAATAATGAAAGTCTCTCAGTCAGTGAAAAATAAGAATCTGCTACTGAAGATCAAAAGCATGAATCTCAAGTAAGAATTTATAATGAAGAGGAAAACAGGCATAGTTATGATCATGAATAGAAGAAAGTGTCAGAACAAGCTTTTGAAGAAATAAAAAGATAAAACTCAATACTAAAGGGTCAAGCACAAGAGGATGATAAGATGAATGCAAAGCTCCTACAAGATCTCATTGATCTAAAAATCATGATTGTAGAGGCAAAGAAAAATGAAGAAGATATGCTTGAAAAATTAAAGGTAAGGAAGCAAGAATGTGAAAGATTAGAACATGAAGTTTTTTCCTTAAGGTTGGAAGTGAAATACTCCAAGGATAAGTTGCACAACTTTTGGAAAGATTTCAAAGCACCAAAGGTCTCATATTTCAGGTTTGAGGAATCACACTCAAAAGGAAAGGAAGTTCTAAAATATGAAAGCAAAGAAGCACCTAAGATTTGTAAGGAAAGCTCCAAAGTTCCTATGGATCCAAATATTCAGTTTGGATCTTGTTTTGAGATAGGTGAATAAAGCTCAAAGGGAAAATAAATTCTTGAAGAGAAAGGCAAGGATGAGGTTTTAGATTCTACAAAGAAGGTTCAAGAATGCAATGCACAAGTTGAAGATGATCATAAGGATAATGTGATGAGCAAGGTGCAACCAAAGTATTGTCATTGTTGTCAACACAGTTAGGTTGATCAGTTGATGCAATGGACAGGAGTTCATTGATGAGCAAGGTGTAGCCAAAGTGCAATGGATAGGAGTTCATTGATGAGCAAGGTGCAGCCAAAGTATAATGGACAAGAGTTCATTGATGAGCAAGGTGCAGCCAAAGTATTGTCATTGTTGTCAACATAGACAGAGGATCGGTTGATGCAATGGACAGGAGTGCAGAGGTCATTAGATAGATCGGTTGATGAAGTGAACAAGAGTTCAGAGCAGTTAGAGCATGTACAGTGAATTTCCAAGAAGACAGAAGTGGCCCAGATTCAAAGGATCAAAGAAAAAGACAAGTAAGAAAACTATCGCGATATCGCGACATGTTTTCTGTCGTGATATCTTGACATGTTTGAGCAAGAAAAAGAAAAACTGTCGCGATATCGTGACATGTTGGAAGAAAAGAAAGCAAGTAGAAAAACTGTCATGATTTCATGACATGTTGGAGGCAAAGAAGCCAAGTAGAAAAACTATCACGATTTCGTGACATGTTGAAAGCAAAGAAGGCAAGTAGAAAAACTGTCACATGTTGGAAGCAAAGAAGCCAAGTAGAAAAACTGTCATGATTTCGCGACATGTTGGAAGCAAAGAAGGCAAGTAAGAAAACTGTCATGATTTCGTGACATGTTTGAAGAAGAAGCACATGCAGGAAAAACTGTCACGATTTCGTGACATGTTTGGAGAGAAGGCGCAGGCAAAGAAAACTGTCACGATTTCATGACATGTTTGGAGAAAAGGCACAAGCAAAGAAAACTGTCACGATTTCGTGACATGTTCGGGGAGAAGGAGCTTGCAAAGAAAAGTGTCACGATTTTGCGACAATCTGCAAGAGAGGCAGTACGGACGAAAATGTGTCACGATTTCGCGACATGTTTGAGAGAAGGAGCTCGCAAAGAAAAGTGTCACGATTTCACGACAATCTGCAAGAGAGGCAGTATGGATGAAAATGTGTCATGATTTCATGACATGTTTGAGAGAAAGAGCTTGCAAGGAAAAGTGTCATGATTTCGTGACAATTTGCAAGAGGAAGCGCTAAGGAGAAAATGTGTCACGATTTCGCGACATGTCAGGTTTTCGCGATGATGAGAAGAAAAGCGCTAAGGAGAAAAAGTGTCACGATATCATGACATATTGTAGGAGAGAGAAAGGCAAGACAAAAAGTGTCACGATTTCATGACAATTTGCAATAGGAAGCGCTAAGGAGAAAAAGTGTCACGATTTCATGACATGTCATGTTTTCGCTAGTGCATGCAGAGAAGAGTGTATGAAAGCGAAAGATGTCATGATTTCGTGACATGTCATGTTTTCGCTAGTGCTTGCAGAGAAGAGTGTACGAAAGAGAAAGGTGTCACGATTTCGTGACATGTCATGTTTTCGCTAGTGCAAGCAGAGAAGAGTGCAAGGAAGTGAAAGTGTCACGATTTCGTGACATGTTCCATTTTCGCTGGTGCAAGAGACAGAGAAGAGCTCAAGGCAGCGAAAGTGTCACGATTTCATGACATGTTATGTTTTCGCTGGTGCAAGCCAAGAAGAGTGTACGGAGGCGAAAAGTGTCATGATATCGTGACATGTTGTGTTTTCATGGATGCAAGTTGAACTATGAAACAAGGAGGTGAAAGTGTCGTGATATCGTGACATGTTATGTTTTCACGATCAACTGCCAAGAAAAAGTCAAAGGGGTAGAAATGTCACGATATCGTGATATGTCATAGTTTCGTGGGTAAAATCCAAGAAGCATACATAGGGATAGTTGTAGAATAAGTTCATGTAGCAAAATAAGAATTAGGTGGAGTTATGGTGAGATCATGTAAGCTATAATAAGAAATGTGAAAAAGAGTGCGATGGTTACAGAAATGCTACAAAGTAACAGGCAGACAAAAACTACAGTGGCAGACATAATCGACGAAGACCAGGAATTAACAAATAGAAAATATTATTATAATATGTATACAGTAGTGGGTCCGCAGTTTGTGGGATGAGCACAGAAAGCATGTGCAGTAACAGTGCATGAAAAGTAAGTGCTATATGAGCTGGGAAAGCATGTGCAGAAATAGGGCATGCCAAATGAGCGGGAAAATAGTGAACCGCTAATAGAGAGTGTTGTCAATAAAGAAAAAGTGTTGTCTCATAAATAGAAAATGAAGTAAGAAGAAATTGTTGTTGCTCAGTAGGAAAGAGTGTTGTTGTATAGAGGGATAGTGCTGTGGGCTGTTACAAAGCTGGAAGAATACTGTCAGAGCTGTAAGAGAACAGAAAAGGCTGTCAGAGCCATAAATGAGCAGATAAGATGGTCAGAGCCGTAAATGAGAAGATAAATCTATCGAACGGTGGATATACTGTCAGAGCATAGAAAATGTTGTCAGAGCCATAAAGTGGGTAGATAAGGCTGTCAGAGCCATAAGTAAGCATTTAAGGCTATCAAAAGCATAGTAAGTAGAGCCAAAAGAATATTTTTGTGTATAGGAAGTTAGGGTTAGGGTTGAGCTTTGCACGAGGCATGAGTGTTGTGTATTGTCAAATAAAAGGAAAAAGGAGCTATGAAAAGAAAGAGGGTATAGTGCTGAAATATACAAAAGAGGGCTATAATAGAGATAGAAGTGTGCTGAAAAAGATACAGAAGAGAGGGTTGTAAGAGAGAATAGTAGAGTGGAGTGAGAGCACTACTGAGACAAGAGCAGTGGAGAAAGAGCACAGCTGATAGAGAGTGACTGAGAGAGTGTGGCTGAAAGTGCGTAGAAGGAATATGTGTTTCTTGGATTGAAAGAGAGGTTGGGTGAGCAATAGACCGGTGAGGGTCTTGTAAAAGTGAAGGCATATTTATGTCAATCTAAGATTCAAAATAGAAATCCAAGTTGGTGCTTGGAATCAGGGGTTGGTGCTCCTTCCAGTTGGTGCTGGTAAATTAGGGGTTGGTGCTCCTTTCTGTTGGTGCAGATAAATTAGGGGTTGGTGCTCCTTCCAGTGTGTGCTGGTAAACTGTTTGTAAAGTTGGTGCTTTGCAAAGGCTAGATTTGGATGGGAGTCCAAGCAGTCTATTTTTGAGGAGTAGCCAAAACTGGTGAACCTCGTTAAATCGTGTGTTGTGGAATGCTCTCTTGTTATATTTGCTTTATCTATTTTAAGTTCTCCTTGCTTCAGCTTTAAGAGTTGTAGATTTGAATTTAAATAGCTACACTGATTCACCCCCCCTCTCAGTGCCATTGTAAGACTAACAATTGGTATCAGAGCCAAGTTCCCAGTTTTGGCTAAATCAGTCAGGGTTGATCTTGGATTAGTACACAATGGGTAAGAAGAATAGATCCTCCTTCAAAAAGGCATCCCAGTCAGTTTCAGTTTCTGTAGAAGAGAAAATTGAACCAGAAAAGGTAGAAGAAGTGAATCCTAAAGTTTGTGATGAAAATATTGAGATTGAAGTAGATTTAGAAGGTGAGTTGATCTCTGCACTTGAAGAGTTGAGTATAGAAAAGAAAAAGAACAAAAGAATGTCCAAGAAGTTAGAAGAATATGGGGATGAGATTGAAGATCTCTTCCTACAAGTTCAAAAGGCCAAGAAATCAAAAGAAGCCTTGAAGACACACCTGGATGATGAGGATGATGTATGCAGCACAAGTAAAGAGGAATCTAACAAAGTTATTGTTGATCTAAAGCTACAAGTAGAACAATACAAAAGGATTGAAGATATTCTCAGGTCTCAAATCAATGAGAAAGAGACTGTTTGCTGCCAACAAGAAGAAGAGATTGTTTCATTGAAGAAACAACTAGAAGAGGCCAACATAAATCTCAAATATGAGAAGAGCACTGAATTACTAGATAAAATGAGAAAGCAACAAAGAAGCTCCACGGATAAGTCTGGTCTTGGATATGAAGCTGAACAACCGTCATCTTCCAAAAGTACAGAAAAGAAGAAGTCCACTGCTGAAGGATCGAAGCAAGAAAAGTCTGAAGCTGAATCTTCAAAAGGAAGAAAATATCAAAGAAGATCTACAACAAAGCAACCACAACAAAAGAGGTTCTCTCACTCTCACTCTTTTAATAATAATGCTTTTAATGGCTATTGTTCTAAATGCAAGCTGCTATGGTCACAAGGCAATTTATTGTGGACTGAACAATAGATCAAAAAGTTATGCTGATAAAAACACATCTGCTTTCCTGAGTGAACACCCTGTGCAATGTTTTAAATGTAATGGCCATGGGCACATAGCAAGGTTTTGTCCAAGCACTTATGTATCCAATCTAAGGCAAGACCATAGATTTCATCATACACACAGAATGCAATGCAGACAGGGAATAAAACATGTGCAATGTTTTAAATGTAATGGTCAAGGGCACATAGCAAGGTTCTGTCCAAGCACTTCTGTATCTAATCTAAGGCAAAACCCTAGATTTCATCAGACACAAAGAGGGCAACACAGACAGGGAACATATCATGTGCATAAAAGAAAAGAAAATAATCATCCATCAAGAATGCACAAGAGACAACCCCGCAAGAGAAATGTTCAAGTTCACGAACGAGGGCAAAATAGGGAAGTAATTGAAAAACTCAAGCCCAAGTTTAGGAAAGTCTGGAGAAAGGCAGAAGAAAGGAAATCGTGTCTCCTTGGATTGAAGGAGGCTACTCCACCATTGCTCTAAGCAACTCCAGGTGGCACATCCTCAGGGGGAGCAATATTAAAGTCTTATTTTAATGCTCCTATGTATTTGTCTGGGTATCTGAGGATGAAAGGCAAGTAGTCGAGATATTGTTGTTTCAGTTGTCAAGTGTGTTTTCAGTTCTTGTAGTTGTTTGTGGAGGTGCCATGAAGGGTAGTGATTGAATTGAGAATCGTCACCATTGGTAGTATTGCTTATGTCATTGTTGTTCTATTGATGGTTCTTACTACCACTGTTCATAGCTATGGATTATAACAGTTCAGATTGTTTTTGTTTAATGAAAGAATGCTTGCCCTAGCTACGTATTTGTGTTTCGATAATAGCAGCGTGTATTTGTTCGACACATTGATGATTAAGATTGTGAGATCTTTCATGACGCCTTGGTGAAATTATTTAATTCACAGACAGTTTCATTTTAACTGTTGATAAAATGCCAATCCGAGGTTAAGAAGTATGAGGTTGAGTAAGGGGCACTATGGTTGGCTGTAAAGTGCTTGACAAAATGTCTTCTCCTGATTTGCATAGTTGAAAGTAAGGTGTGACCTGCAGTAACTGTAGAAAACATAGATCAGGTTGTAAATATAAAATGGATTGAGGTAGCCTGCTGGATTCTCACTACAGAGAGAGACAAACAGCTGTCATTAGGTTCAAGCTTGTTGAGAATATCCAAGATGCATGGTGGAGATGTATGCAAATGTTGCTGGCATTGCAGAACAAAAAGTTGGCTATATAAGATTATTGTATGCCTTCACTAACAGTGGACAAGTTTGAGTTTGCAAAGCAACAGAGGGTAGTTGCACAGAAGACAGTGGTCCAGTCATGTTCTTACACATGTTATATTGGTGAAGTTGACGGTGATGGTGTCATTCACTGGTTATTGCTGCTATTCACATTATTGATATTGTTGATGCCTATTATGCTTATCATGATGTTGTCAATCAGTGAAATGAAGTGGTCTTGGACTCAGGGGGAGCATTTATGCATTTGTTTATCTTATTGCTCATGTTTATGATTTCTGCTAACTGTAATAATTTTTGCTTGAGAATGTTGTGCATGGACTCAAGGGGAGTTTTGCAGCCGCCCTTTGGTATTATTGTCAAAGGGGGAGAAGAATTACAGGTAATTGCACACAATTACGTGTGTTGCCAACAATTCCAAAGGGGGAGATTGATGAGCAAGGTGCAACCAAAGTATTGTCATTGTTGTCAACACAGTCAAGTTGATCAGTTGATGCAATGGACAGGAGTTCATTGATGAGCAAGGTGCAGCTAAAGTGCAATGGATAGGAGTTCATTGATGAGCAAGGTGCAGCCAAAGTATTGTCATTGTTGTCAACACACATAGAGGATCGGTTGATGCAATGGATAGGAGTGCAAAGGTCATTAGATAGATCAGTTGATGAAGTGAACAAGAGTTCAGAGCGTTCAGAGCATGTACAATGAATCTCCAAGAAGAAAGAAGTGGCCCAGATTCAAAAGATCAAAGAAAAAGACAAGTAAGAAAAGTGTCGTGATATCGCGACATGTTATTTACGCGATATCGTGACATGTTGGAAAGAAAATGTATGATTGAAAAGAAAACGATTTCAGACATGTTGGAGGATAGAGGCAAGTAGAAAAACTGTCACGATTTCGTGACATGTTGGAGCAAAGAAGGCAAGTGGAAAAACTATCATGATTTCGTGACATGTTGGAAGCAAAGAAGCCAAGTAGAAAAACTGTCATGATTTCGCGACATGTTGGAAGAAAAGAAGGCAAGTAAGAAAACTGTCATGATTTCGTGACATGTTCGAAGAAGAAGCGCATGCAGGAAAAACTATCATGATTTCGTGACATGTTTGGAGAGAAGGCGCAAGCAAAGAAAACTGTCATGATTTTGTGACATGTTTGGAGAGAAGGCGCAAGCAAAGAAAATTGTCATGATTTCGTGACATGTTCGGGGAGAAGGAGCTTGCAAAGAAAAGTGTCACGATTTCGCGACAATCTGCAAGAGAGGCAGTACGAACGAAAATGTGTCACGATTTCATGACATGTTTGAGAGAAGGAGCTCGCAAAGAAAAGTGTCACGATTTCATGACAATCTGCAAGAGAGGCAGTATGGACGAAAATGTGTCACGATTTCGTGACATGTTTGAGAGAAGGAGCTTGCAAAGAAAAGTGTCACGATTTCGTGACAATTTGCAAGAGAGGTAGTACGGACGAAAATGTGTCATGATTTCGTGACATGTTTGAGAGAAAGAGCTTGCAAGGAAAAGTGTCACGATATCGTGACATTGTTGGGAAGGAGATTTTGCAAATTTGCAAGAGGAAGCGCTAAGGAGAAAAAGTGTCACGATTTCGTGACATGTCATGTTTTCGCTAGTGCTTGCAGAGAAGAGTGTACGGAAGCGAAAGATGTCACGATTTCGTGACATGTCATGTTTTCGCTAGTGCTTGCAGAGAAGAGTGTACGGAAGCGAAAGGTGTCACGATTTCGTGACATGTCATGTTTTTGCTAGTGCAAGCAGAGAAGAGTGCAAGGAAGCGAAAGTGTCACGATTTCGTGACATGTTCTGTTTTCATGGGCAAGAGACAGAGAAGAGCTTAAGGCAGCGAAAGTGTCATGATTTCATGACATGTTATGTTTTCGCTGGTGCAAGCCAAGAAGAGTGTACGGAGGTGAAAAGTGTCACGATATCGTGACATGTTGTGTTTTCGTGGATGCAAGCTGAACTATGAAACAAGGAGGTGAAAGTGTCATGATATCGCGACATGTTATGTTTTCGCGGTCAACTGCCAAGAAAAAGTCAAAGGGGCAGAAATGTCACGATATCACGATATGTCATAGTTTCATGGGTAAAAGCCGAGAAGCATACACAGGGACAGTTGCAGAATAAGTTCATGCAGCAAAATAAGAACTGTTATAGGTGGAGTTACAGTGAGATCATGTAAGCTATAATAAGAAATGTGAAAAAGAGTGCGGCGGTTATAGAAATGCTACAGAGTAACAGGCAGACAGAAACTATAGTGGCAGATAGAATCTGACGAAGACCAGGAATTAACAAATAGAAAATATTATTATAATATGTATATAGTAGTGGGTCCGCAGTGCTGTGGGATGAGCGTAGAAAGCATGTGCAGAAATAGGGCACGCCAAATGAGCGGGAAAATAGTGAACCACTAATAGAGAGTGCTGTCAATAAAGAAAAAGTGTTGTCTCATAAATAGAAAATGAAGTAAGAAGAAATTGTTGTTGCTCAGTAGGAAAGAGTGTTGCTATATAGAGGGATAGTGCTATGGGCTATTACAAAGCTAGAAGAATACTGTCAGAGCTGTAAGAGAACAGAAAAGGCTGTCAGAGCCGTAAATGAGCAGATAAGACAGTCAAAGCCGTAAATGAGAAGATAAATCTATCAGAATGGTGGATATATTGTCAAAGCATAGAAAAGGTTGTCAGAGCCGTAAAGTGGGCAGATAAGGTTGTCAGAGCCGTAAGTAAGCATTTAAGGCTATCAAAAGCGTAGTAAGTAGAGCCGAAAGAATGTTTTCATGTACAAGAAGTTAGGGTTAGGGTTGAGCTCTACACGAGGCATGAGTGTTGTGTATTGTCGAATAAAAGGAAAAAGGAGTTGTGAAAAGAAAGAGGGTATAGTGCTAAAATATACAGAAGAGGGCAGTAATAGAGATAGAAGTGTGCTAAAAAAGATATAGAAGAGATGGTTGTAAGAGAGAATAGTAGAGTGGAGTGAGAGCACTACTGAGCCAAGAGTGATGGAGAAAGAGCGCAGCTGATAGAGAGTGACTGAGAGAGTGTGGCTGAAAGTGTGCAGAAGGAATATGTGTTTCCTAAATTGAAAGAGAGGTTGGATGAGCAATAGACTAGTGAGGGTCTTGTAAAAGTGAAGGCATATTTATGTCAATCTAAGATTCAAAATAGAAATCCAAGTTGGTGCTTGGAATCAGGGGTTGGTGCTCCTTTTTGTTGGTGCAGATAAATTAGGGGTTGGTGCTCCTTCCAGTGGGTGCTAGTAAACTGTTTGTAAAGTTGGTGCTTTGCAAAGGCTAGATTTGGATGGGAGTCCAAGTAGTCTATTTTTGAGGAGTAGCCAAAACTGGTGAACCTCATTATATCGTGTGTTGTGGAATGCTCTCTTGTGATACTTGCTGTTTCTGGTTTTAAGTTTTCATTGCTTTAGATTTAAGAGTTGTAGATTTGAATTTAAATAGCTACACTGATTCACCCCCCCTCTTAGTGCCATTGTAAGACTAACATAATGGTCAATAAAGGATCCATGGATCAAAGAAGTTTGATTTTTCTAGAAGAAACTTCAAGGGAAGAAGGTATGGTTTTCAGGGGCATTGCTTCTCATGCAACAAGATTGTTCATAGAGATTTTCAGTGCAAAGGAAATGAGAAATATGGTTTTGGTTTTAGAGCTACAAAATTCTGAAGTCATGGTCATAATGGTCATGAGAATAGAGCTTCAAAATACAGGGTTTAGGAAATGAATGGATATGGAAATTATTTTTAGAATAATTTTAGGACATGGGCACCAACCAAAGGCTACAATATCAAGTGTTTTAATTGCAATAACTTTGGGCATATTGAAATATGGTGTAGGATTCAATTCCAAATAGATCCAAGGCAAGAAGGTCAAGCAATTTCAAGACAAGAAGGTCAAACAAGTTCAAAAAAAAGAGAGCAAGGAACTCATAGATAAAATGATATCAAAAATATGTGGAAGGAATTTGATAGAGGGAAGAAACAAAGTGAGATGGGAGTAAAAGTACTTCCACCCCAAAATTAATCACCTCAAAAGAGAAGGGGGTGAGAGGGGCTAAGCTTAAGAGTCATATATTTTAGCCCCATAGGTGTCCATTTTGCCATTGATGTCAAAAGGGGAGATATATGAGTAAGGGGGAGAGCATTGAGTTAGGGGGAGTAGCCTCCAAAGAGATTATTGAGTTAGGAGGAGCAGCTTTTATTCTCAGAGATGGTTTTTGAAGTGATTGTGATTTTTGCTTTAGAGGTGTTGTCCTCAATGAAAAATGGGGAGATTGTTGGAAATTTGAGTTAATTTGAGGTATTTTATGTTTTCATTGATGTCACATGGATCACATTTGGTTTTGGTGGCCAAAATATTTCATAAATAAGCATTTATGATATTTTGGAAAGCATGGCTATTTACAAGTTTTTTATGAAAACCAAGGCAGGCAAAATAAAAGGTTTTATTTAAAACCATGGTGGGATTATGTGGAAAGGGATTTTATTAAAATCCAAGGTGGAATTTTGTTTCATCAAAAAAGGACCTTCAGTGATGAAGATATTAAAGTTTAAAGTTTAAGTTTAAATTAATGGAGGGCCGACCTATGTGCAATTAATGGAGGTTGGCATATATATATGTAAAGGTTTCAATTTATTTCAAAATGGGGGCATATTATATATCATCGGAAAGCTTATTTCGAGGGCTATTTGACTAAATTATTTATAAGGAGAAATAAGGTGTTTGTAAAGAGATATTTCTGATTTTGCAAAGGGGTTCCAAAAGTGAAGTTTGCCTTGTTCTTTTTCAAGAGGATTAATTCTTTCATGAGGTGACAAGGTATGCAATATTGTGATTTATATTATTTTATGGTATAAGTGGTTTTAGGAATGAAAATTTTATGCAATGTTTTGATTTATTTTATTTTATGGTACAAGTGGTTTTAGGAGAGATAATAAAGTTGTGCAATTAAAGGCCTTGGTGATGATTATTGAAAAGTGGAGTAATGTTGATTATTTTGTGATCTACTAACCCTTGTGAATATTGGCAAAATAATTTTGTGATTGTTGTAGATTTACAAAGAGGTTTCTTCATATTCATAAAAGGTATGGACATATTATCCTATTGATTGTTTATGGTGGTTGATTTCTGGAATATCATTGGAGGGAAAATGATTTTTTATGGTTTACTTTTTGAAAGTAGTTGGTTGAATGCTTCAAGGTTTTCTAAATTGAGAGTTGTGTCTAAACCTTGTTTGATAAGCATAGTTATTGAAGCCTATTGGTTGTGAAAGAATTTGAATTAGAAAAGAACATAAGTATCATTGTTATGTGAGATTTGTGGTTGAGCATTGTTGGAAACATTTGAGTTGGTTAATACATACTTGGACTAGGGTTGTGTTGGAATATGTAATGCAACATTGTGTAAATTATTCTTAGACTAAAATATAAAGTCTAAAGAATAATATTTGAATTAGAATATAATTCTATCTTATGTAAAATATTCCCACCCAATTAATAAATAAATTAAGGGTGCTAGGAATATTTAATTTCTTGGGAAAAATTTATTTCCCTTTTCTAGCAAATATTAGAAAGTAACTAATCACTTTATAATATTTGATAGATGCCACTTATCACATATCTCAAATATTATATTGTGATAAAATTAGAAAGTAACTAAAGCACTTTCTAATATTTGATAGATTGTGATAAGATTAGATTGTGATAAGATTTAGGGTTGTAGTAGAAAAGCTTCTCCTTAAATAGGGGTGTTTTCTACTACATATGAATATCTCTTGTCATATTGACTTGTGTTGTAGTTTATGTTGATGCATATTGTTGCATAAAATTGAAGCATTATTGTACTGTAGAATCATTGATTAATATAGTGAGCTTCATAGTGGATGTTTCCCTTCTTCATTTGAAGTAGGTTTTTACCACTCAATATTTGTGTTATGGGTTTACCTATTTTATGTGTGATTGATCTTGTGGAGCATTATTCTATCTTGAGAAGAATTTACTTCTCTCACATTTGGTATCAGAGCGGTTGAGATCTCCATCAAGTGTCTTCAATCCTTTGAGGTGAAAAACCCATTAAGATATATATTTTTTTGCATGCATTTGATATTTGGGTATTTTATGTAAACTTATTTTGCAAATTTGCCATTAGGGTTTATAGATTTATTATATTTTTAGATCTAGTTGTCATATCTTTTTTAAATAGTATTTTCATTTTAAATCTATAAATTATTATTTTTTGCATTAAGCTTTTTGCTAGAAAGGTTTTTGAAGCCAAACGGACCCTATGGTTGCGTCCGAAAGACCCAAATACCCCTATTTCCATATATAGTCATTTATTTATTTATTTAAAAAAAAATTCGGCTATATATATATAAATAAAAATAAAAACAATTTTGTTTTAAAAAAAAACAGTTTTGCTTTATAAAAAAATAGTTTAAAAAAAAAAAAACAAACAAAAAAACTGTTTTGCTTTATAAAAATCTTTAAACTTTTTCATGTCATTTTTTTTATTAATAAAATAAATTTTATTAATTTAATTGCATTTGCTTTATAAAAAATAGTTTTTTTTTTTTTTTTTAAATAGTTTTGCTTTATAAAAAAAAATTAGTTTTGTTTTTTTGAAAAAGTTTTGCAATCTTTAAACTTTTTCATGACATTTTTTTTTATTAATAAAATAAATTTTATTAATTTAATTGCATTTTTTTAACAATGGTTGTTTGTGAGTTTGCTTGTTTTGTAAGGTTATCCAAGTATGTTTTGGAGTATACAAGGCAATTTCGGATCAATTTTTTCACTCTCTTCCCCTATTTTTATTAATTTCTTCTAATCTCTCTCCAGTATTTACTTGAAGCATACTATAAATTAATGTAACTTGTATCTCTCATTATGAAAGTAAAAGAGAATGAAAAGAGAGTGAGAGAGATAGAGAAAGAGAGAGAGTGTGTGTATTTGTGTTTTGCTTTGTGTCTCCACTGTCTCTTGTTCATCTTTCTTACATTTTGCATCTCAACTAATCTAACTACTGACTTACTACTAAAAAATCTACTAACCAACTAACTTGCAATTTACTAATTTTCATATTAATCAAGAAGGTTAAAATTGAA
Source organism: Wollemia nobilis (assembly GCA_028583015.1). NCBI lineage: Eukaryota > Viridiplantae > Streptophyta > Pinopsida > Araucariales > Araucariaceae > Wollemia > Wollemia nobilis. The sequence continues at coordinate 7,301,646 of JAQPPZ010002447.1, read as the reverse complement.
TCAAATTCCTAACCACAACTTTAGTATTTGATTAAAATTTACTTAATATTGCAACATAGTTTATATTCGCTAAACACCTATTGAATCCAAAAGAATCCGCTCTATCGGTATTAAGACCTTTTTGGGTCCTCGTACCCGTACCCTTTTGGGTAGCTTGGTTGACCTTGGGTGAGATGAATTGGCAATTCATTAGGCTATAGTAAAATCTTAAAATGAACACTAACTTACTAATTTATTGACTATCTAACATTTAACAAATGTTTTATGGTTCCATTCAAGTTAGTTTATTTTATTGCAAGATGATTGTTATGGTTAGTTACCTTCTTATTGCAAGTTAATCTATTGCAAGTTGATCTTGGTTTATTTCCTTTATTCAATTGCAATATGGTTATAGTTGTTTATTGCAAGATGGTTATAGTAGTTCATGATGATGTTGATTATCATCATCATCATCATGAAGGAAATTGGCTTTGAGCAATTTGGTCCTTCATGTTTGCTCTTCGATAATCAATCAGAAATTGCCCTGGCTAAAAATCTTGTCATGCATCAAAGGACAAAGCATGTTGAAATCCAAGTCCATTTTATCAGAGAGAAGGTATTGGATGGGACTATTTAGTTGGAGTATTGCCCATCATATTCTAATTTTGTTGATTTGTTCACCAAACCTCTTCCTAAGGAGCAGTTTTGTAAGCTGAGGGACTCACTTGGTTTGGTGAAGTTGTCCTTAGGGGGGAATGAAGTGTATTTACCCTTGTATGATGACAACTTCATCCTTATGAGGTGTTTTATGCTATATATGAGTTGATATTTTGTGGTGTAATTGCTTTTTGCATCTCTTTTGAACATGGTACTTTATAGTGAGCTTCATAGTGGATGTTTTCCTTCTTCATTTGAAGTAGGGTTTTATCACTCAATATTTGTGTTGTGGGTTTACCTCTTTTATGTGTGATTGATATTGTGGATCATTCTTCGATCTTGGAGAGACTTTGCTTGTCTCACAGGTTGTGTGAGAAATATTTGTCCCTTATGACGATTGGTTAAGTTGAGTTGATTGAGCCTAGTCAAGTGATGTGTGAAGTGATTGTTCAAGTTCTAAGAAATAAAATATTCCATCATTCTATGTTGATTTGATATTAAGGTTAGAACATATTGAGTCTCTAAATATTATCTTTATTGTTCTATAAGACTTGATTTAAGTTGAGGTTGACTTGAATTGAGTTGAGGTTGATTTGATTTGAGAGTGAGATTAGAATATATTGAGTCTCTAACAATTCTCTTTATGCTTCTATGAGTTGATTTGAGTTGAGTTGAGATTGATTTGGGTTGAGAGAAAGTTTAGAACATATTGAGTCTCTAACAATTATTTTTATGCTTCTATGAGTTGAGTTGAGATTGATTTAGGTTGAGAGTGAGTTTAGAACATATTGAGTCTCTAACAATTCTCTTTATGCTTCTATGAGTTGAGTTGAGATTGATTTGGTTTGAGAGTGAGATTAGAACATATTGAGTCTCTAAAAATTATCCTTATGCTTCTATGAAGTTAATTTGAGTTGATATTGAAATTAATTATTGAGTTCATTTTGATTACTACTTGAGCATTATTGATTGAGCCTTTGAGAAAGCATTTGGGACAGATTTGAGGACAATTTTGGGATAACTTTGTGGAAATATTTGGGCAAGTTATTGGTGAGCTTGCTAGAGTAGATTTGGTAAAGTTCTTGGTGATCTTGCTAGAGCAGATTTGGGAAAATTCTTGTTGAGCTTGCTAAAGCAGATATGGGAAAGTTCTTGGTGAGCTTGCTAGAGTATAATTGGGCAAGTTCTTTGTGAGCTTGCTAGAGCAGAATTGGGCAAGTTCTTGGTGAGATTGCTTGAGCATATTTGACAAGTTCTATGTGATATTGTTAAGCAGGTTATGTGTGAGCCTATTATGCAGGTTCTATGTGAGCCTATTGATCAGGTTCTTAGTGAGCCTATTGATAGAGCTTTGGAGGTGATAGAGTACAAAGGACAAAGTCTCAATGGATAGAGATCCAGTATTGAACATAGTTGAAGACAAATCTGAGTGAGGAGTCTTCAAGTGGAGAGAGGTCCACCAGTTAGTGTAGTAGAGAGATAGAGTATTCTAGAAGATCACATAGCCAAAGTAGAAGGGGAAAGAGTTCTCCTATGGAAGAGATCCACTAACTTGAGATTAGGGGATCAACATCTCATTTGGACAAAGATCCATAAACTTTGTAATTGGGAGTGATTACCAAAGATATTTATTTAGAAAGTTTTAGTAAAATATTTTCTCCATGGAGTAGCCCACATTAGGTGAACCACGTAAATTGTGGTGTCTTTATTATGTATGGTTTATGTGCATTGCTTTGATTACTGCTATTGATACTGCTATATTTACACAACATAATATTAAATTGGAAGAAAAAGTGAAAAGTGGTGTTATATTGTTCCCTCCCTCTCAATTTAATCTTGTGTTCTTTAATTGTGGTATCAAAGATTATACTTTTGCCAAAACTACTCTAGAAATATCACCAATAACTTGCCCAAAACTATCCACAAATCTATCCCAAAACTATCCTCAAATATGTCTCAACACTACCTCAAATCTATCCCAAAGGCCTTCTCAAATTCTCAATCAATCATGCTCAAGTAGTACTCAAAATGAACTCAACAATGAGTGGCAATCTCAACTCAAATTAACTTCATAGAAGCATAAAGAGAATTGTTAGAGACTCAATATGTTATAATATCACTCTCAACCCAAATTAATCTCAACTCAACTCAACTCAAATCAATCTCAACTCAACTCAAGTCAATCTCAACTCAACTCAAATCAACTCATAGAAACATAAAGAGAATTGTTAGAGAATCAATATGTTCTAATCTCACTCTCAACCCAAATCAACCTCAACTCAATTCAAGTCTTATAGAATCATAAAGAGAATTGGTAGATACTCAATATGTTCTAACCTTAATCTCAACTCAACATAGAATGATGGAATAGTTTATTTCACAGAACTTGAACAATCATTTCACACATCACTTGACTAGGCTCAATCAACTCAACTTAACCAATCATCACAAGGGACAACTCTCTCTCACACAATCCTAGTCCAAGTATGTATCAACCAACTCAAATGTTTCTAACAATGCTCAATGACAAATCTCACATAACAATGATAATCATGTTATTTTCTAACTCAAGTTCTTTCACAACCAATGGGCTTCAACAACTATACTTATAAAACAAGGTTTAAAATCAACTCTCAAATCATAAAAACCTTGAAGCATTCAACCAACCACTTCTGAAAAGGAAACCATGAACAATCCTTTTCCCTCCAATGATATTTTAGAAATCAACCACCATAAACAATCAATAGGAGAATGTGCCCATACCTTTTTTGAAGATGAAAAAACCTCTTTGTAAATCTACCACAATCACAAAATTATTTTACCAATCTTCACAAGGGTTAGTAGATCACAAAATAATCAACATTACTCCACTTTTCAATAATCATCACCAAGGCCTTTAATTGCACAACTTCCTTATCTCTCCTAAAACCACTTGTAATTCATTAATATTGAAGGCAAAATATTAAAGGCTTAGTTCAATATTTTATTTACCGCTTATACTTTTGCCAACCTCCTTTCATTTATCTTAGTATAAGCTTGTGTTCTTCAATTGTGGTATTAGAGCTTATACTTTTGCCAAAACTACTCTAGCAAGCTCACCAAGAACTTGCCCAAAATTGTCTACAAATATTTCCCAACACTGTCCTCAAATCTGTCTCAAAACTGTCCTCCAATCTATCCCAAAGGTCTTCTCAAAGGCTCAATCAATCATGCTCAAGTAGTACTCAAAATGAACTCAACAATGAGTGGCAATATCAACTCAAATTAAATTCATAGAAGCATAAAGAGAATTGTTAGAGACTCAATATGTTCTAATCTCACTCTCAAACCAAATCAATCTCAACTCAACTCAACTCAAATCAATCTCAACTCAACTCAAGTCAATCTCAACTCAACTCAAATCAACTCATAGAAGCATAAAGATAATTGTTAGAGACTCAATATGTTCTAATCTCACTCTCAACTCAAGTCAACCTCAACTCAATTCAAGTCTTATAGAATCATAAAAAGAATTGTTAGAGACTCAATATTTTCTAACCTTAATATCAACTCAACATAGAATTATGGAATAGTTTGTTTCATAGAACTTGAAAAATCACTTCACACATCACTTGACTAGGCTCAATCAACTCAACTCAACCAATCATCACAAGGGACAACTCTCTCTCACACAATCCTAGTCCAAGTATGTATCAACCAACTCAAATTTTTCCAACAATGCTCAACCACAAATATCACATAACAATGATACTCATGTTATTTTCTAACTCAAGTTATTTTACAACCAATGGGCTTCAAAAACTATGCTTATAAAACAAGGTTTAAACTCAACTCTCAAATCAGAAAAACCTTGAAGTATTCAACCAACCACTTTCGAAATGGAAACCACAAACGATGTTTTTTCTCCAATGATATTTCAGAAATCAACCACCATAAACAATCAATAGGAGAATGTGCCCAAACCTTTTTTGAATATGAAAAAACCTCTTTGTAAATCTGCCATAATCACAAAATTCTTTTGCTAATCTTCACAAGGGTTAGTATATCACAAAATAATCAACATTACTCCACTTTTAAATAATCATCACCAAGGCCTTTAATTGCACAACTTCCTTATCTCTCCTAAAACCACTTGTACTTCATTAATATTGAAGGAAAAATATTAAAGGCTTAGTTCAATATTTCATTTACCGCTTAGTTCAATATTTCAATATTAAGGAGAGATAACAATTCTCTTTATGCTTCTATGAGTTTATTTGAGTTGAGTTGAGATTGACTTGAGTTGAGTTGATTGTATCGTTGCAAATTTTTCGCATCCCTACCTTCAGGCTATAGGATCCGTGCCCGGAAGGCTGATGGGAAAAGGATGGCGCAGTACCTCGGACTGAGAGGACTTTGCGAAGGTCCCGCCTCTTAAGGGAGGTGTATTTTGATGATTTTTCGATGGATGGTGGGTTCACCAGGAAATATTTAGCAGCAGTTTCCATGCCTAGGTTTTGGAATGTGTTTGATGAGTTCGTTTTAACATTTAGCATTCAGATCCTAGGGTGCAAGACAAAAAATAGATGCAAAATACAAGAAGTCATACTGTGCAAACAGAGGCAAATTATACCAAATAGTAGTACGAATACTGAACAATATTTAAGAACAAAAATTTAGGCAAATTACTGTACTTTAACAACAAATCATGATCTTAGTATGCAATCTAAGCTAAATGGGTGAACTCCAAATGCAAAATAACATAAAAACTGAACAGCCTATTTGATTTGCAGAATAAAATGACAGAAACAAAGTTGAGAAAAGCAAACTTCAGGCACTGATTGCCTCGATGTGAATTGCAGTCAAGATCATCTCGCATCAGTACGAGATCGCCTCGAATTTGACAGGATTGCCTCTGATCTGGACAGGTTCATCGACGATGATGAATGCTGGCTCCGGTTGAAAAACAATGATGTACCTACAACAAAATTGCTATGGGACTAGTGCAAAAGCAAAATTAAGATGTCTTAGCGTAGTGGGATTCAATTTGCAGGGAATTTCAGCCAAGGGTTGGGGAGGGAAAATCCTAGAGACTAAATAGGCTTAGGGGAGTTGTTAGGAGGTTGGAGATCTTCCCAATTTGGGAGATCTCCAACGGGGGGAGGGTCCCAACAGTGCAGACACGCTTCTGCCCGGATTGGAGACCCGTTGGAACAGATTCCAACTTTGCAAATTCAGTTTTACGACAAGATCGTCTCGACGTCCTAGTCTAGACGAAATCGTCAAATGCGGGCGATATCGTCTGATCGGCGACGATATCGTCAAACGGTCAAAACAACCTCTAAAATTGGTGCGGAAAAAGGGGAAACGGAATACCCGGCGGTTAACGGGCGGTTTGGGAGGTTAAATTTGAATTTAAAATTATTTACTAGGATGAATGTAATTTTTATAATTTTACTGCGCCAATTTTAGGGTGCTACATTTTGCCCCCTCTTTAGCGAATTTTTCGAAGAAAATGCGTTAAAGATGAGTTCTTCTCGATCTACGAGAAAGAAAAAAATTATACCCATTTTTAGGCGATGATTCTTGGTCGAATCATACGACAGCTTACTATGGTTCCCCCTCCGTGTTTTTACCCAAATCAAACGTTTGAGGTAAAAACGTGGAAAAGAAAAATTATTTTTGAATTATTTTGAATAAAATTAAGAAAAATAGGGTAAAACCCTAATTCATTGTTACTGTTCATTTTTACTGTTTTTAGAGCTCTGAAGCAAAAAAATGGTGGAGACGATGCACAGATCGGCAGAGGTCCGACGTGGTCTACGGGTAAGAGTCTAGACTTAACTAGAACTGATTTAATTTGAATTTACATGCTTTGTAGGTAGATTTTTAGGTGAATTTTGAGCATCGTGGCCGTTTTTGGGCCGTTGACGTCGTCGGGATGAAATCGTCCCGATTTTGACAAAATCATCTCAATTTCGTCAATTTCGCCCAAGGGCGAAATCGACGAAAGGGGGACGATTTCGTCAATTTAGAGACGATTTCGGCTTGCGAAATCGGAGACGATTATGCTCAAATTTGGGACGATATCGTCCAATAGTGGGCGATATCATCAATTACATGAAATTGATCTTTAAGTTGCATTATTAATTACTAGAATTGTTATTAATGATTGTTTGTTGTTTTGTTGTTTATGTTTGCAGAGAGGATTACTAAAGAGCAGAGAATGGAAGTATGGAGGTTTGAGAGATGACTTGGCCGCTCTGACACAGGCAGAGCGAGATCTGCTGGCATAGGCCGGCTTGCAGCATGTGGCGGAGATGCCACAAGTATCTACAGACATGGGGCTACTAACGGCCCTAGCAGAGAGGTGGTATCCGGGGTCCTCATGTTTCCGGCTATCGACAGGGGAGATGACTCCCACTTTGGAGGATGTATGGAGGATTCTGAGAATCCCCATACAAGGACGGTTGATTACACCTATGGCCAATCAGGGCCACGCTATGGGACGGTTGTGCAATGACCCGAGCTTCACCCTAAAGAAAGGCAGAGTTAATATCGAGGCACTACACCAGATGCCTGGGGCATCTAAACTCACACGGGTACTAGCTGGAGTGGTTGGTGGACTTTTGCTGTGCCACCAGAGCGGGTGCAGGGTGCCATGGATGCTCGTAGATGTGGTCTATGACATGAGAGACCACGGCTACAGGTTTGCATGGGGCAACTATGTGCTATTCCGATTGTACAGGATCCTGTATGGGGTCGTGTACAAGGGCGGCCGATGTCTAGTGATGACATCGCTACTACAGGTTTGGTGCTGGGAGCACATTGCGATGCGGAGGCCGATAGGGCTTCCTCTGACAGGGATTGATAGGGAGAGGCCCCGAGTCTTCTACTGGTGGCTCCGGAGAGGGTCACAATGATGGATCGACCTACCGATGTCCCGGAGACTACTGGATGATTTGGTCCCAGACCAGATCACCTGGAGACCATGGAGAGGGCACCCAGGGTGGGCCGAGGACGGACAGGAGCTGGCTCGCATCAGGAAAGTCTATTGGCTATGGATGGAGAGAGGAGAGGTGGAGCTCCACCACTATGACCAAGTTTTGAGACAGTTCGGTCTACAGCAGGGGATCCCATCTCTGAGGGATTACGAGTTTTCTTGGACTATCCGGGATAACACCACGGTTAGCGGGGCTCCTGACATGCAGTGCTTCTGGAGCCAGGACACGGATGATGCCCCCATCCAGCCAGTGGATGGGGATGATGCGAGGGTAGCCGATGGCTATGATGCCTGGTACGTAGGCATCCACCCTCCTCGGATGACGAGGGCACAGGGTCCGATCCACGCGGTTGTGCATCGGATAGGGAGGCAATGCCAGGCAGCGATAGAGGTAGCCCAGGGTCACGGTGGGAGGGAGCAGAGGAGGCCACAGGCACAGGAGAGGCCACGGCAACGAGAGAGGAGGGAGGAGAGACCCCCATCTCCATAGAGAGAGAGACCACCATCGCCCGATAAGGGCAAGGGCGTTGACACAGGAGAGAGTAGCAAGATGGCTACTCTCCGGATGAAGAACATCCGTCTCCAGGCACAGTTGAAGACTCTATAGGACGAGGCTGCACGCCACCGAGCTGAGGTGACACAGCTCAGAGACGATATTACACGCCTCAGGGCATGGGGCAGAGGGGTGAGCACTCAGGAGCTAATGCGGTCGGTTCTTCAGACCGCATTCTACCAGGGTATCTATTTTTAGATGGTGCCCGAGGGCCAGAGGGTACAGTTGTCGGCTGCTATTGCAGATCCGATCAAGACAGGGTCATCGAGGAGCTCATCCCGATCGACGACGAGGACTCGCAGTACCACACATACTACGATGGGGCCACCTCGTCCTCCGTAGGGCGGGGGAGGAGATGAGGCTGAGAGCTCTAGGGGCTCTCGAGACACTGCTCGGAGGACATTTGATTGAGTATGCCAAGATATAGATTGTGGCATACCAATCTAGCTGATATGATGTACATATATATGTGATATATATATAGATGAGATATTTTTGATCATATGACTTGTGTCTTGTGTATGTTTATGATGATTTTATGTTTGATTGATTGATTTGATAATTCATGTAATTATGTCGTTGGAAATATTATAATTTGAATGTCATGCTGTAAAATTTTAAATGAAATAATCTGATGTAACAAAGTGGTTGTATGTGATGCAATGTGATAAAAGATAAAAAGAGACTTCTAACAATAATTTCAAAGGACATTGTCGCTATTATAGACCATTTCATGGAGTCGCTGCTCACTCGGTCGTCAAGCTAATCCTAGTATAGAAATATTGTTAAAAGAAAGAGTGCTTAAGAAACTGTCTTAAGACTTTGGTGCAATAGTGCTAATGATGATGATGATGGTTGGTTTGTTTTCAGATTTTCAAAAAATATTTGTGCATGAAATAATGTTTAAAATGATTTTTGCTAGGCATAAATTCCTAAGTGTGATAAGATTTGTGAATAATTCCTTAGGAATTATACCATCATTGCAAAGTTGAAGGTTTGACATAATGACATAAAAATAGTGAAAAAAAACTGGGTTTGCTTTTGAAAAGCATAATTTGTGTAACATAATAAATGAAGTCATATGGTTTTTATGATTTTTGATAAATGGGGAATAAAAATTGTTACAATGGTTTGCGCTAGGCATAGAATATGTAGGTATAGACTTATACCATCATCGCGAAAATCCAAAAAAAGATAGTTTTATTGCATGGTTGATTTTTGATGAACATAAAATATGAAAATGAGGACTTGCGCTAGGCATAAAATTTCAATTTTGGTTTTGAAACTATACCATCGTCGTGAAAGTCAACCAGATATATATGATTTGATTTGTGTAGTTTGAAAGAAATTTTTTATTTTTTCTATTATATAGTTATCTTTGTGGTAAACAATTGTACTTGATTTATTCCAAACAAGTTGCAAAAATAATATTTCAAATTATTTTGAAGACAAAAGTTAGATTTATAAGGAATCCCATGTGCATATGTGAATTCATTTCCGATCTTGATTTATCATAATGATACACAAAATCTCTCAAATACAAATGTGTGTGCAATTGCATTGTTCATTTACCAGTTTTGAGCAAGATAATATGATACAAGTGATTTGAAGAAACCAAATAAGTGTTCATTAACCATGATGTAGATGCATATAACCATACTAGACTACTATGTAGATCGGATTATCAAGAGCTAGCTAATCCATAAGCAGACATAGGTCTGTACAAAATAATGTCGCTAATGTGACGGACATATCGCCACGCTAGGAGTTACCCAAGGCCAAGCGAGTTGGGCACAAACCACTCGTTATGGGGCTTACCTCACAGTTTTCGAATAATTGAGAATTCCAGGGATTCAAGCTCATCAACCCTTCTTTTCTTTTCAAAGGGTAGGGAAAGGGATTTTATTGCTTTCTTGTTTTCTTTTGAACTTTGCTTATTTTTCTTTTTGTATTTCTTTTGCTTGATAATGCTTGGAACATTGCTGTAATGATAAAAGAACACATTTTTTTTTTTCTTTTCTCTTTTTCTTGAACTTTTCTTTTCTTTTCTTTTCTTTTGCTAGGGATACTTGCTCGGATTAGCTGTAGAGCAAGGGATTTTTATTCTGGGTAGGGGTGAGCTTGTCCTTTTGCCAATTCTCAAATATTCTAGACCATGTGCATGATAGGATAGCAGGGGAAACTTTTCACTCAAGAAATCACTTCTACTATGTAGCAAAACATGGAAATTACAAATATAATCATTTTATTGTGAAAAGATGTGCTTGGTTTAAGTAAATAACAAGATCAATTCTCTATGCTCAAACTTTATTTAATTTGAATTTTGTGGACTTTGATATAAGAGAGATTAGTAATCATGCCAGATAAAATCAAGATATTTATTGTTGTGAGTGTGCAAGTGAGGGATTCCAAATAAATGCTAATTTATCCAAGATAATGGGAAACATATAACTGCAATAATTGTAAGAAGATATAGATATAGATACTGTTTTGATAAGTTTTTGAGAATGTTGACTCCCTCTCGTCTTTATTTTGTTTTGGTTTCGAAATAGTCAAGGATATTGCTTTTTTTAGGTTTTTATCATTTTTATTTTTATTTGTGAACAAAAAATTAACAAGTGCCAAAATAAATGCAACAAATAGTTTTGAAAATTTTGGTGATTATGAATGTTTTTGATGTTTTTGAATTTATAAATATGAAAGAAAACAAGAGAGTGGTTTTGAAGTATATTAAATAAATATGTATGTACAAGAATGAAATAATCACATTTATGCATAGTAACGTTTAAGATGTAAAATATTCATGGGTTCTTTAAGTTCTTTACCATCTAAGGTAGACAATTTGTATGCCCCTGATTCAAATTTAGCAGTAATAATGTATGGTCCGAGCCAGTTGGGCTCAAACTTACCTTTAAGGTCCTTAGTTGCATTTGTATTTTTTTGATTTTCTTTTAAAACAAGGTCGCCTATCTCAAAGGATCGATGACGAACTTTCTTGGCATATGATCTTTTTAGCTTGTTTTGGTAAGCACGAAGATGCTCCAAAGCATTGATGCATTTTTCATCTAGGAGTTCCAGCTGACTTAGTCTGCCAGCACGATATTCATCTCCTACTTCGGTATCTTGAAGTAGCAGAGCCAAAGAAGGAACTTCTAATTCAAATGGAAAAACTGCTTCAGCACCGTAAACCAAAACAAATGGTGAAGTTCCCGTGGGGGTTCGAACACTAGTTCGATAGGCCCACAAGGCTGGATATAACTGGATGTGCCAGTCACGACCAGTTTTATTGACCAATATTTTGAGGATTTTGATTAAAGTTTTGTTAGAAGCTTCTGCTTGACCATTACCCTGAGGATAATAGGGAGTGGACCAGCGGTGTTGAATCTTGTATTTTTGGCATAATTTTTTAACATCTTTATTTTTGAAACATGTTCCATTGTCAGAGATGAGATTCGTAGGAACTCCAAACCTGCAAATGATTTGATTAAAAATGAATTTAGAGACCTGTGAGCCAGTGCAGGAAGCTAAAGGCATAGCTTCAACCCACTTCGTGAAATACTCAGTGGCGATTATGATGAACTTGTGTCCATCAGATGACACAGGATTGATTTTGCCAATAATATCCAAGCCCCATTTAGAAAAGGTCCAAGGAGATGAAATAGCATGCAACTCTTATGCAGGGGCATGGACAAGGTCAACATGTTTTTGACACTTGTCACAACGGTGCACATACTCATGTGCATCCGTTTCCATGGTAGGCCAAAAGTATCCTATCCGAAGGAGCTTCTTAGCAATGACGCTACCACTAAAGTGTCCTCCACAAGATCCATCGTGGACTTCACTCAAGGCTAGTTTAGACTCTTCTAAGTTTAGACATCTTAATAGGATACCTTCAAAATATCTCCTATACAAAGTATTGCCAATTATTACGAATCGACTGGCTCATCGACGTAATAACCGACGCTAGTTTCTATTAGAATTGGCAGGGAAAGTCCCATTTTGAAGAAAATCAAATATGTCTGTATACCAAGGTTTAGGAGTAGTTTCATTGATTAGAAACACATCCAAAGGCTCTAAGCATGACTTATTTGAAGCGGGTTCCTGGAGTCGATGAATAATGATAGTCGCATATTTGTCATCTAACTCCAAGGGCAGGAGAGATGCAACGACGGCCATAGCGTCAGCTGCACGGTTGCTAGTTCGAGGAATGGCTTCCAACGTAACTTGATCAAATAAAGACATTAATTGTAAAACATAGGCCTTATATGGGCACATTTTATCATCTCTGGTTTGATAAACTTCATTAATTTGATTTATAACCAATTGGGAATCACCAAAAACTAAAAGATGTTTAATTTTGAGTGCTAGAGCAGCTCGTAATCCAAGGATTAGAGCTTCATACTCAGCAATATTGTTGGTGCAAGCAAAGGTCAGTTTGAAGGACAGAGGAATAAGATGTTTTTGCGAAGATATTAAAATAATACCCACACTAGCCCCACTCATGCATCGGGCTCCATCAAAGTATAAGGACCATTGTTCAACAAGGTCTACCTCTAATTGAAGGCATTCATCAGAAACTCGATAATGAGGGGATGAGTAGACTCTAAGGGTGCAGCATCTAATTGATCTGCTATGATTTGACCCTTAACAGACTTTTGTCCTATGAATGTGAGATCAAACTCGCTTAGAGCAAGAACCCACTTGGCTGTGCGACCCGATAAATAAGGTCGACTCATGAGATACCTTAAGGGATCATATTTAGCAATAACATAAGTTTTTTGGCTAAGCATATAATGTCATAATTTTTGCGTAGCAAACATGACTGCTAGACATAATTTTTCCAACGCTGTATAGCGGGTTTCATAACTGATGAAAGTTTGGCTAATATAATAATTAGCACGTTCTCGCTTTTCATCATCAAGTTGGGCTAACATAGCCCCTAAGGCAGAATCTGAGGCGAAAATATATAGGAGAAATGGGCGATCGGATTTAGGTGGTGAAAGCACAGGCGGATTAAGGAGATATTGTTTGAGAAGTTCAAAATCTTCTCTACATTCTGTGTCCCAAGTGAAAGGGACATCCTTCTTAAGGAGTTTAAGAAAGGGACCGGTTTTATCCGCCAGCTTATCGATGAAGCGACGGATGGCTTGAAGTTTACCTTGTAAACTTCGTAATTCAGATATATTAGTGGGTGCGGGCATATTAGTGATAGCCGCAATCTTGAGAGGGTCGATTTCAATACCACGTAAAGAAACTAAAACCCCTAATAGTTTGCCGGATTTAACTCCGAATATACATTTTGCTAGATTTAATCGAATGAGATATTCTCGTAATCGATTAAAAACCTTTCTCAAATCATCTAAATGATTATTTTCAATAATAGAGCGAGCTATAATATCGTCTACATAATCATGTAGGATATCATGCATCATATCATGAAAAATGTAGGTCATAGCGCGTTGGTAAGTTGCACCTGCGTTCTTTAAGCCAAATGGCATCACTTTCCAAAGAAAAGGTACCCCAGGGGGTAATAAAGGTTGTTTTAGCCTGATCTTCAGGAGCTATCCTGATCTGATTATAGCCGGAGAATCCATCCATTAAGGACATCATCCCACTCCCGACAGTAAAGTCGATGATTTGATCCATGTTTGGAAGGGGAAAGTCATCTTTAGGGCATGCAACGTTAATATCTCTAAAATCTGTGCAAACCCTAACTTTGGTAGCTTCTTTCTTGGTGACTGGAACTACGTTTGAGATCCATTCAACATAATCAATAGCTTGTATAAAGATAACATTCAGGAGTTTTTCTAACTCGCCTTTGACTAGCAGAGCCACTTTGGGATGCATTTTTCTAAGTTTTTGTTTAACCGGTTTAGCATCCGGATGGACCACTAGATGATGCATGACTACAAAAGGGTCTAGACCTGGCATATCTTCATATGTCCAAGCGAAGACATCTTCATACTCTTTAAGGAACGCAATGTATTGTTCCTATTTATCTGGGCTTAATTATGATCCAATATTGATCATGTGAGGATTGTCCTCAGTTCCAATATTAATTTTAATGACATTTTCTACCTCCATGTGTAGATCTCTTTCAAAGTTAGGTGGGGCGGGTGAAACACCCAATTCTTGTAATTCTTGTAAGGTTAATTTAGATAAGTCATCTTGAGGATTAGTGGTCTCAAGCTGAGCTATAGTTGGTATAGAACCATCGAAATAAAATCCATTGTGTAACATCTCTTCAACAGAGACATCATGGAAGATATCTCCTTCCAACTCTTCATCAGGGTCAGCAATTAGTTTAGGGTAGGCTATGGATAGCATGTTGCATGAAAATGACTGATTTTTGAGAGGCAAATCAACATGCCTATCCAAATAATCTTGATAGCATATGAGGTGATCATCTTCTTCAAAAGGAAAGGGTTGACCCTTACTAGGAAATAAGCCCACACCACAGCGGGCAGGCCACGGTTCTACCTCGAAAGGTTCTTTCATGCCATTTTGGAAAGGTCCTAAGCCTTTCCCTTTATATCCCATTTTAAGCATCATGGGTTTAGCTTTAATATAATCATTGGTAAAATAGCACCGAGCGTATCCCTCCTGATGAGTTTTGATATTTCGAGGGATTCTTCCCCAGTCATATCCTTTATAAATGAAGGCGCAACTCCCGACTTGGTAGGTGCTTCCCATAGGTTGTGGGAGGCCCAAAGTACGAGGAGATGGCGGTAATTTATTTAAGAGGTTTGAATCTCGCATGAAATCATTCATGTTTTCTGATATTAAGGTTGTAGATAAATCTGGTAAAAGTTCATCAGAAAGGGCATAAGATGTAGAAGGCTTATTACCTATATCCTTAGATGTGGAAGGTATGATAGATGTGTCTATAGGATTTGGTTTTATAGAGGTAGAACTTGAAGGATTGGTTGTAGATTTAAGATCTTTTTGAGGTTCTAAAGTAATTTGTTTAGAGGGTTGTTGATCTATATAGGAGGATGAAATCAATGGAGGGGGAATAGGGGAAGTTATGGGTTTATGTTTCATAGTTTTAGATGAAAAAGAAGAACTAGAATGTGTGGATGACAGAGCTAGGCAAAATTGCACTCCAACTGGTTCTGCCAAAGAACACATATCAAAAGGTCTAGGGTCACCATGAATAGTGACCAACTGATTTTTAAACTCAAATTTAACACATTGGTGTAAAGTTGATGGGACCGCTCGCATGGCATTGATCCAAGGGCGACCCAAAAGTATATTGTACGATGCTGGGCAATGTACAATAAACACGGTTGTTTCTAGGGTTCTAGGACCAACTTGCAATGGGAGGGTAATGACTCCACATGTTTCTTGTGTTTCATCATTAAAGGCTTTGATAATCATATCAGTTTTCTTCATTTCATCACTTCTAAAACCAAATCGTTGGTAGAAGTCAAAGGTGCAAATGTTTAGAGATGAGCCATTATCAATCAAAACTCTTTTGACAGCTACATCTCCAATGAGAGCAGTAATGTATAAGGGATTGTCCTTATGTAAATTGTGTTGTGGGATATCTCTATCCCGGAAGTCAATACAATCAATCTCTCGGGTGATGATAGTATTGGCCATAGCTTCAGGTTGGATGTTTTGAGGTACCATCATTTGGCTCAATGTAAGCATCAACTCATCCCTATGGGTGGGAGAGGATCTTAATAAATCTAAAAGGGAGATTCTGGCCGTGGTATTGGACAATTGCTCGTTAATACTGTAAGGGGGTTTAGGTTGAGCATTAGAAGCAAGATTCCCTTTATTGGGATTTTTCAGGATGAATGGAGCTGATCCATCGTTCTGGTTTGGTTCTTGTTGGGAATTTTGAGCTTGTTGTCGGGTGACGACTCCGATGGTACCTACAATGTTATAGTGACGACGTTGAAACGGTCTCGGTTGAGAATTTATGGCTTGTTCATAAGGAAGGACTATATTAGAAGAAGGTCGAGTAGTGACTCTTCTAGGAAATGGTTCTTCTGGAACCATAGCATCTGTGACAAGTTGAATAGGATCTGATTCATTTTCAGAACTATTCGATTGGTTGGAAGTAATGTCTACTTCACTTTCACTATCTGACTCTATATCACTAGAATCAGAAGTTTGAAAATTATGTAAGGGCCTAGTTGTAACCAGGGATAAGGTTGTGTCAAATATTTGAGAATCCTGAACAGGTAATTGTCCGCTAATGGTTCCTACATATCGGGTAGGAGGAGGAACATTATGATGTTCGATTTGATTGGCTACCTCTTTACCATGTCTTGGTAAAGGGTGTTGAAATATGTCTAAAGTTTGATTGGCATTTTGATTTTGATTTTGGGGAACGGTCTTTTGAGTATTATTAGGAGGGTTTTGTTTAGGTTGGAAGGCTTGCACTTCCATTTCATTATTGTCAATCAAATCTTGTATTTTATGTTTCAACCTCTTACAAGCGTTGGTAGAATGTCCAGGTCCTCTATGGAACTCACAATGTAAGTCAGCTCTATATTCGGGTATAGTCGGATCAGGTTCCCGGATAGCTGGGAGTTGGATTAAACCTCTTTCAAGTAATTGAGGTAAAATAGTTGATAAGGGTTGGTTTAATCTAGTGAATTCTCGAGGAGGTTTATCAGGAGGTTTCAATATAAATTTTTTTGTTGTCTTCGTTGCATTGACATTAGCAACATTTCTGCTGTCAGTGACTCCATCACCGACAACCTGTTTGTTTTTATATTGATTTCTAGATGTTTTCTCATCATCCTTCTTCCTAAGTTGGCCTCTCCTAATGAGGGCATCTTCTACTCTTCGAGCTAAATCTATAGCTTGATCGAAGGTAGTCAAAGTAGCTGTTGATAGCTCATAAGAAATTTGTTCTTGTAAATTATTGATGAAAATGTCTAACATTTCCCTATAGGGTAGCACAAAGTGCAGTTTTCCTGTCAATTGCCTCCATCTAGCTAAGAAATCAGCAAAACACTCATCCTTATCTTGTTTTAAATTGTATAAGTCTTTAATAGTTACATGCCTCTCGATGTAGGCACTAAATTGATGGACAAATGATTCAGCTGTTTCTTCGAAGTTTCTCAAAGAATGAGTGGGCAACTGATAGTACCACTCTAATGCCATTCCACCTAAACTTTTGGGGAACATTTTTAGTAATAGCAAGTCATCATGTGATATGTCATGACATGCTATCCTAAACATGCGAAGATGTTCTATGGGATCTTCGGTTCCTTTATATATAGGCAGGACAGGCATGGGAAAATGCTTAGGATATGGTTGAGCCACAACTATGGGATCCAAAGGTTGACTACAGATCTCTCGATAATTATACGAGGGACGGTAGGGATCTATCTGGTCCATACGTGAAGCTAATTGTTTCACCATGGCTTCCAGATTACTAGTTTGCCCCCCATATTGGTTCGGTAGGGCATTGACATGAGTTTTATGGGCATAGGATGGAGGAACATGCAGATTAGATGCCATGTTGCTATTGTGTAAAGTATTGGTAGGAAAAATATTATGGAGGAATTTTGAAGTTGGATTATGTTGTATTTCGGATTGTTGAAAATTTGTATTTGGCTTTGTTTTAGGTTTTTGTTTACTTGAAGCATATTGCTCAATGGTTTGGCGAAATAAAGTAGTGAAGGAAGGTTTCTTTTGTGTGGGAGTGATTTTAGGTTGAATAACAGGTCCCTTAGGAGGTTGGGTGACCTGTTGTTTTGACATCTTTTGAACCATAGTGACCAAATCTGTATTGGATGGCCCAGCCTTATCACTTTCTTGATCAATGAAAGATAAAGGATTAGTGTGTATATTAAACGCCTGTTCTATAGCTGCTTGAGCGTCACTAATTTCTCCTCTATCAATACGAACTGCCACATTAAGGATGTCAATATTTTCATTGAGAAATTTTCAAAAATGTTCTGCGTTGTCAAAAGCAATAGTTCCACTAGGAGCTATTCTAGGGGATGAGGATTCACCCTCTTTAACACTTCCTTCTTGTTCCTTATCTTCACCTAAGTCTTCATCTGATTGACCTAGAGTTTCTCCTTCCGGATTTGTATCTCCAAGAAGGACATTTGGGTTTTCAGTTGTATCTTGTAACCAATCTTCTCCTTCTCCTAAAGTTTCTTTACCATTCCTAAGTTTAGGCATGGTGCTAAGTTTTGATTTCAGAAATTTTTTTTTATATATATATATATATATATATATATATTATATATATATATAAATACAACAAATTAAGAGGTATATATTTATTATATACCTACTACAATATTTGAAAATGAAATGTTTAAGTTTTTGCTAAGTTTTTGATTTTTAGTTTTTAGTTTTTTGAAACAATATGATAAAAGCAGCAAATAACACAATAAATGCAAGAAATAATAAGACTGAAAGTAAATGAACTAGTCTTCTATAAACAATTTATAAACATCATTAATAGGCTCTAGTTCTTCAGGGGTCATGAAATGTTCTTCTTCAAATTGAAAGTTTTCTTTTAAGAATTTGATGAAAAGGGCTATGGTGATATTATCTGTCTCAGATGCTGGTTGATAGAAGTAAAGCTCGTGGCAATACTCTCGATATAACACAGCACGAGGAACTCTATTCCATATTTCCCTATCTGTAAGAACAACCTCTTGGTCTTCTACAAGGCCTAGGAATTGGTGCACAATGGTTGCATTCTCGAGGTATTCCTCGAAGGTGAATAATTCTGAAGATACTAAAGCTCTCCTATAGGCTAACCATCTATGGCAGGCTCTATGAAGTTCATGATAAAAAACTAATTGATGAGGATCCAGGATTCTATCCAAGACTAGCCTCTTAATCTGTTTAAGTTGTGTGGACCTAGATGAGATGATACTAAGTCTCCTGTCAAGTTCGTCCCACAAGGATTGATTTCTACTCGTTTTAGGGACACTAAGGACAAAATTAACTTCTATGGCTGCCAATTGGTTTTCTACGTTTATAGTAACTGCTAACCTCTTTTTAGGAGCTACCATCTAAACATGATTTCAAACTTTAAATGTTTTAAAATGCATCTAAGTTTTAGTTGTTCTAATTTTTGTTTTGTTTTTGTTTTTTGTTTTTGTTTTCAAAAGGTTATGATGCATTCACGTTGGGTTCACCAAAATGTATCGCTCCAAATTTTTCGCATCCCTACCTTCAGGCTATAGGATCCGTGCCCAGAAGGAGGATGGGAAAAGGATGGCGCGGTACCTCGGACTGAGAGGACTTTGCGAAGGTCCCGCCTCTCAAGGGAGGTGTATTTTGATGATTTTTTGATGGATGGTGGGTTCACCAGGAAACATTTAGCGGCAGTTTCCACGCCTAGGTTTTGGAATGTGTTTGATGAGTTCGTTTTAACCTTAAGCATTCAGATCCTAGGTTTGGCCGAATGAATCTAAATTAATCTACATGAAAATGCAACTTCCATGAATACAGAAAATAGATTAAAAAGCAGAAAACAGAAAATTTATAGAATGCAAATGAAGAGTACCTGATCCGGATGTCTGAAGAAGATTCTGATGTTTGAAGTAGTCTGGATCGTCTGGAATTCGATGGAATCGCCTGCAATCTGACATAATCGTCTGATACTGATAGAATCATCTAAAATTTGACGAATTTGTCAGAGACCTGCAAGACAGAAAATAGATGCAAAATACAAGAAGTCCTACTATGCAAACAAAGGCAAATTATACCAAATAGTAGTATGAATACTGAACAATATTTAAGAATAGAAATTCAGGCAAATTACTGTACTTTAACGGAAAATCATGATCTTAGTATGCAATCTAAGCTAAATGGGTGAACTCCAAATGCAAAATAACATAAAAACTGAACAGCCTATCTGATTTGCAGAATAAAATGACAGAAACAAAGTTGAGAAAAGCAAACTTCAGGCACTGATTGCCTCGATGTGAACTGCAGTCGAGATCATCTCGCATCAGTACGAAATCGCCTCGAATTTGACAGGATCGCCTCCGATCTGGACAGGTTCATCGACGACGATGGGTGCTGGCTCCGATTGAAAAATAATGATGTACCTGCAACAAAATGGCTATGGGACTAGTGCAAAAGCAAAATTAAGATGTCTTAGCGTAGTGGGATTCAATTTGCAGGGAATTTCAGCCAGGGGTTGGGGAGGGAAAATCCTAGAGACTAAATAGGCTTAGGGGAGTTGTTAGGAGGTTGGAGATCTTCCCAATTTGGGAGATCTCCAATGGGGGGAGGGTCCCAATCGTGCAGACACGCTTCTGACCGGATTGGAGACCCGTTGGAACGCATTCCAACTTTGCAAATTCAGTTTTGCGACAAGATCGTCTGGACGTCCTAGTCTAGACGAAATCGTCAAATCTGGGGCGATATCGTCTGATCGGCGACGATATCGTCAAACGGTCAAAACAACCTCTAAAATTAGCATGGAAAAAGGGGAAATGGAATACCCAACGGTTAACGGGTGGTTTGGGAGGTTAAATTTGAATTTAAAATTATTTACTAGGATGAATGTAATTTTTATAATTTTACTGCGCCAATTTTAGGGTGTTAAAGAGATAACAATTCTCTTTATGCTTCTATGAGTTTATTTGAGTTGAGTTGAGATTGACTTGAGTTGAGTTGATATTGACTTGAGTTGAGTTGAGTTGAGTTGAGATTGATTTGGGTTGAGAGTGAGATTAGAACATATTGAGTCTCTAAAAATTCTCTTTATGCTTCTATGAAGTTAATTTGAGTTGAGATTGCCACTCATTGTTGAGTTCATTTTGAGTACTACTTGAGCATGATTGATTGAGCCTTTGAGAAGGCCTTTGGGATAGATTTGAGGACAATGTTGAGACAGATTTGAGGACAGTGTTGGGACAGATTTGTGGACAGTTTTGGGCAAGTTCGTAGTGAACTTGCTAGAGCAATTTTGGCAAAATTATAAGCTTAGTTCAATATTAAAGGCTTAGTTCAATATTTCATTTACCGCATGGTAAAATAAACATTATTACATTTACTTTTACTTTTTACCTCGTAGATATTCATAGTTTGGAATATCTAGTGGTAAATAGGTGACTGGGTAACTGTACTCAACTTGAATACGTTAACCTACCTAGCTAGTTGTTAGTTTTTATGCACTAATTTATCTTAGAACATTTGTTAGCTACATTTGGGGATAATATTTTATTTTATTTCTAAGGCTATTTCTAGCCTAATTTTTGTACTATATAAATTTTGCATTATTAATATATGAGCTAATGATTTTTCACCTATGCTCTTTGTACTGCTCCAAATTTTTCACATCCTTACCTTCAGGCTATAGGATCCGCACCCAAAAGTGCGATGCGAGAAGGATGGGACAATACCTCGGACTGAGAGGCCCTTTTAAGGTTGCACCTCTCGGGGGAGGGGTATAAGGGTGAATTTTTGACGGATGGTGGGTTCACCAGGAAACTTTGAGTGGCAGTTTCCACACCTAGGTTGAGAATGGTTTTGGTGTGTTCATTTTATACTCGATCATTCATAATCCTAGGTTGTCCAGAATGAATCTAAGCTATTCTATATGAAAATGTTAATTTATATGAATACAGAAAGTAGGAATGAATCCTAAATGTAAATATTATATGAAATGAGAAAGAATGCACTTGATTCTGAATGTCTGATGAAGATTCTGAAGCTTGTAGGAGTCCAAATCATCTCGAATATGATAGGATCATCTGCAATTGTACAGAATCATATCATATCATAGGCGATCATCTGAGATCAGACAAGATCATCGTCGATCTGACAAATTCATTAGAAACCTGCAATCACAGAAATAGACACCAAAAAAATGAAAATACTACTGTGAGAATAATGCAAAATGATAGAAATGATAGTATAAATGCCTAACTAATAAATATAGATATCAAATTAAAGGAAATGCATTGTTTTAATAACTTATTTTAACTTTATCATGCATTTACACTGAATGAGGTGAACTCCAGGATGCAAAATGAAAAAAAATCAAACTAATGCATAGTAAAATAAAGAAGACAAATGAGGAATGCAAACTCAGTGCTCTGGTTGCCCCTAATCTAAACTATAGTCGAGATCGCCTCCAATCATACGAGATCATTGCCAATTTGTGATAGGATCGTCCAAAATCCTTTGGGATCGCCTACGATGATTTGAGCTTTCTCCAAATGAAGCATAGTAAAAACCTGTAATGAAAACTTAAAACTACGAGTGCCAACCATGGTGGATAGGATGTCTTGACACAGCAAAACTAACTGGTAGGGAAAATCAATCAGGGAATCATGGGATCAGCAAACTAGGGGGATAAACTAAGAAAATCTCAGTTTATATAGGATTAGGGGGAGGTTAGGAGGTTGGGGATCATCCCAATCTGGGAGATCCTCAACGTGGGAATCTCCAACCGCATAGACACGCTTCTACCCAAGTTGGAGAGGTCGTTGAAATAGAAGCTAATTATGAAAATTTGGTTTTGGGATGAAATCGTTTGGACATTCTGTTCCAGACGAATTCATCCGATCTGGGATGATTTCGTCTGATCGACGACAATATCATCCAACGGTCAAAACAACTCCTAAAAATGGTGCAAAAAATGGGGCGAGTGGTTAATGGGTGGTTTCGGGGTTAAAATTCAAATTTTTATCTTTTTACTAAGGGTTTAACTACACCAATTTTAGGGTGCTACATTTTGCCCCCTCTTTAGCAAATTTTTCAAAGAAAATGCATTAAAGATGAGTTCTTTCCATTTTACGAGAAAGCAACAATTTACTCAATTTTTTAGACGATGATTATAGGTCGAATCATACAACTGCTTGCTATGGTGCCCCCTTCGTGTTTTTACCCAACTCGAACATTTGAGGTAAAACCATAGAAAAGCAAAATATTAAAAAAATATTGTTGTTTTTAAATAAAATAAAAAAAAATAGGGTAAAACCCTAATTCATTTTTACTGTTTATTTTCATTATTTTTAGAGCTCTGTAGGAAAAATGGTAGAAACAGTGCACAGATCGATAAAGGTCCAGTGCGGGCTGCGGGTAAGGATCTAAACCTAGTGAATTATGTTTTTAATTTGATTTGTGTAATTTTGATTTAAATTTTGACTGTTTTGGGGCATCGTGGCCATTTTTAGGCCGTTGACGACATCAGGACAAAATTGTCCCAATTTCGTTGAAATCGTCTCTAGATCATTGATTTCGTCTGAGAGCAAAATCGACGAAATAGGGGCGATCCCGTCCAACAAGGGCGATCCCCAAGTTGCAAAATCGAAGATGATTTCATCCTACCAAAGATGATTTGACCTAATTTAGGATGATATCATGCAATGGTGGACGATATCATCATTGTTTTTAGAAGATTAAATTGATTTAACTAATTTTAATGATTATCTATTGATGATTTAACTAATTTTAGAAGATTAAATTGATTATCTAATGATATCATCATTGTTTTTAGAAGCTAGTCAGATGCAGAATACAAGAGTTCAAAGGTTACTCAGAGTATGTACAGTGATTTTCCAAGAAGACCGAAGTGGACCACTTGCAAAAGATCAAAGAAAAATACAAGTAAGAAAAGTGTTGCTATATCGTGACATATACAAAAGGTAAGAAAAACTGTCGTGATTTCATGACATGTTGGCAAAGAAAAAGGCAAGTAGAAAAAGTGTCACAATTTCGTGACATATTGTAAGAGAGATAGTATGAAAGAAAAAGTGTCGTGATTTCATGACATGCTAGAAGAAAAAGAGGCAAGTAGAAAAAGTGTCGCGATTTCACTATAGGTTGAAAGAAAAAGAGGCAAGTAGAAAAAGTGTCATGATTTCGCGACATGTTGAAAGAAAAAGTGCTAAGGAGGAAAAGTGTCACAATATCGTGACCTAAAAGCAAGAGAAAGCGCTAAGGAGAAAAAGTGTCGCAATATCGTGACATGTCGTGGTTTCGCGATCCAAAGGCAAGATAAAGCGTACGGACAAAAAAGTGTAGCGATATCGCTACATGTATTCTCGCAGGCCAAAGCTAAGAGAAAGCGTATGGAGGAAAAAGTGTAGCGATATCGCTACATGTATTCTCACGGGCCAAAGCTAAGAGAAAGCGTACGAAGGAAAAAGTGTAGCGATATCGCTACATGTTGTATTCTCACGGTCCAAAGCTAAGAGAAAGCGTACGGAGGAAAAAGTGTAGTGATATCGGTACATGGAGTATTCTTGCAAGCCAAAGCTAAGGGAAAGCGTACGGAGGTGAAAGTGTCACGATTTTGTGACATGTGTTTTTGTGGCAACAACAATAGAAGAGTTATAAGGGCAGTTGAAGCCGATGAAGACTGATGTAAGCCGATGAATATTAGGGTTTGTAGCCAACAAAGATTAGGGTTTATAGTTGACTAAGATTAGGGTTTACAGTCGACTAAGATTAGAGTTTTCATCATGAAAATATTGTTATAAAAGGAGGGCTATTTGGAGAAGTTATGAAGTTGAACAAGTCATCCAATGCGTGTCGAAGTGTATGAAATACGGTTGCCGTGCATAGAGAGCAAGTCGTGTCAAATATTTAAAAGTGTGGAATTTTTCTAAGAAAGAAAAGTGTGCAACAGGGAGAAGACGATCATGAAGTTTGACTATGACGAAGCAGAGTGTGCGAAGTTTGGTCGTAGTGCGTAGAGAGGGAGAAGATCATGAAGTTCGATTGTGATGAAGCAAAGTGTGTGAAGTGCTTATGCAAAGAAAGTAGAGTGCGCAACAGGGAGAATATGACTGTGAAGTGTAGCAGAGTGTGTGAAGTGCTTACATAGAAAAAGCAGAGTGCACAGAGAAAATAAAGGTGACCAGTCAGGGTCTAGCAAAAGCAAAGGTATATTACTATCAATATTCTAGTTTCAAAATTGAAATCCAAGTTGGTGCTTGGCATCAAGGTTTGGTGCTCCTTTCTATTGGTGCAGGTAAATCAGGGGTTGGTGCTCCTTTCTGTTGGTGCAGATAAATCAGGGGCTGATGCTCCTTCCAGTGGGTGCTGGTAAATTGATTGTAAAGTTGTTACTTTGCAAAGGCTAGATTTGGATGGTAGTCCAAGCAATCATTCTTGAGGAGTAGCCAAATTGGTGAACCTCATTAAATCTTGTGTTGTGTGATGTTCTTTTGTGATACTTACTTTATCTGGTTTTAAGGTCTCATTATTTTAGTTTTAAGAGCTATGAATTAAAGTTTAAAATTCTACACTGATTCACCCCCCCTCTCAGTGCCATTGTAAGACTAACAATTGGTATCAGAGCCAAGTTCCCTTCTCAGGCTAAATTAGTCAATGTTGATCTTGGATTAGTATGCAATGGGTAAGAAGAATAGATCCTCCTCCAAAAATGCATCTCAGTCAGTTTTAGTTCCTGTGGAAGAGAAAATTGAACTTGAAAATGTTGAAGACTTCTTATCAAACCAAGCACCTTTGTTTGATGAAAAAAATTATGTGATCTGGAGAATCAGGATGTAGGCATATCTTTGTGCTTTGGGATACGGCATCTAGGATTCAGTATTTAGTGGATACACAATACCCATCACTCCTCCAAAAGAGGCTGATGAAATAAAATTGTTTGAGAATGACTCAAAAGCAAAGAATGCTATCAGGTGCGAATTAGTAGACAATGAACTAGTAAAGATCATGAGTTGTAAAACAACAAAATAAAAATGGGAAAAACTAAGTAGTATTCATGAAAATGATGATGAGAACATAGAGGCATATATGCTAAGAGTTAATGAAGTCCTAGAGGATGATTCTAAAAATGAAACAGGTGGAGGTCTTTTCACGAAACTCGAAGAAGAAACGAAAAAAGAACTGGAATACGATGAAGAAGAAATTGATGCAAAAATAAATTTGAAAGAGAAACTAATTGCAGCTCTGGATGAATTGAAGATAGAAATAAAAATATATAAGGAAATCTTAAGAAATCTTGAGGATGCAAATGAAATAATAACCAGTTTGAAAGTACAAGCAGAAGAATTCAAAAGGATTGAAGAAACTCTTAGGTCACAAATCAATGAGAAAGAGATTGGTTGCTGCAAACAAGAGGAAGAGATTGTTTTATTGAAGAAACAACTAGAAGAGGCCAATACAAATCTCAAATTTGAGAAGAGCACATAGTTGCTAGATAAAATGATAAGCCAAAAAAGAAGCTCCACGGATAAGCATGGTCTTGGATATGAAGCTGAACAACCTTCATCTTCCAACTCTACAGAGAAGAAGAAGTTAACTGTTGAAGGATCAAAGTAAGAAAAGTTTGAAGCTAAATCTTCAAAAGAAAGAAAATATCAAAGGAGATCTACAACAAAGTAGCCACAAAAAAAGAGGTTATATCACTCTCACTCTATTCATAATAATACTTTTAATGGCTATTGTTTCAGATGCAACTGGTATGGTCACAAGGCAATTTATTGTGGATTGAATAACAAATCAAAGAGTTATGCTGGTAGAAATACATTTGCGTTTCTGAGTGAACGCTATGTACAATGTTTTAAATGTAATGGTCATGGGCACATAGCAAGGTTTTATCCAAGCACTTTTGTATCTAATCTAAGGAAAAATAGTAGATTTCATCAAACACAAAGAATGCAACACAGACTGGGAATATATCATGTGCATATAAGAAAGGAAAATAATCATTCATCAAGGATGCACAAGATACAACCACACAAGAAAAATGTTCGAGTTCATGAAAAGGTACAAAACAAGGATGTAGTTGAAAAATCCAAGCTCGAGTTCAAGAAAGTTTAGAGAAAGATAGAAGAAAGGAAATCGTGTCTCCTTGGACTGAAGGAGACTACTCCGCCATTGCACTAAGCAACTCCAGGTAGCACATCCTCAGGGGGAGCAATTTTGAAGTTTTATTTTAATGCTCCTATATATTTGTTTGATTACCTAAGTATGAAAGGCAAGTAGTCAGGGAAGTTATCGTATAGTTGTCGAAGTGTGTTTTTAGTTCATGTAGTTGTTTGTGGAAGTGCCATGAAGGGTGGTGATTAAATTGAGAGTTGTCATTATTGGTAGTATTACTATATGTCATTGCCGTACTATTGATGGTTCTTACTACCACTATCTAAAGTTAAGTATTATAACAGTTTAGATAATTTGGTTAGTGAAAGAATGTTGCCTTAGCCACATATATGTGTTTCTATAAAAATAGTGTGTATTTGAACTTCACATTGAAGTGAAGATTTTTAGATCTATTATGATGCTATGATGAAAAATATTGAAGTCTGATTATTGATTCATGTTTAGCTCATAAAGATGAGTGAATTTGCTTTGTGAATCATACCTATCCAAGGTCCAGAAGTATGAGTTTGAGTAAGGTGCACTATAGTTGGCCGTGAAGTGTTTAACAAAATTTTGTCTCCTGAATCGAATAGTTGAAAGTAAGGTGTGACCAGTGGTGACTGTAGAAAACATAGACCAAGTTGAGAGTATAAAAAGGGATTTGGTTGTGTTGTGGTACAATGTTTGATGCTTGCACAGAGTTTGCAGTAAAATTACAGTGTTGGTACAGTGTTGGACAAAAGTTGGTACAAGTGTGAGTCACTTGTCAATTTTGTTGACAGATGTGAAATCAACGTTTTTGAATTGAAAGCTTGAAGAAGTTTATATTGAGTAGCCAATTGGTTTCTAGCTTGGTGATGATCCCAACTTGGTTTGTAATTTTAAGATATATGGCTTGAAATAGGCACCCTGAGCATGATATGCAAGGCTAGACAACTATCTCACTAAACAAAGGCTTAAGAAAGGGTGCAAGTTGAGCAAGAATGACAAATATCCACTTGTTTATCAAATCATGTACAAATCTATGATTGGAAGCCTACTATACCTGACAGCTATTAGACCAAATATTTTATAGGCAGTATGCATGGTAGCATGATTTCAGGCTAATCCCAAAGAGACTCATGTGATAGCATTATGGTGATTGATTTTTGAAATATCATTGAAGGGAAAATGATTGTTTGTGGTTTCCTTTTTGGAAAGTAGTTGGTTGAATGCATTAAGGTCTTATGAATTGAGATTTGTGTTTAAACCTTGTGTTATAAGCACAGTGGTTTAAGCCCATTGGTTGTGAAAGAACTTGAGTTAGAAAAGAACATGAGTATCATTGTTATGTGATATTTGTGGTTGAGTATTATTGGAATTATTTGAGTTGGTTGAGACATACTTGGACTAGGGTTGTGTGAGAGAGAGTTGTCCCTTGTGATGATTGGTTGAGTTGATTTGATTGAGCCTAGTCAAGTGATGTGTGAAGTGATTTTTAAAGTTCTATGAAGTGGATTTGATTTGAGATCTCCATTCATTATTGAGTACTACTTGAGCATGATTGATTGAGCCTTTGAGAAGTCCTTCGGGAAATATTTGAGGACAATGATGGGACAAATTTCTAGAGCAAATTTGGGCAAGTTCTTGGTGAGATTTCTAGAGAAGATTCGAAAAAGTTCTTAGTGAGCTTGGTGGAGTAGATTTGGACAGGTTTTTTTATGAGATTGTTATTTAGCATTGGACAAGTTCTATGTGAGCTTGTTAAGCAGGTTATGTGTGAGCCTATTGAGAAGGTTCTTAGTGAGCCTATTGACTGAGCTTTGGAGGTGATAGAGTATAGAGAGATAGAGTCTTCTATAATATCACAAGGGTACTATGGAGTATGGGTTATGGTATCCTAAAGATGTAAATTGGGCAGGATGTGTAGATGACAGAAGGAGTACCAGTGGAGGTGCATTCTATCTTGGAGATAGGTTGGTCACATGGAACGGTAAGAAACAAGAGTCAGTTTCCTTATCCATAGCAGAGGCAGAATATATTACAGCGACATCATGTTTTACGTAGGAGAAAGTTGCAAAAATTGAGCTTAAGTTGGATTTTTATTCCAACAAACAGATTGTGGAGTGGTCACATTTCCCAAGAATTGACTAACTATCGGGATCACATTCTCAAGGGGAGCATTTGTGTATTTGTTTGTTTTTTTGCTCTTGTTTGTGATTTTTGCTAAGTGTAATAATTTTTTTCTAAGAATGTTGTGCATGGACATAAGGGGAGTCTGCAGTAGACCTTTTGGTATTATTGTCAAAGGGGGAGAAGAGTTATAGAAAATTGCACATATGTTGCCAACAATTCCAAAGGGGGAGATTGTTGAGCAAGGTACAACAACAATATTGTCATTGTTGTCAACACGATCAGATAGATCTATTGATGCAGTGGACAGGAAGTTCAAAAGCTAGTCAGATGCAGAAGATAGGAGTTCAAAGGTTACTCAGAGTATGTACAGTGATTTTCCAAGAACGAAGTGGACCACTTGCAAAAGATCAAAGAAAAATACAAGTAAGAAAAGTGTCATGATATCATGACATATACAGTAGGCAAGAAAAACTGTCACGATTTTGCGACATGTTGGCAATGAAAAAGGCAAGTAGAAAAAGTGTCACGATTTCGCAACATGCTCGAAGAAAAAGAGGCAAGTAGAAAAAGTGTCACGATTTCATGATAGGTTGAAAGAAAAAGAGGCAAGTAGAAAAAGTGTCATTATTTCGTGATATGTTGAAAGAAAAAGCGCTAAGGAGGAAGTGTCACAATATCATGACATGTCGCGTTTTCACGACCCGAAGGCAAGAGAAAGCGCTAAGGAGAAAAAGTGTCACGATATCGTGACATGTCACGGTTTCGTGACCCAAAGGCAAGATAAAGCGTATGGATGAAAAAGTGTCACGATATCGCTACATGTTGTATTCTCACGGGCCAAAGCTAAGAGAAAGTGTATGGAGGAAAAAGTGTAGCGATATCGCTACATGTTGTATTCTTGCGGGCCAAAGCTAAGAGAAAGCGTATGGAGGAAAAAGTGTAGTGATATCACTACATGTTGTATTCTTGTGGGCCAAAACTAAGAGAAAGCATACGAAGGAAAAAGTGTAGCGATATCGCTACATGTAGTATTCTTATGGGCCAAAGCTAAGAGAAAGCATACGGAGGTGAAAGTGTCATGATTTTGCGACATGTGTTTTCACGACAACAATAATAGAAGAGTTATAGGGGCAGTTGAAGTCGACGAATACCGATGTAAGCCGATAAAGATAAGGGTTTGCAACCAATGAATATTAGGGTTTGTAGCTGACTAAGATTAGGGTTTATAGCCGACTGAGATTAGAGTTTTCATGATGAAAATATTGTTATAAAAGGAGGGCTATTTGGAGAAGTTGTGAAGTTGAACAAGTCATCGAATGCGTGTCAAAGTGTGCAAAATACGGTTGCTATGCACAGAGAGCAAGTCGTGTCGAATATTTCGAAGTGTGGAATTTTTGAAGAAGACAAGCTTATACTGAGAGGGGGGGTGAATAGTATAAGATCTCTTTTTACTTTTTCCTTTATACTTCAAAATAGTAAAGCAATATATCCAAATCAATATCAAATCAATGCACAAAACCATTCACAAAGTGACATAACAATTTATGTGGTTCACCCAAGGTGGGCTACTCCACGGATAAAAATTTTCTCTAAAAGTTATATCAAAGTCCTCTGGGAATCCTTCTCGATTACAATGTTTATGAGCCTCGGCTCAAAGGAGATACCTTCCCCCAATCTGAATTTATGAGCCTCTGCTCAAAGGAGATACCTTCCCCTAGCTCTGCTCTGGCTGGTGATCTTCTAGAAGACCTCTGCATCCGCTGCCCTTAGCAAATGGAACTCTATCCATAGAAGACACCTGTCTTCCCTACTCTGGCTGGAGACCTCTGTCCTCAACTCTATCACCTCAAAGTCGGTCCTCAAATTTGCACTAAAAATAGTCCTTCGATCTAGTACAAATGTCCTCTTCCTCCATCTTTGATCTGCACCAAACACAGTCCTTCGATCTGGCACAAATCTGTCCTCAGGTTATTCTCATAGAACCAATGCACCTTTGTCCTAAAGTTCTCTGATAGAACTATCAAAATCAGCTTCACAAGTCCTCTGCTAGGACCTATCCAAATCTGCTCACAAATCCGCTTGGAACCTATCCAAAACCTGCTCACAAGTTCATCAAGGAAAACTTGCTTGGCATGAACCCACAAAGAGAATTGTTAGAAACCCAATGTGATTCATCAATCTCATAGAAGCATAAAGAGAATTGTTAGAGACTCAATATGTTCTATACTTAACTCCTAATCTCAATCTCAAATATCATAGAAATAAGATAGATGTAATATGCTTTTCTCAAGAACATGAAACACAACACAACAATTTCCAACCATGCAATATCTCATATAACAATGATACTCATGTTCTTTCCACAACCAATATCTTTTCTCAACCAATTAGGGTTTCAAAAACAATGCTTATAGACAAGGTTTAACCAACATCATTCAACTCAACATTAACCTTGAAGCATTCAACCAATCATCACAAGAAAAGGAAACAAGTAGAAATCTTTTTCCCTCCAAAGATATTGGAACAAAAATAGCCACCAACACAATATCACCAATTGCAAAGAACAACTTGCTCAAATAAACTCAATGGAGAAGGCCCAATATCATGAATCAAGTAAAGCACTAACTTGATCAAAACAACCTCTATGAAAGCAACTCATCCATTAATATCAAAATAGCCAACTAAGGGTTTTGCCATCTCAATGCAAGTAACAAGACTTACAAACACAAACCCTAGTGCACAATGCTTCCACTACCTCAAACCAAAATTATGCATTCACCAAAATTCTCATCAAGGATAACAATGCATAAGTAGTCTTCAACAAACCAAAAAATACGATTTACACCCAACCAAAGGAAACCTCGTTGAATACCTTTTCACTCCAATATTATTTCAGGAAAACATACACCAATCATACTCATAAGAAGAATGTGCCCATACCTTATTGAAGATGAAGAAGATCTCACAAATTTGTCATAACCATAACCACCTTTTTTCCAAACTCAAGAAGGTTAGTAGACAACATATTTCTTTAATATTTCCTCTGGTTCAAATATAATCAAGGTTCTATGTCTTCTTCATTCAACCTCATTCAACATTTCAATATTAGACACTCTACCTTATAACTCCTTTATTTCACTTAATCTCTTAACAAAACAAAAACAATATTGTTACCTTGCCAAACTCGACTGCTTTCCTAAGGTCAGGGCTTTCCAACAAAAAGGACATACCCAGCAGGATTTGACCCACAGACCACTCCTGCCATAGCGCTAACCTTAACCAACTCTACTGCTGAGTTGCATGGAATAAAAGATGCACATCTTAGATTTCTACCTGTCCTGAAGTCGTTGTCAGAAAACCTTGCCCGCGATGGTTTGCGTGTTCTCAATACCAATATCCAATGCTTCATGATGTGAGTCGAACTCGCATCTCTAAGTAGCCTAGCACTCTGGGAATGTGAGTCAGCCGTAATTTCTCTCAACTAGAGCTTCTTTCTTGAGGCCAACAATGCCACAGATACCACCAGGACTGCACTATCTTCGTGCATCCAACTTCACGATCTAACAAATGATACTTACTTCACTGCGGTTGTTTGAATTTTGTGTAACCTCGGTAAATACTATACTCCCCTTCTTGCTTTTCGAATTGCGTGTGCCCTCATAAAAAATTGCTCTCCTTCATTTTATTTTTTACTGAACAAATCATCGCACAACGCTATCTAATTTCGACCAAGGTGTATGCATTAATCAAAATGCCTTTGTTCTGATCACCGCAAGCCCACCTCCTTGGCACCACTACCAATCTCGTCACACCTTCGACCGTGCCATGCTTGACTTCCTCCTTCGCTGGCGCAGGGGCTTAATGTCAAAAATGAAAAACACAGAGAATAATATCAAACTCCATTCAATCCACATTAATGAAATCCATTGCCTTATTTTATATGCACTATGATGCATTTTTAACACATCGGCAATTCCAAACACGTCGGCCCTTTTAATTTAATTTTAAAATTTTAATTTAAATTTTAAATAGATAAAATTTAAACTAAATATTCAAAATTAAATATCTTCATCACCGGGGCACCTTTTTCAACGAAACAAAGAGCCAACTTGGGTTTTAAGAAAAAACCATTTCAAATCTATTGTCCATGGTTTTAAATAGAACCTTTTATTTTGTCTGCCTTGGTTTTCACAAAAACCCTTCCTAGAACTTAGATTCCTTCAAAATATTCTTGACATCAATGACAACATCAACACTTGAGCAAAGGCAATGTACCCAAGGTACCCAAAATTGCCAAAAATCTCCCCCTTTGTCATTGATGGCAAACCTTTACTGAAAACATTTCTCAAGAGCTAAAACTAAAACCAACTGTGCCCACAACTGAGAATCTTCCTTTGAAGTTTTGATCCCCTTGAATTGAAGCTTTCCTCTTCACTTGAAGCTCTCCCCCTTACTCATATCTCTCCCACTTTGTCATCAATGGCAAAGGGCCACCTTTGGGGCTCAGGACTAAGAGTGATCCTCTTAGCTTAGTCCCTCCCCCACCTCCTGTTGAGGTGATTAATTATGGGGTGGGAGTAAAAATCCCATTATGCACTGATCATCATCAGCGTTTATAACTTCCTTGTCGGGCCTTCTCTTGAAATCTTTGTCCAAATTCCTGTTCTTGTCACTGTTCTTGTTCTTGTTCTCAACCCTATTCTTGTCCATGCCTTGATCCTTGGACCTGATCATGCCACTTTTCCTGTTCTTGTATCCTAGAATTTCAGCTCTACACTGTCTAGCTATGTGACCTTTATTGTTGCACTTATAACAAGTAACAATGTTATTTCTCTACGATAAACCTGATCTTTGAATCCACCAATTCTGACAAAACCTGTTCCTGATATTTGCCTTGCAATAAACTACCTTGTGCCCAAACTATTGACAAGAGTAGCAATAACCTTGAAAGTAACTAGCACTTCTGAAACTGTCATTTTCCTAAGGTCAGGGCTTTCCAACCAAAAGGATGTACCCAGCGGGATTTGACCCACAGACCACTCCTACCATAGCGCTAACCTTAACCAACTCTACTACTGAGTTGCGTGGAATAAAAGATGCACATCTTAGATTTCTACCTATCCTGAAGTTGATGTCAGCAAAACCTTACCCACGATGGTTTGCATGTTCTCAATACCAATATCCAAAGCTTCACGATGTGAGTCGAACTCACATCTCTAAGTAGCCTAGCACTTTGGGAATGCGAGTCAACCGTAATTTCTCTCAACCAGAGCTTCTTTCTTGAGGCCAGCAATGCCGCAAATACTACCAGGACTGCACGATCTTTGTGCATCCAACTTCATGATCTAACAAATGATACTTACTTCACTATGGTCGTTTGAATTTTGCGTAACCTCAATAAATACTGTACTCCCCTTCTTGCTTTTCAAATTGTGTGTGCCCTCATCAAAACTTGATCTCCTTAGTTTTCTTTGTTACTAAACAAATCTCACACAACGCTATCTAATTTTGACCAAGGTGTATGCATTAATCAAAATGCCTTTGTTCTGATCACCGTGAGCCCACCTCATTGGCTCCACTACCAATCCTATCACACCTTCGACCACGCCATGCTTGACTTCCTCCTTCACTGGCACAGGGGCTTAATGTCAAAAATGAAAAACACAGAGAATAATATCAAACTCCATTCAATCCACATTAATGAAATCCATTGCCTTATTTTATATGCACTATGATGCATTTTTAACACGTCGACAATTCCAAACACGTCGGCCCTTTTAATTTAATTTTAAAATTTTAATTTAAATTTTAAATACATAAAATTTAAACTAAATATTCAAAATTAAATATCTTCATCATCGGAGCACCTTTTTCAACGAAACGAAGAGCCAACTTGGGTTTTAAGAAAAACCCATTTCAAATCTGTTGTCCATAGTTTTAAATAGAACCTTTTATTTTGTCTACCTTGGTTTTCACAAAAACCCTTCCTAGAACTTAGATTCCTTCAAAAGCTTCTTGACATCAATGACAACATCAACACTTGAGCAAAGGCAATGTACCCAAGGTACCCAAAATTGCCAACAATCTCCCCCTTTTTCATTGATGGCAAACCTTTACTGAAAACATTTCTCAAGAGCCAAAACTAAAACCAACTATGCCCACAACTGAGAATCTTCCTTTGAAGTTTTGCTCCCCCTGAATTGAAGCTTTCCTCTTCACTTGAAGCTCTCCCCCTTACTCATATCTCTCCCCCTTTGTCATCAATGGCAAAGGGCCACCTTTGGGGCTCGGGACTAAGAGTGATCCTCTTAGCTTAGTCCCTCCCCCACCTCCTATTGAGGTGATTAATTCTGGGGTGGGAGTAAAACTCCCATTAGGCACTGATCATCATCAGCGTCTATAACTTCCTTGTCGGGCCTTCTTTTGAACTCTTTGTCCAAATTCCTATTCTTGTCATTGTTCTTGTTCTTGTTCTCAACCCTGTTCTTGTCCATGCCTTGATCCTTGGACCTGATCATGCCACTGTTCCTGTTCTTGTATCCTGGAATTTCAGCTCTACACTGTCTAGCTATGTGACCTTTATTGTTGCACTTATAACAAGTAACAATGTTATTTCTCTACGATAAACCTGATCTTTGAATCCACCAATTCTAACAAAACCTGTTCTTGATATTTGCATTGCAATAAACTGCCTTGTGCCCAAACTATTGACAAGAGTAGCAATACCCTTGAAAGTAACTAGAACTTCTGAAACTGTCATTTACCTTCTTCACTTGAGCCATGCAATGTGAAGCTATGTGACCAAACCTGTGACAAGCAAAACATCTACCTTGAAACTTTCCTTTATTTGACCTCTTAGGTTCTGAAAACTTCTTCTCATTCTGAATTCTGTTTTCTATTTCTATGCATCTATCATTTAAGGAATCATGATATGAAATAGTTTCCTCATCAGAACTCTCTTTCTTTTGGAGTCTCTTACTAGACTCTCCAACTTGTTTCTTGTGCGGCTTAACAAAACCAAGACCTATTTTATCTATTGTCTTTCTTTGACCTTTGATAAGAGATTTAACCTTTTTGGAGCTTTCTTAAAACATGTACAACTTATCTTTGTACTCTTTATTTTCCTCTTTCAAAGAATCCATTATCTGATCTAATTCACTATACTCAAGCACCTTAGATTCTAACTCATTCTTGAGTTTTTGTGCCTTAGCCATAGAGACGTCAAGACTTTCTATAAGTTTATCTCTCTCCATGCAACATTCATCTAACTTATCCTTGAGTCTAGCATTCTTCTTTCTTTCCTTTTTCAAAACACTAAGAGCATTAGTAAGTTCACTTTCAAGATCCTCTATTTGATTGCATTTTGAATTATCAAGGCCTTTTTCAGATTTCTTATCACTAGAGGTGCTATCCTTTTCAAAAACCATACATGCATCTTCCTTATCATTTTCTGAAGCATCCTCATACATACTAGCAACCAAATCATTATTTGTGCAATCATCCTCAAGGTGACCAAAATTTCCACATCTAATACATTTCATGATAATGAATCTATATTTTGGTTCTTCCTCTTTTTATGATATGAATAACATCTCATTTTCATTATCACTTGAAGAACTTTCACTATCACTACTAGAAAACTTACTTGCTTTGTCTAGGTAGAAGCTCTTCTTGTGCTTGTGAGAATACCTCTTTCCTTTATTGTTGTGCTCATCTTTGTTCTTCCTATGCCTTTCAAAATCCTTGCTCTTACAATCCTATTTATCTTCATCACTTTCATCCTTGGCAACAATACAGTTAGTAGCATAATGACCAATCTTTCCACAATTGAAACATCTTACGTTTTTCATACTTTTGTGCTTTCTAGAGAACTTGCCTTTCTTGCTGAAATATGCCTCTTCATCACTAGAAGACTCATCACTCTCTTGAAACTGTTTACCTTTGGAATAATCCATTGTGCTTTTTACTAGCTTTTCTTTCAAGTTGTTAGAACTTTTCGAAGGAACCCGCTCTGATACCAATTGAAGAACACAAGCTTATACTGAGAGGGGGGGTGAACAGTATAAGACCTCTTTTTATTTTTCCTTTATACTTCAAAATAGTAAAGCAATATATCCAAAGCAATATCAAAACAATGCACAAGATCATCCACAAAGTGACACAGCAATTTACGTGGTTCACCCAAGGTGGGCTACTCCACGGATAAAACTTTTCTCTAAAAGTTATATCAAAGTTCTTTGGGAATCCTTCCCAATTACAATGTTTATGAGCCTCAGCTCAAAGGAGATACCTTCCCCCAATCTGAATTTATGAGCCTCTGCTCAAAGGAGATACCTTCCCCTAGCTCTGCTCTGGCTGGTGATCCTCTAGAAGACCTCTGCCTCCATTGCCCTTAGCAAATGGAACTCTATCCATAGAAGACACCTGTCTTCCCTGCTCTAGCTGGAGACCTCTGTCCTCAACTCTATCACCTCAAAAGTTGGTCCTCAAATTTGCACTAAACACAGTCCTTCGGTCTAGCACAAATGTCCTCTTCCTCTATCTTTGATCTGCACCAAACACAGTCCTTCGATCTAGCACAAATCTATCCTCAGGTTCTTCTCATAGAACCAATGCACCTCTGTCCTCAAGTTCTCTGATAGAACTATCAAACTCAGCTTCACAAGTCCTCTGCTAGGACCTCTCCAAATCTGCTCACAAGTCCCCAACGGAACTCGTCCAAAACCTCGCTCACAAGTTCATCAAGAAAAACTTGCTTGGCATGAACCCACAAAGAGAATTGTTAGAGACCCAATGTGATTCATCAACCTCATAGAAGCATAAAGAGAATTGTTAGAGACTCAATATGTTCTATACTTAACTCCCAATCTCAATCTCAAATCTAAAAAGAATAAGATAGATGTAGTATGCTTTTCTCAAGAACATGAAACACAACCCAACAATTGCCAACCATGCAATATCTCATATAACAATGATACTCATGTTCTTTCCACAACCAATATCTTTTCTCAACCAATTAGGGCTTCAACAACAATGCTCATAGACAAGGTTTAACCAACATCATTCAACTCAACATTAACCTTGAAGCATTCAACCAATCATCACAAGAAAAGGAAACAAGTAGAAATCCTTTTCCCTCCAAAGATATTTGAACAAAAATAGCCACCAACACAATATCACCAAATGCAAAGAATAACTTGCTCAAATCAACCAAAGGAAACCTCGTTGAATACCTTTTCACTCCAATCTTATTTCAGGAAAACATACACCAATCATACTCATAAGAAGAATGTGCCCATACCTTATTGAAGATGAAGAAGATCTCACAAATTTGTCATAACCATAACCACCTTTTTGCCAAACTCAAGAAGGTTAGTAGACAACATATTTCTTTAATATTTCCTCAAGAATATTCCTTGGTTCAAATATAATCAAGGTTCTAAGTCTTCTTCATTCAACCTCATTCAACATTTCAATATTAGACACTCTACCTTATAACTCCTTTATTTCACTTAATCTCTCACACAAAACAAAAACAATATTGTTACCTTGCCAAACTCGACTGCTTTCCTAAGGTCAGAGCTTTCCAACCAAAAGGACGTACCCAATGGGATTTGACCCACAGACCACTCCTGCCATAATGCTAACCTTAACCAACTCTACTGCTGAGTTGCGTGGAATACAAGATGCACATCTTAGATTTCTACCTGTCCTGAAGTCGATGTCAGCAAAACCTTGCCCACGATGGTTTGCGTGCTCTCAACACCAAAAAAACTTTGTGCTTACAGCATCCAACGCTTCACGACGTGAGTCGAACTCGCATCTCTAAGAAGCCTAGCATTCTGGGAATGCGAGTCAGCCGTAATTTCTCTCAACCAGAGCTTCTTTCTTGAGGCCAACAATGCCGCAAATACCACCAGGACTGCACGATCTTCGTGCATCTAACTTCATGATCTAACAAATGATACCTTACTTCACTGCGGTCATTTGAATTTTGCGTAACCTCGATAATTACTTCACTCCCCTTCTTGCTTTTTGAATTGCGTGTGCCCTCATCAAAACTTGCTCTCCTTCATTTTTCTTTGTGTTACTGAACAAATCTCGCACAACGCTATCTAATTTTGACCAAGGTGTATTATGTTCGAGCACACTCTAATGCAAAGGATGCCTTTGTTCCGATCACCGTGAGCCCACCTCCTTGGCGCCACTATCAATCTCGTCACACCTTCGACCACACCATGCTTGACTTCCTCCTTCACTGGCACAGGGGCTTTGATGTCGAAATCGAAAAGCACAGAGAATAATATCGAACTCCTTCGCTCCACATTAATGAAATCCATTGCCTCATTTTATATGCACTATGATGCATTTTTAACACGTCGGCCCTTTTAATTTAATTTTAAAATTTTAATTTAAATTTTAAATAAATAAAATTTAAACTAAATATTTAAAATTAAATATCTTCATCACCGGGGCACCTTTTTCAACGAAACGAAGAGCCAACTTGGGTTTTAAGAAAAACCCATTTCAAATCTGTTGTCCATGGTTTTAAATAAAACCTTTTATTTTGTCTGCCTTGGTTTTCACAAAAACCCTTCCTTGAACTTAGATTCTTTTCTCTCTCCTTCAAAAGCTTCTTGACATCAATGACAACATCAACACTTGAGCAAAGGCAATGTACCCAAGGTACCCAAAATTGCCAACAATCTCCCCCTTTGTCATTGATGGCAAACCTTTACTGAAAAACACTTCTCAAGAGCCAAAACTAAAACCAACTATGCCCACAACTGAGAATCTTCCTTTGAAGTTTTGCTCCCCCTGACTTGAAGCTTTCCTCTTCACTATGAAGCTCTCCCCCTTACTCATATCTCTCCCCCTTTGTCATCAATGGCAAAGGGCCACCTTTGGGGCTCGGGACTAAGAATGAGCCTCTTAGCTTAGTCCCTCCCCCACCTCCTATTGAGGTGATTAATTCTGGGGTGGGAGTAAAACTCCCATTAGGCACTGATCATCATCAGCGTCTATAACTTCCTTGTCGGGCCTTCTCTTGAACTCTTTGTCCATATTCCTATTCTTCTCACTGTTCTTGTTCTTGTTCTCATCCCTGTTCTTGTCCATGCCTTGATCCTTGGACCTGATCATGCCACTTGTTCCTGTTCTTGTATCCTGGAATTTTAGCTCTACATTGTCTAGCTATGTGACCTTTATTGTTGCACTTATAACAAGTAACAATGTTATTTCTCTGCGGTAAACCTGATCTTTGAATCCACCAGTTCTGACCAAACCTGTTCCTGTTATTTGCCTTGCAATAAACTGCCTTGTGCCCAAACTGTTGACAAGAGTAGCAATACCCTTGAAAGTAACTAGCACTTCTGAAACTGTCATTTACCTTCTTCACTTGAGCCATGCAATGTGAAGCCATGTGACCAAACCTGTGACAAGCAAAACATCTACCTTGAAACTTTCCTTTATTTGACCTCTTGGGTCCTAAAAACTTCTTCTTCTCATTCTGAATTCTATTTTTTATTTCTATGCATCTATCATTCAAGGACTCATGATCTGAAATACTTTCCTCATCAGAACTCTCTTCCTTTTGGAGTCTCTTACTAGACTCTCCAACTTGTTTCTTGTGTGGCTTAACAAAACCAAGACCTATTTTATCTGTTGTCTTTCTTTGACCTTTGATAAGAGATTTAACCTTTTTGGAGCTTTCTTGAAACTTGTACAACTTATCCTTGTACTCTTTATTTTCCTCTTTCAAAGAAGCCATTTTCTGATCTAATTCACTATACTCAAGCACCTTAGATTCTAACTCATTCTTGAGTTCTTGTGCCTTAGCCATAGAGACGTCAAGACTTTCTATAAGTTCATCTCTCTCCATACAACATTCATCTAACTTATCCTTGAGTCTAGCATTCTTCTTTCTTTCCTTTTTCAAAACACTAAGAGCATTAGTAAGTTCACTTTCAAGATCCTCTATTTGATTGCATTTTGAATTATCAAGGCCTTTTTCAGATTTCTTATCACTAGAGGTGCTATCCTTTTCAAAAACCATACATGCATCTTCCTTATCATTTTCTGAAGCATCCTCATACATACTAGCAACCAAATCATTATTTGTGCAATCATCCTCAAGGTGACCAAAATTTCCACATCTAAGACATTTCATGATAATGAATCTATGTTTTGGTTCTTCCTCTTTTTCTGATATGAACAACATCTCATTTTCATTATCACTTGAAGAACTTTCACTATCACTACTAGAACACTTACTTGCTTTGTCTAGGTAGAAGCTCTTCTTGTGCTTGTGAGAATACCTCTTTCCTTGATTGTTGTGCTCATCTTTGTTCTTCCTTTGATGCTCTTTCAGAATCCTTGCTCTTACAATCCTATTTATCTTCATCACTTTCATCCTTGGCAACAGTACAGTTAGTAGCATAATGACCAATCTTTCCATAATTGAAACATCTTACATTTTTCATACTTTTGTGCTTTCTAGAGAACTTGCCTTTCTTGCTGAAATATGCCTCTTCATCACTAGAAGACTCATCACTCTCTTGAAACTATTTACCTTTGGAATAATCCATTGTGTTCTTGTACTAGCTTTTCCCTTCAAGTTGTTAAACTTTTCGAAGGAACCCGCTCTGATACCAATTGAAGAACACAAGCTTATACTGAGAGGGGGGGGTGAACAGTATAAGACCTCTTTTTACTTTTCCTTTATACTTCAAAATAGTAAAGCAATATATCCAAAGCAATATCAAAGCAATGCACAAGATCATCCACAAAGTGACACCAATTTTAACGTGGTTCACCCAAGGTGGGCTACTCCACGAAAAATTTTCTCTAAAAGTTATCTCAAAGTTCTTTGGGAAACCTTCCCAATTACAATGTTTATGAGCCTCGGCTCAAAGGAGATACCTTCCCCCAATCTGAATTTATGAGCCTCTACTCAAAGGAGATACCTTCCCCTAGCTCTGCTCTGGCTGGTGATCCTCTAGAAGACCTCTGCCTCCATTGCCCTTAGCAAATGGAACTCTATCCACAGAAGACACATGTCTTCCCTGCTCTGGCTGGAGACCTCTGTCCTCAACTCTATCACCTCCAAAGCTGGTCCTCAAATTTGCACTAAACACAGTCCTTCGGTCTAGCACAAATGTCCTCTTCCTCTCTTTGATCTACTAAACATAGTCCTTATCTAGTACAAATCTGTCCTCAGGTTCTTCTCATAGAACCAATGCACCTCTGTCCTCAAGTTCTCTGATAGAACTATCAAACTCAGCTTCACAAGTCCTCTGCTAGGACCTGTCCAAATCTGCTCACAAGTCCCCAACGGAACCTGTCCAAAACCTGCTCACAAGTT
Source organism: Wollemia nobilis (assembly GCA_028583015.1). Taxonomy (NCBI): domain Eukaryota; kingdom Viridiplantae; phylum Streptophyta; class Pinopsida; order Araucariales; family Araucariaceae; genus Wollemia; species Wollemia nobilis. Next base: position 7,259,205 of record JAQPPZ010002447.1, on the reverse strand, counting down.
CATCAAGAAAAACTTGCTTGGCATGAACCCACAAAGAGAATTGTTAGAGACCCAATGTGATTCATCAACCTCATAGAAGCATAAAGAGAATTGTTAGAGACTCAATATGTTCTATACTTAACTCCCAATCTCAATCTCAAATCTCAAAAGACTAAGATAGATGTAGTATGCTTTTCTCAAGAACATGAAACACAACCCAACAATTGCCAACCATGCAATATCTCATATAACAATGCTACTCATGTTCTTTCCACAACCAATATCTTTTCTCAACCAATTAGGGCTTCAACAACAATGCTCATAGACAAGGTTTAACCAACATCATTCAACTCAACATTAACCTTGAAGCATTCAACCAATCATCACAAGAAAAGGAAACAAGTAGAAATCCTTTTCCCTCCAAAGATATTTGAACAAAAACAACCACCAACACAATATCACCAAATGCAAAGAATAACTTGCTCAAATCAACTCAATGGAGTAAGCCCAATATCATGTATCAAGTAAAGCACTAACTTGATCAAAACAACCTCTATGGAAGCAACTCATCCATTAATATCAAAATAGCCAACTAAGGGTTTCACCATCTCAATGCAAGTAGCAAGACTTACAAACATAAACCCTAGTGCACAATGCTTCCACTACCTCAAACCAGAATTATGCATTCACCAAAACTCTCATCAAGGATAACAATGCATAAGTAGTCTTCAACAAACCAGAAAATAGGATTTACACCCAACCAAAGGAAACCTAGTTGAATACCTTTTCACTCCAATCTTATTTCAGGAAAACATACACCAATCATACTCATAAGAAGAATGTGCCCATACCTTATTGAAGATGAAGAAGATCTCACAAATTTGTCATAACCATAACCACCTTTTTGCCAAACTCAAGAAGGTTAGTAGACAACATATTTCTTTAATATTTCCTCAAGAATATTCCTTGGTCCAAATATAATCAAGGTTCTATGTCTTCTTCATTCAACCTCATTCAACATTTCAATATTAGACACTCTACCTTATAACTCCTTTATTTCACTTAATCTCTTAACAAAACAAAAACAATATTGTTACCTTTCGAAACTCGACTACTTTCCTAAGGTCAGGGCTTTCCAACCAAAAGGACGTACCCAGCGGGATTTGACCCATAGACCACTCCTGCCATAGCGCTAACCTTAACCAACTCTACTGCTGAGTTGCATGGAATAAAAGATGCACATCTTAGATTTCTACCTATCCTGCAGTTGATGTCAGTAAAACCTTGCCCACGATGGTTTGCGTGTTCTCAATACAAATATCCAAAGCTTCACGATGTGAGTCGAACTCACATCTCTAAGTAGCCTAGCACTCTGGGAATGCGAGTCAGCCGTAATTTCTCTCAACCAAAGCTTCTTTCTTGAGGCCAGCAATGCTGCAAATACCACCAGGACTGCACGATATTTATGCATCTAACTTCATGATCTAACAAATGATACTTCACTACGGTCATTTGAATTTTGCGTAACCTCGATAAAAACTATACTCCCCTTCTTGCTTTTCGAATTGTGTGTGCCCTCATCAAAACTTGCTCTCCTTAGTTTTCTTTGTTACTGAACAAATCTCGCACAACGCTATCTAATTTCGACCAAGGTGTATGCATTAATCTAATGCAAAGGATGCCTTTGTTCTGATCACCGTGAGCCCACCTCCTTGGCTCCACTACCAATCCTATCACACCTTCGACCGCTCCATGCTTGACATCTTCCTTCGCCGGCACAGGGGCTTAGATGTCGAAATCAAAAAGCACAGAGAATAATATCGAACTCTTCACTCCACATTAATGAATTCCATTGCCTCATTTTATATGCACTATGATGCATTTTTAACATCCAAACACGTCGGCCCTTTTAATTTAATTTTAAAATTTTAATTTAAATTTTAAATAAATAAAATTTAAACTAAATATTTAAAATTAAATATCTTCATCATCGGGGCACCTTTTTCAACGAAACGAAGAGCCAACTTGGGTTTTAAGAAAAACCCATTTCAAATCTGTTGTCCATGGTTTTAAATAAAACCTTTTATTTTGTCTGCCTTGGTTTTCACAAAAACCCTTCCTAGAACTTAGATTCCTTCAAAAGCTTCTTGACATCAATGACAACATCAACACTTGAGCAAAGGCAATGTACCCAAGGTACCCAAAATTGCCAACAATCTCCCCCTTTGTCATTGATGGCAAACCTTTACTGAAAAACACTTCTCAAGAGCCAAAACTGAAACCAACTGTGCCCACAACTGAGAATCTTCCTTTGAAGTTTTGCTCCCCCTGACTTGAAGCTTTCCTCTTCACTTGAAGCTCTCCCCCTTACTCATATCTCTCCCCCTTTGTCATCAATGGCAAAGGGCCACCTTTGGGGCTCGGGACTAAGAATGAGCCTCTTAGCTTAGTCCCTCCCCCACCTCCTGTTGAGGTGATTAATTCTGGGGTGGGAGTAAAACTCCCATTAGGCACCGATCATCATCGGCGTCTATAACTTCCTTGTCGGGCCTTCTCTTGAACTCTTTGTCCATATTCCTGTTCTTCTCACTTGTTCTTGTTCTTGTTCTCATCCCTGTTCTTGTCCATGCCTTGATCCTTGGACCTGATCATGCCACTGTTCATGTTCCTGTATCCTGGAATTTCAGCTCTACACTGTCTAGCTATGTGACCTTTATTGTTGCACTTATAACAAGTAACAATGTTATTTCTCTGCGATAAACCTGATCTTTGAATCCACCAGTTCTGACCAAACCTGTTCCTAATATTTGCCTTGCAATAAACTGCCTTGTGCCCAAATTATTGACAAGAGTAGCAATACCCTTGAAAGTAACTAGCACTTCTGAAAATTGTCATTTACCTTCTTCACTTGAGCCATGCAATGTGAAGCCATGTGACCAAACCTGTGACAAGCAAAACATCTACCTTGAAACTTTCCTTTATTTGACCTCTTGGGTCCTGAAAACTTCTTCTTCTCATTCTGAATTCTGTTTTCTGTTTCTGTGCATCTATCATTTAAGGACTCATGATCTGAAATACTTTCCTCATCAGAACTCTCTTCCTTTTGGAGTCTCTTACTAGACTCTCCAACTTGTTTCTTGTGTGGCTTAACAAAACCAAGACCTATTTTATCTGTTGTCTTTCTTTGACCTTTGATAAGAGATTTAACCTTTTTGGAGCTTTCTTGAAACCTGTACAGATTATCCTTGTACTCTTTATTTTCCTCTTTCAAAGAAGCCATTTTCTGATCTAATTCACTATACTCAAGCACCTTAGATTCTAACTCATTCTTGAGTTCTTGTGCCTTAGCCATAGAGACGTCAAGACTTTCTATAAGTTCATCTCTCTCCATACAACATTCATCTAACTTATCCTTGAGTCTAGCATTCTTCTTTCTTTCCTTTTTCAAAACACTAAGAGCATTAGTAAGTTCACTTTCAAGATCCTCTATTTGATTGCATTTTGAATTATCAAGGCCTTTTTCAGATTTCTTATCACTAGAGGTGCTATCCTTTTCAAAAACCATACATGCATCTTCCTTATCATTTTCTGAAGCATCCTCATACATACTAGCAACCAAATCATTATTTGTGCAATCATCCTCAAGGTGACCAAAATTTCCACATCTAAGACATTTCATGATAATGAATCTATGTTTTGGTTCTTCCTCTTTTTCTGATATGAACAACATCTCATTTTCATTATCACTTGAAGAACTTTCACTATCACTACTAGAACACTTACTTGCTTTGTCTAGGTAGAAGCTCTTCTTGTGCTTGTGAGAATACCTCTTTCCTTTATTTTTGTGCTCATCTTTGTTCTTCCTTTGATGCCTTTCTAGAATCCTTGCTCTTACAATCCTATTTATCTTCATCACTTTCATCCTTGGCAACAGTACAATTAGTAGCATAATGACCAATCTTTCCACAATTGAAACATCTTATGTTTTTCATACTTTTGTGCTTTCTAGAGAACTTGCCTTTCTTGCTAAAATATGCCTCTTCATCACTAGAAGACTCATCACTCTCTTGAAACTGTTTACCTTTGGAATAATCCATTGTGTTCTTTACTAGCTTTTCCTTCAAGTTGTTAAACCTTTCCGAAGGAACCCGCTCTGATACCAATTGAAGAACACAAGCTTATACTGAGAGGGGGGGTGAACAGTATAAGACCTCTTTTTACTTTTCCTTTATACTTCAAAATAGTAAAGCAATATATCCAAAGCAATATCAAAACAATGCACAAGATCATCCACAAAGTGACACAACAATTTACGTGGTTCACCCAAGGTGGGCTACTCCACGGATAAAACTTTCCTCTAAAAGTTATATCAAAGTTCTTTGGGAAACCTTCCCAATTACAATGTTTATGAGCCTCGGCTCAAAGGAGATACCTTCCCCCAATCTGAATTTATGAGCCTCTACTCAAAGGAGATACCTTCCCCTAGCTCTGCTCTGGTTGGTGATCTTCTAGAAGACCTCTGCCTCCGTTGCCCTTAGCAAATGGAACTCTATCCACAGAAGACACCTGTCTTCCCTGCTCTGGCTGGAGACCTCTGTCCTCAACTCTATCACCTCCAAAGTTGGTCCTCGAATTTGCACTAAACACAGTCCTTCGGTCTAGCACAAATGTCCTCTTCTCTTTCTATACAAAATTCTTGGCACAAATTTGTCCTCGGGTTCTTCTCATAGAACCAATGCACCTCTGTCCTCAAGTTCTCTGATAGAACTATCAAACTCAGCTTCACAAGTCCTCTGCTAGGACCTGTCCAAATCTTCTCACAAGTCCCCAATGGAACCTGTCCAAAACCTGCTCACAAGTTCATCAAGAAAAACTTGCTTGGCATGAACCCACAAAGAGAATTGTTAGAGACCCAATGTGATTCATCAACCTCATAGAAGCATAAAGAGAATTGTTAGAGACTCAATATGTTCTATACTTAACTCCCAATCTCAATCTCAAATCTCATAGAAATAAGATAGATGTAGTATGCTTTTCTCAAGAACATGAAACACAACCCAACAATTGCCAACCATGCAATATCTCATATAACAATGATACTCATGTTCTTTCCACAACCAATATCTTTTCTCAACCAATTAGGGCTTCAACAACAATGCTTATAGACAAGGTTTAACCAACATCATTCAACTCAACATTAACCTTGAAGCATTCAACCAATCATCACAAGAAAAGGAAACAAGTAGAAATCCTTTTCCCTCCAAAGATATTTGAACAAAACTAGCCACCAACACAATATCACCAAATGCAAAGAATAACTTGCTCAAATCAACTCAATGGAGTAAGCCCAATATCATGAATCAAGTAAAGCACTAACTTGATCAAAACAACCTCTATGGAAGCAACTCATCCATTAATATCAAAACAGCCAACTAAGGGTTTCACCATCTCAATGCAAGTAGCAAGACTTACAAACATAAACCCTAGTGCACAATGCTTCCACTACCTCAAACCAGAATTATGCATTCACCAAAACTCTCATCAAGGATAACAATGCATAAGTAGTCTTCAACAAACCAGAAAATAGGATTTACACCCAACCAAAGGAAACCTAGTTGAATACCTTTTCACTCCAATCTTATTTCAGGAAAACATACACCAATCATACTCATAAGAAGAATGTGCCCATACCTTATTGAAGATGAAGAAGATCTCACAAATTTGTCATAACCATAACCACCTTTTTGCCAAACTCAAGAAGGTTAGTAGACAACATATTTCTTTAATATTTCCTCAAGAATATTCCTTGGTTCAAATATAATCAAGGTTCTATGTCTTCTTCATTCAACCTCATTCAACATTTCAATATTAGACACTCTACCTTATAACTCCTTTATTTCACTTAATCTCTTAACAAAACAAAAACAATATTGTTACCTTGCCAAACTCGACTGCTTTCCTAAGGTCAGAGATTTCCAACCAAAAGGACATACCCAGCGGGATTTGACCCACAGACCACTCCTGCCATAGCGCTAACCTTAACCAACTCTACTACTGAGTTGCATGGAATAAAAGATGCACATCTTAGATTTCTACCTGTCCTAAAGTCGATGTCAGCAAAACCTTGCCCACGATGGTTTGCGTGTTCTCAATACCAATATCCAACGCTTCACGACGTGAGTCAAACTCGCATCTCTAAGTAGCCTAGCACTCTGGGAATGCGAGTCAGCCGTAATTTCTCTCAACCAGAGCTTCTTTCTTGAGGCCAGCAATGTCGCAGATACCACCAGGACTGCACGATCTTCGTGCATCCAACTTCATGATCTAACAAATGATACTTACTTCACTGTGGTCGTTTGAATTTTGTGTAACCTTGGTAAATACTGTACTCCCCTTCTTGCTTTTCGAATTGTGTGTGCCCTCATCAAAACTTGCTCTCCTTCGTTTTCTTTGTTACTGAACAAATCTCACACAGTGCTATCTAATTTCGACCAAGGTGTATGCATTAATCAAAATGCCTTTGTTCTGATCACCGCGAGCCCACCTCCTTGGCTCCACTACCAATCTTGTCACACCTTCGACCGCACCATGCTTGACTTCCTCCTTCGCTGGCATAGGGGCTTAATGTCGAAAATGAAAAGCACAGAGAATAATATCGAACACATTCAATCCAACATTAATGAATTCCATTGCCTTATTTTATATGCACTATGATGCATTTTTAAC